>JANFCV010000095.1:1200000-1800000 GCA_024500475.1 Phthorimaea operculella | reverse complement strand
GATGCCTTCACCATGAAAGGGCCTGCGAAATCCGTTCCCACACCTGCAAACGTCCAGGCCTCCGTCACCCGGTCCGGTGGAAGATCTCCCATCTGTGGCTGCATTGTGGCTGCCTTCAAGCGGTAACAAGGCAAGCACCTAAACACAACGCTACGTACCGTTCGTCGTCCCGATAAGATCCAAAACTCGCGCTGTAGAATGGCCAATAGCGCATTACAGCCCGCGTGCGAGTTTTTCTCATGACGATCCCTGACTAAGAGCTCAACTAAGGGTCCCCTTTTGGAAGTAACAGTGGATGCCGAGCCGAAAAGGGCAGGCTAGCGTTCCGAAGTCTGCCTCCAACCCTGAGCATACCTTGCTCATCCAGGAATGGGTTGAGGCGCACAATTCCTCCCTTCAGCTTTCCACGTCCATCCCTGAGCAGCCTGACCTCCTCTTCAAAATGTTCCGCCTGGACGACTCTAACTAATGAGCATAGAGCCGCATTCCGTTCCGCAGGCGAGAGGACAGGTGTAAAGTTCCGTTCTGCTTGAGGCTTCCTGCAGTTGTTCACGAACCGTTTGATCCAACCTGTCACCCCAAGAAGTTTGTCGAGGAGCTATACCGTTCCAGCAAGAAAGCTGGGTTAGGCTTCGGTACGAGTTGCCCCACGTTCACTCGCAAACCTCGATCAGGTGGCCCAAGCGGCGCCCTGCACTCGTTGAATGGCCATTCCTGCGGCGACTCAGTCAGCCATTGAGGTCCCCACCACAGTGGGTGACTCACCAAATCAGGTGCCCTGCACCCGCGCGAAGCGCAGTCCGCTGGGTTCCATTCTCCCGGTACGTGCCTCCACACTAACGGAGTTTCCGACCCCGTAATCTGTGACACCCGATTTGCCACGAAAACCTCAAGTGTATGTACCGACGTCTGCAACCAGCACAGAACTATCCGACTGTCAGTCCACGCGTACACCGTTTCATCCAAGTTGATGGTACCACGCAGATTGCAGGTTACATGATTTAGCAAGCGCGCTAGAAGAGCTGCCCTGCCAATTCCAATTTGGGGATGGTCCATCTAGTTCTGACTGGTGCCACCTTACTTTTGGCCATAACCAGACGCACGTGCACAGTTCCCGTTGAACTTGCTGTCCGAAGGTATACAGCTGCCGCGTACCCTCGCTCCGAGGCGTCACAAAACCCATGTAGGGTAGCCTTACATCCCACCGATGGGACTAACTTGCGGGGTATCGCGATGTGCACAATCCCTGGTAAGGTGGTCACAAACTTGAGCCAATCCTTCAACAACTCTCCGGAGAGTTGGTCGTCCCATCCTAAGTTGGCTAGCCACAACCTTTGTAAAAGCACTTCGCCATGAACGTAACCGGGGCGATCCATCCGTTAGGATCGAACGTTCTAGCGATTGTCGACAGTACCGACCGCTTAGTCCAAGTTTTCTCCAAAAGGTCGGGCTCAATCTTGTACGTGAATACGTCATGCGTTGGCCTATATTGCACCCCGAGGATGCCCAACGTGTTTGGATTGTCCGGGTTCTCAAAGAGGTGCGGGTCCTGATGGAACTCGCCTGGCAAACCAGCCAGGAGCTCTGGGCAACTGGACAACCATTTCCGCAACTCGTAACCTCCTGAACCCATGATCGCGATCAGCTCGTCTCGTAGAATTAGCGCCTGCTCCACGCTATCAGCACCCGTGCAGATATCGTCCACGTAGACGTCGCGATCCAGTACTGCTGCGGCTCGAGGATATCTTACCCTTTCCTGTGCGGCCAACTCTCGCAGCGTACGTACTGCCAAATACGGACTTGGCTTAAGTCCATACGTCACCGTGTTAAGTTCGTATGTGACCATCGGCTCATCTGGGCTCTCACGCCACAAAATCAGCTGATACCGACGGTCATCCGGATGTATCATGGTTTGGCGAAACATCATTTTGACGTCTGCGACGAACGCTACCTGGTGTAACCGAAAGTCTGTGAGAATGTCCACAATGTCCCGGTTCAATTTAGGACCCGCGTGCAAACATTGGTTCACAGACACACCATTCGAGGTAGGAGCAGAACCGTCAAACACCACCCGTATTTTCGCCTCAGGTGACTTCAAGACAGCCAGGTGTGGAATGTAATAATGCTCGACACACCTCCAATCCAGGCTGGACACCGACATGTGGCCCAATTGAATATATTCCCGCATGAATTCTATATACTTCTGCCGAAGTGCTGGGTCTCGCCTCATCTTCCGCTCCATTCCGAGTAGTCTCCGTTCCGCGAGCTGTCGCGAACTACCTAAAGCGGGGCGGTTTGGGAGAAAAGGTAGCCTGGTCACGAATCTGCCTGACGGGCATCTCGCAGTGTTGTATTGATAGAACAACTCGCACTCGTCATCCTCTGGCTTCCGTCTGTCCGCCGTGGGCGGCTCTTCAGACTCCCAAAACCTCTGCAGCACCTCTGACAGCACACTACCATAGAGGACCGTATCCCTTCTGGTAGGTCCTGAGGTCTCCAAACTGGGCCGAAAACAACATACCCCTGTGGTATCTACGGCCACCAAACCAGCTTCCTGGAGTACCTTCTTCCTACCGCACCATAATCTCCGAGGACGTCTGACCCGAGAAGTACGTCCACCGTACCAGGAGTATCAAAATCAGGATCAGCTAACTCCAACCCTGTGGTTAACCCTCGTACCGTTGGTGGTAACCTAACCTGAGGAGTTTCCCAACCACTTCATCCAGCACCACGGCTGAGACTTGATAGCTGACCCCTGTACATGTGCTACCTAATGCGAACTCAAAGTTCGTCTGACCCCGAATGTCAGGCACATTTAGGCCCCCGATGCCTACAGCTTCATCCGCACTTGGCTGTACATTTAGGCCTAGCCTACTCACCAGCTTACTCGATACAATACATCCCTGAGCCCCTGTATCCAGTAGGGCTCTTACTTGAATGGTCCGGCCACCGTATCCCCATACCCAAATCTTAGCCGTTGGCAAAAGTACCGTGATTGGACGGGGAGCCGAAGCTGATGAGTAGGCGGCGATTACCTAGCGGGAATCTAAACGCGGTGAGGCCGCGTCCCGCGGGGGTATCCCCTCACTACCCAAACCTGTGTATGGGTCCCACTCCTGCTGGTAGGGAGGTCTGCCCATAAAGGCCATGGCTGGAGTTCTATAGTACCCCGACGGCAAACGTCCGTACCGAGGTTGCGCCTGTAGCCGCGGGTACTCAGGCATAGGCGGGGGCATGCGTGGGTCTTGAGACCCAACCAGGTGGCTCAAGCCCGCAGAATACTGCATGTACCCTGGTGGCTGCCTAGTGCTCCCCTGACACCCGCCCGTTGAATCCCGTACCTGGGATGGGTGTCCTTGGCCACGTTCCTGTGCCGCTCTTCCCAAATCCGGCACCTGCTGCCGTGGTGGGGATTGTCCCCACGTCCTTGGGTAAGTGGGCTCCGTCTGTTGACGTCCCCTGCCTGTCCCTGTGACCGATGCGGAGGTGGGCTCCTCCTTGGAGGGGTGGGAGCGTTGCCCTCCCTTGGTGGGCAGGCTCCTTCGCTGATCCGATCCAGCGCTGCCCCCGGCGCCTCCGGAGCGATTCATGCAGAGCAGCGGATGGTGTGCACCCTGGCAGTACCTACAGTTGGTGCTTGAAGGGCACTCGCACCTGATGCGGCCCCAGGCACCGAAAACACCAACGCCTCTGCTGTGCCACACCCCGTCTCCTCTGAACCCGCTGCGCAGCAAACTCCTGACACGCTGCCACCCCGTGGCCTGTCTCCCTGCAGTAGGCACACCCTGATTCCAATGCGGTGTTGTACCGCCTGGGTTGCCAACTGTTGCCTCCTCGCGCCGGTGCACCCGGCCGTTCCGGGTGGCGAGGGTCAGAGGTCTCCTTGCGAGGGGCTTCACCAGCCTGGACGTCCACTCGCCTGCTTTCGGCCTCGAGGAACGACTTCAGATCCTCGTAGGTCGGGAGGTGGTCCGAGGACTTGCCCCATGTAGCTGCTCGAATCGAGCGACCATTTCGCTCGGCAGGCGGCGAAGCACTGTGTGGACCAAGATATAACCGTAGCCCGCCACTGGCAAACCCTGTCGCTCTAGTGCGCTGACCGCGACACTGACTGGGTGGAAGATTTTCTCGCGGAGGTCCGTACCTCGCGTTATGGTTGGTATTGACAGCCACTGGTCTAACAGCCTGTCTACAATCAGGCGCTTGTTTCGATACCGGTCGGTAAGGATCTTCCACGCCACCTCATAATTGCTATCCGAGACAGCCAAATGCGTCAGCAATTCATGAGGCTCTCCATGTAGCCTGGACATCAGCTGAGCCATCTTGTACGCCGGCGTTATGTCCGTCCGTGTGTGGACCACACTGCTATACAGGTCCTCAAACGCCGGCCAGTCGGCGTAATCGCCTGCAAAGACTGGAACCGTAACAGGCGGAAGAGGCACCTGTAATCCTTGTCCCACTTTACCACGGAATGGCTTTTCCTTTCCGTCACGTCGCCTAGATATGTCCGCAGCTGCCTGCGCAATGTCCTGTGCCAGCTCCAAGCACTGGCTTACATCGCCCTCAACCAGCTCCTTATCTTCAGGGTTAGGAGCTTCCTCAAGGAGCATGAGGCACTCTGTGAGGTGTTCCGACACAACCCGAACCCGTTCATCTGCCTGTAGTGCACTTTTCAAGAGCGCGTCCTCCCGGTCCTCGCGGCCGATCATTGCCGCTGTGGTAGTAAACCACCTTAATTCTGTCTTTATAGCAGCCTTATACCTGGCGATCGAGGAGCCATGGTACCAACTTTACACACTCGACTTAATAAAACGAAAACCAATAAACAAATACCACAAAATAAATGTTAGTTGACTGGCCTAGACCTTACCGATAAGGTACCGTTCACTAGGCAAACAATACAGTCACAAAAAGAACCGAAACAATATTTTCCAAAATTAATAAAATATGTGGGTAATATAAAAACACGCTTAATACTAAATTACGGCTAACTATGTTGCAATAAAGCAACCACGCTCTGCTACCAAAAATGTTTGATTCCGAAGCTGATCTTAGCGCAGTGGAAGCAAATTAAAGTTATCTTAAAATCTAAAACTAAATGGTCGATCAGCCCGGAACAACATTTGACTACGATTCGTAGTGCTCTTTACTATAGCTAAATAAAATAAATTTAATGAGAGAATTTTGTTCCGGAAAGTTTCCGGCCGAGAAATTCTTGTTTCCAAAATCTACTTAAACAGGGCCCAGCAACGAATTGCTTACCGAGCAAACGATGACGCCGTTTCTTTGTGAGTTTAAGTATGACAGGAATCAGGTATTCAGGATATTTTAGGAGCGCAGGAATAGGAATAACCTAAACTCACAGCACTGGAACATCCGCTCGTTCTCGAACTCCTTTCCTCCAATTTGCACTATAGTTCACAGTTCGACATCACATAATGTTTTTAACACAAAATAACTAAAAGATTTCTCTCCGAATGAGAAATCGGCCCCGTTGGCCTCCAATCATTTATAATTAAAATACGTAGCTATCGGCAGCCACGACGCGAGCGACGACTCAAAGTGAGGTTATGTTGCCGGCGACCACGTTGGCCTCAATCAAAAAGCCGAAACCAAAATTCACTTGGTTCACTTCCCCACCGCACAGGGAAGCCATGGCTTGTGGCAAATAGCACACGAGAAAACCGCCAAAACACCTTAATTTTACACCACTTAAAACTAAAATTCGCTTCAACAACGCTAGCGTAAAGATGACAGACGGGGCGGACCGAAAAGTGTTGCCAGCACCGTCCGCTCAAAAAGATACGAAACCGTTTTTGATACGAAACTAAACAGAGAGACAAAGGGCCGCTCGGCGCTGGATCACAATGGCATGTAGTGTGTTTCTTGTTAACTGATTAGAGGCAGTCTAGTGGTGTCGTATCATCTCGAAACGTTCCGTGGTGTAAGCTCGTACGAAAATTGAGCTCCGGTTGTCCCGATTGTTGCAAGAAGTTCTGAGCTTCGCCCAGGCACTAGCGAAACAGAACTTATGGTGCTGGTGTAATACAGTGTTGCACATTCTCGCTTTACAAACTTCCCTAACAACAATATTCGTCGCGAATCGTACGCACCCTTCCTCGTGATATGGAGAGACAAAGGGCCGCTCGGCGCTGGATCACAATGGCATGTAGTGTGTTTCTTGTTAACTGATTAGAGGCAGTCTAGTGGTGTCATCTCGAAACGTTCCAATTACCGGCGGGGGCGGCAGGGGGTGCGGGCGGAATGGGTGCGAACTCAGAGAAAAGAAAAGTTTTAGAAGGAACCTTATGTAGGTATAAGAAAGTGAAGACATGAAAATCTCATCTCAATCAAATTTATTTGACGCGCACTTAAATTGAAAGTAAACTGTTTCCAAATCGAAATCAAGTCACCGTTTCGTTGTTTTCACAGCGTAGGTAAGGTGACCGTGAGTGCCATTCGTTTTAATAAGAACCAACAGTTTTGGCTCATTATGAATAGTGTTTGGTGTGTTGTTTCTCCCTAATTAGAGATTTAGGGTCTTCCCACAAAAAAAAAATAGAGCCACGTTGAACATTGTCATGCATGACATTTTGAACGATGTCGTGAAAAAGCTACCTATTGCCATTTGCTGATATCTTATTAGCCCAAATTTAATAATTTTCAGTTTCTCTCTTATCGCTGCCAGGACAGTTCGCGCAGCCAGCTAATATGATGTACATTTTTTCATACGGTAAAGATACTAATGTGATAAATGTGGCCTGAATTTAAATCTCTGTATGTACTTTGCTTATGTGTGTTGTGCTTGAGTGCACATCAAATCTGATTAGGAGGCCATGGGGCTTCACTCTGATCGTTCCTAGGGTTCCTTCTGAACCCTTTCTCTCTCGCGGGGTGCGAATGATCCATTTCGAAAACTAATTTAGAGTTGGCAACTAAACAAAGAGCACTCCTAGCAGATAATAATTAACGCTTGCGGTAAAGTTCCACTTAGTCCGTACTGGTTGAACTGAGCCCCACTATTTCATTGGCGAAGTTAATTAAAGCTTTTTCCGGTGATGTGTACAGGTGGGAATGTAATTTTGAGATTGTTTGTTTGCCGTGTGATGCTGGCTTAGAATAGCATCACCACAAATTCTACTAAGGGTTAGTGAATGGGCAGCAAGCGTTTGCATCTCCTATCCGCCTGCTAAGCGTTGTGAGTTAGGCAATACCCCCCGAGAAGGGGAGGCCCATGTCCAGCAGTGGACTGTTATGGCTGTAAATGTAAAGGTTGTTTGCCGTATCGATAACCATTTAATATGAGGATTTAAATAAGGAACTAGAGTAGCCCGTAAACTTAATTGTAGAAAAGTATCTAAACTTTTTCCATAGTTGATTCCATTGACATACCTACTCGTATTGTTCCTAGGAAAATTGACAGTCGTCAGCAATACTTGTACAAATTCAAATTACTGAGCGTCTTTCTTTTCTCTCTGTGATTTTGTCTTTATATCTTCTTCTGTGTCCAATAAATTCAAAATGTAGAGTTTCTTTTCTGTCTCTAACCTTTTACTAATTTAAGAAAATGGCGGAGTCGTGTTCGCCTGAATCGGGGCCATTACATAATTTACTTTAGAAAATAAAAGCACGTGAAGGAAGGACGGTGGAATCGCGTTATGTTAAAGTGAATGTGTCCGTCCTTTGACTGTTTGTGCTGCCACCCCGCGGCCCGCATCCGCACATCCGCCATCCGCCATCCGCTATCCGCCCGTTGTCCAGATAAAAGCTTCTCCGTTGCACGAAAAAGCACTCACGCCAAATATTGATTTGTTACTTCGCCGCTCCTAAAATGGGAGAGATATGTCTTGGCTTTCGTGTATATTTAAAACAACAACTCTCGGAAAAGGAGAAAAGATTTCTATTAAGTTAAAAGTGTTTACTCCTCGCAAATAAGCGCGCATTATCTTGGAACAAAACATAACACCTAATTTCTATTAACGCTCGACCAGTTTTCCCGTTAAGCTAGGGATTATGCAGGAAATTAGAGAGATAACTTTAATTAAAAATATCAAAGACCTTTCGCTTTGAGGAGATTCGAGCGAACGCTCAATGAACGGCTTGGTAAACAGTGATTAATTATGTAACGTGACTTGGTATAATTGTCTGTTTAGTTTTATCAGAACGTCTGTCTTATCAAAACAGGCCGGTAACTAGCCGGGGCGCAAGGGGGGCGGTAAAGGGGGGGGGGGGGCGATAAAGGCGCGGGCCCGGACCGCTTACGCTAAATCCTAATTAACTGCTTGATTAGAAGTGGAATAAAAAGCTCGTAATCTTAATTGGTATTTTTAATCAAGACTCGAGCTACGACGAAACGAGAAGGTATCTAGTTAAACTCGTTAGTAAATTTATTCATACTTTAATGTAAAGCAGTCGTATAAACGTTTCATACTGCATTTTATACACTGTTAATTTTAACGATCTTGTTAAGATCTACATATTTGGGTATTAAAGTGGTATGCATTCGTTAGGGCGGTTGATGTGGTGTAAGATTTTTTTCTAATTGAGGGGTGAATTAAGGGATTTCTTTTATTAATTGTGAGGCAGTAATTGCGGGGTGGTAACCTTCGTTTAGCCGTGACGCCCCGTTGGCGCCCCGCCAGGGCCGCAGCCGCGCGGACTAATCATGTACAATTATTATTAATGCATTTAATTAAGGTGGGTCTACCTTGTTGCACAAAGAGCTGACGGCAGGGGCGCCTCGTTTAATACGGATCCCTTGTGGAGATGACGTGCTCCTAGTAGCAGCGTTTAGCTGTCCTATTTGACTGAGATTGTAGCTCTGCCACAATTTCAATTTAATTACTGCAGTTGGTTTACTTAGCAGTAACGCTCAACTAGGTACAAGCAAGTTAGTACCTAGTTGAACGTTATTTTACAATAAATTCTTTACTTTATAGTAATTAGTTTTACCTAGTTATGTTATGATATTAAGCTAGTTATGATGGTACGTACTGATTACTTATTCATTATTAACTTTAGTCATTAAATATTAAAGTTAAATACTTGCCTATCGAGTTTCCGTTGTTTTAGTGACATCACTTAGGTACTTACCTATTGCAGCGTGGGGATTTTTTATATATTCATGAAATTATTTAAGAATGATGTTTCATTTTCCTCCCCTAAATACATCCCTGGCAGGCAATTACAGTTCCTATTACTTATTAACTTTCAACCACCCTAATGGTTTCCGCAATACTGCTCAACTTGACGCGGCTTCGGCACATGCTGCACTGCTTAATTACTTACCTATGGAAGATACAATGTATTGTATGTTCTAAAATTAAAATAATATGTAGGTAGGTATGTGTTAATTATACGCCGTTTAAAAAAATTAATGCTGTGTTTTCTGCAAAATGCAAGAAAGCTTTAATGAGAGAAGCGAGAAAAGCAAAATAATGTTTGACAAAGAAACGTAGTTGTCAAATAAAATTTAAACTAAAAGTGTGATAAAATAAAATTGACATACATAAGTCTAATTGAGAACCAATTATTTTTATAAAAAAATAGTCGATGTTTTTTCTTTGCTTAGAATATCCTATATTAGGTACCTCCCTTTTAAATTGACTAAGCATTTTATAGAAATTTTATTGATCAGTGCGAAAAAATACATAGAACTTTTCAGTTTGTATTTGTATTTATTTATTGATCATAAAAAAGTTTACAACTTTGTTGCTTGGCTGGCACTCATAAACCATAACTGGTTGTTAGTATCTAGTAAGTATTACCTAGTTATTAGGGTACGTTACTGACTACTTAGTCATTAAATTATTTTTAAATTAAATACTTGCATATCAAGTTTCAATTCTTTTAATGACATCACATACCTGCCTATTAAAGCGCAGGTATCTTTTTTTATAGGTGCATGTGAAATTATGTTAAGAATGATGTTTTATTTTCCTTCTCTGAATACATCCCTGGTAGGCAATTACAGTTCCTATCAGGGTTGGATTTTGTAGTATAATTATACTATTCGTACCATTATTTCATGATGTGTAGTATGTAGTATAGCAATGTCAGTATACTACGCGAAAATACCATAATTTATCATCAGGTCGCTCTAGGTCATTTTGCCCCACAATAATAGGGAATTGGGTGAAAAATCCGCCAAATTTGCTCTTGATTGGTTAGTTTTGCCGCAAACGCTGATTGTGAGAGAGTATTTAGCAAAATTAAATTGGCAAAAACAACTCGCTCCCAAAGACGAAATTCCAATTGACGAATTCAAATTCCAATTCAAATAGACGTCCACTTGCCTGAATTTGATTAATTCGAAATTTTTGTTACAAAATAATAAAGCAAAATTTCACTTATAAACGTAATTTTATTTCAAAACAAATCAAAAATGATGTACAACGAAACGTAGTATAATTTTAGACAAGTAGTATATTTTTAAATTCCGTAGACAATAATTTTTGGAGGGTCTGAATCCAACCCTGGTTCCTATTACTTATTAACTTTCAACCACCCTAATGGTTTCCGCAATACTGCTCAACTTGACGCGGCTTCGGCACATGCTGCACTGCTTAATTACTTACCTATGGAAGCTACAATGTATTGTATGTTCTAAAATTAAAATAGGTAGATAATTAAATGCCGTGTGATGCCGGCTTAGAATAGCATAACCCCAATTCTACCCGTGAGTGAGTAAAAAGCGACTAAGGGATAGGTACTTACTTACCCAGGGAATGGGCAGAAGCGTTCCCTGTCAATGCAACATCATGCACTGTGCTCGCCAATCCGCCTGCCAAGCGTGGTGAGTATGGTAATACCCCCCGATAGGGGGAGGCCCATGTCCAGCAGTGGACTGTTGTGACTGTTATTGTATGGTATAGTAAGCTACAATGTATAGTATGTTCTAAAATTAAAATCTATCTTTAGAAAATTAATAAAATTATAATTATTAAGGTGCGTACTGACTTCATATTCATTATAAATTTTAAAGTCATTAAATAATATTGAAATTAAATTCTTGCCTATCGCGTTTCAATTCTTTTAGTAACATCACATACCTACCTATTACAGCGTACTTAGGTATTTATTTATACAGTCATCAAAAAATGATGTTTTATTTTCCTTCTCTAAATACATCCCTGGTAGGCAATTACAGTTCCTATTACTTATTAACTTTCAACCACCCTAATGGTTTCCGCAATACTGCTCAACTTGACGCGGCTTCGGCACATGCCAAACTGCTTAATTACTTACCTATGGAAGCTACAGTGTATTGTATGTTCTAAAATTAAAATAGTAGACATATGATACGCTGTTTAAAATAACGCATGCTGTGTTTTCTGCAAAATGCAAGAAAGCTTTAGTGAGAAAAACAAATGAAAGGTTGACAAGAAAACGTAGATGTCAAATAAAATTTAAACCAAAAGTATGATAAAGTAAATTGACATAAATATAATTTGAACCAATTTTGTTTATCGGTGTTTTTTTTTCTTTGCTTAGGTAGGTGGGTTAGGTATTTAAAAATTAGGTACCTTCCTATTAAATTGACTAAGCATTGTACAAAACGATCGTTGATCGGTACGAACAACCACATAGAAATTTGTACCAATCCAGAGCACATGAAATGTGATCCAATTTGCCCAGTTTTTATCACCGAATTGGCATGAAACTATGAACCTACTTCGGCCGGGCCGTTTGTTCAATGGCTCGACTAGGACGGGTCGTTAGCGCGGCCGTATATCGTCGGATAGCCGCGAATATTGGCCGCACTAACAATGTGCGTCTTTATAAGTTTTTAACGAGCTCGGCCGGTATAAATTATGTGCGGGCAGTGGGTCTCGTTATCTCGCTAACGGCGCACTAGCGGAAGCTTAATGTTGCGAGAGCTTTATTGTGGCCACTTACGGCACTGCAACCGGCTCCGGCCCTGGACCAGTCGTGTAGCTGTAGCTCCCAATTGGCGGGAACTGTTAGACCTTATTATCCTATGAAATGTTTACGCGCTAGTCATTATTATAAATTTTACATGGTCAAATCATAACATAATACATTGAGTAGGTAGTAAAAATTTCATGATCTTATAACACTAAATACTAAATAAAATACTTTTATGCTGGAACAACCACTTTTTATTACCAAACTTCAATAACAAGAGAGAAAACTACTGTCTTTTGTTTTACAAGCGTTGTTCGAACAAAATCAATTCAAAAAGAGAAAACAAAAGGCGCGAACGCCGGCTGGCTGGCACACAGAATGAGGCCTCATTCTGTGAACCACGGCGGCTTGTCTTCAGCTCCGGCTTGGCTGGCTCGGCTGGCTTGGCATGGCATGGCATATACCCTGGCATGGGTGGAGCTGAGACATGGCCGGCTAAGGCTAGGCTGGCTTGCAACTCGCGGCGGCATTGCGAATGTGCAATGGTCTTACACTCGGCCATCCTGCAACAATTGCCCGCAATTGAGAACACAAATTTAAGTAAACTAGCATCAGCATACATTCTAAGTTGTAATTAGAGATGAAAAATGCCAGAAAAGTGACATTTACTGAGACAATTTACTTGAAAGATTCCAATACTGCTTTTGGTAATGTAATGAAGGTTATTAGTATTCAATATTTTGTCACATTTACTGTTGCCTAGTAGTTCTACGATAGTTTACATTCGGAAAACCCTACACAATCATTAGGCTAATTGATATTAATATCATTAGTTCAAATTATAGCAATATTGTCAGCAGACGCAAGTGCCTAGTGGCTCATTATGTCTGAAAAACAATGGGCTGTGTACATACACTCAATTGTTTTACAGTGACCTGACTGACTGACGGACAAACTAACTGGCTGGCTGCCTGATTAGCTAATTGACTGGTTGTCTGGTTGGCTCATTGACTGGCTGTCTGGTTAGCAAACTGACTGGCTGACTGTCTAACAAGCAGACTAGAAGGCTGTCTGGCTATCTGGCTGACGGATCGTCTGACTAGCTGACTGATTGGCTTTGTGGCTTTCTTGCAGACTGATTGGCTTACTGGGTAAAGAGCAGGCTGGCTGTCTGACTAGATGGCTGTCTAGCTGGTTGCGTGACTAGGTGACCAATTGTCTAGCAGGCTGAGGGTCCGGCTTGTTGACTGACTGATTGGCTTACTCTCTAGCTGGTAGACTGGCTGGCTGACTGTTCGGCTGCCTTACTTACGGCCTGAACGGCTGGCTGTCCTATGGGCTGGCAGGATGTCTTGCTGACCGACACGCTGATTGACTGGCTAACGTTCCCATTGGCTGCCTGATTGACTAGCTAACTGGCTATGTGACTAGCCAGATGACTGACTGACTGTACACTGGCCTACTGACTGACTAGCTAACTGACTGACAGACTGACAAGTCAGTTGACTAACTTACTTTTGCCCCAATCGTGTGACATTGAATTCGAATGACCTTTGCCACAAAATAGAGAGTATACAGAAAGTTCACCGTTTCCTAATTTGTGCTTTTGCCGCTTGTTGAAAGGGGAACAGGTATCACAACTATCACAATTTTAGCCATTGGGCTGACATTATATCATCTCTCTATCTCATCTGGTCTGCTGGCAGGGATTTGTTTTAGAAATAAGTTGACCTGTTGTATATTGTTCTTAAGTAATGTCCAAATAACTAATACAACTTGGTGCTATTACCTATTTTCTTTTGCAATACCTACAATGCAGAATGTATATCCTGCATCCACATTTATACAGACTTGCCAAATTGACAGAAAATATTTATTGCTCATATTAATATTTAAATCTAATATCTATTGGATATAATGTTTTGCAAAGGTATTCAGATTGCAATTTCTACCAGGCAAACATGCATACTAAAGTGTATGTTATGTACCTACTTATCTGGTTTAATTTATGACTGGCAAGTGTATATGCTCTAATGCCTACTTTATTAAGCAATATATGTGTAGAACCTATTTCAAAACAAATGGTTTTGAAATTACAGCCTAGGTACTGATTTTGGTTCACAGAACACATACCTAACATTCAACTTTGATAAATTCTATACTACAACAGTTGATTGTCATTCAAGTATTTTAATTGGTTGTGAAACTCTTACACCAGGGTTCATCGGGTCATTGGACGACTCAGTGTCCCACACAAAGATAAGAGATTAACATAACACTCTGTATCAAATATTCTATTTACTTATTGATTCTATCCTCGGTATCCAATACTTTCTTATCGTCCCCAGAGAGACATTGATTTTGAATCTTACTACAAGAGTCTACAATGTTACATTATTATAGGTAAGTATCCTAGGTCTACAAGCTATGTAAGACTGTTCTGTAGCATTGTATTTATTATTGCACTGCTGGTAAATGGCTGCAGTATCATTAGCCTCTTTTAACTAAATAGTCACATCACTTCATTTTAATAGTTTTCTTTTTTTATCTTGCTACAACCAACAATTTTGTACAACCTTGTGAATGAATAGTAACATAATGAAAGCATAGCACCTGATATAATCAAGCTTCCAGTAGGGCTTCTAATGCACGTCCTATAGATTCCAATCTTGTGACTGGCCAGCCGCTACACATGAAATGCTCTGTTGTCAGTTTAGCTGGCTGCTATGACCGCTCCTCACTCCGTTGTCGCTGACAAGTAAATTCCAGTTAGCCCCGTTCAGATACCAGGAACACTTTCACTTGACAAGAAGCACTTTAATCTATAGCTGTGAACAATTAAAACATTGCATGTAATGACTGCTTAGGTTTTCTCTGAAACTTTTCATGAATACAAGAAATAAATGAAAACAGAATGTTTACATGACCTTATAACTTCCTTGTAGCGCTGCCTTAAACCAGAACCACTGCTCGCAACCATCAGTTGCAGCTGCTTCATGTCACTCCGCATGGACAGGAATAATTCAGCTTGCTTTGAACAGTTCGCCAGCACAGCACCATGGCAAGTGTAGGAAGGGGCACATAGTGCACAAGCAGTACAGAACACTGAAACAAACAACTGCATATAATCACTGCGTTGATCTCCATATTTGCTTTCACCTGCATTGCAGACATATATGGAATTAGAACGAGCACATGACCTTTTCACGTCCTTAGAGCGTCGAGGCGCATGTAGGTATGTCTCTATCTGTGATTGTAGCCTCCATCATCACGTACAGAATAGCAGCGACATCCAGCATGACAGTTGTAGGTTAGGTACCGGTACGGAAATCCGTCAGGGTAGGTATATTTTCATCCAGGGTACATCGAAAACTCTCGTACAGCTCTTCAGGTTAAGTGCATAGCTCTGACAATGCGTTCCGTCGCCTATGATCATAATTATGGGGCTATCAGCACCAAAATTGGATTGCGCAGTTCTTATGTATTTTCTGAATCAAATGTCCTGTTTTCTTTTGTCCGAGAGTTGTATTATTCGAAAGGGCCTATCCGCCTCTGCCACTTCATACAACTTTCACGAAATAGGTAATATTTTGATTATTTCTGTTTTATTTATGTTAGGCCTTGTCGTTGTCTGACAGATAGCTTTTGTTGAATTTGGCGGGAAACCACAATTCACGACATAGGTACTCAATGCTCAGCAGATGCACGGCAGCGTATTGTAAAACAGAACATTGTACGACATGATGGATGGATGGTCATGCTTGCTAGCTTCGGCTTGCTTTGACGCCTTACGCCCTCGGTTTCTGTTCTGAACGGCCGCCGCCTGGAGACTCCATGTCCCAGTCATCCGCAATTCATGATCATCAGGCCTCGTGGTAGTTTACTCGTTTATCATGTGGGCCGTGTCTTCTAGTAGGTAATTATTATCCCACTCTTCTGAAAATATAACACTAAATACTAAATAAAATACTTTTATGCTGGAACAACCACTTTTTATTACCAAACTTCAATAACAAGAGAGAAAACTACTGTCTTTTGTTTTACAAGCGTTGTTCGAACAAAATCAATTCAAAAAGAGAAAACAAAAAGGCGCGAACGCCGGCTGGCTGGCTAGCACACAGAATGAGGCCTCATTCTGTGAACCACGGCGGCTTGTCTTCAGCTCCGGCTTGGCTGGCTCGGCTGGCTTGGCATGGCATGGCATATACCCTGGCATGGGTGGAGCTGAGACATGGCCGGCTAAGGCTAGGCTGGCTTGCAACTCGCGGCGGCATTGCGAATGTGCAATGGTCTTACAATCTACTAAAAGGATCTTGATTTTTTGCCATACAAACCAGTATCATGTTTAACGCATCCAAACGTTAGCGTACCATGAAGACACAATACTTTAACAATAACTTAACTAATTATCTAATTGTACTGTTTAAAATAAAAGATCTAGGCTGAAGTAGATCTTGGATAATTTAGTTTAAAAGTTATGCTAAAAGTACAGAAATAAGTTTTGTATGTCAAAGATGGCGGAATAATTTTAGTTACGTGAAGAACCCATAGATGGCGCTACGCGAAGAAAAAGGTGCTCTAATCTAGTCTCTATTAATTTCATCTGATATTTTACTATCTAAACCATAAGATGGCGCTTTCTGTTTTTCTTTACTTTGAAACTTCATAAAAAAAACCTTGTTGACCTACTTATCGGGTACTTTGTCGACTCGCACATTGGTAATAGAAATAAAACATGATTTTTTCTAGTTTTTTAATTATATTATAATAATAACAAGCAAGTATATACAAATACAATAAGGATTGTTGTAATGTAACACATTTGTAGGTAAGTATGTTATATTCGTCCTTACAAATTAATTTCATATATTTTTTCGAGGATATACCTCTGCTACGGTCTTGCTGCAGTGCCCTTCTTTGCACCTCCCTGCTGGCCAGCAACCAACAAAACCAGCTCACTCGCTCCAATCAGGATACCTTAAAAGACAAGCAATAATTAATTAATTGAAAGGGGAAAAGTCCGTGTGGTAGCGTCTAATAATACTGCCCTGCCACCCCTAGTCCACCTCAGGGTGATTCGCAAAACGCAACGCAGAGTTATGGACCTCGATTGAATATCTATCGACTATGGTCAACCCTTGGTCAACCGCGTGGCCACGATGATACCACCTACAGTAGTATTCCCAAAGAGGGTTGACGTCAGACAGGCGGCCGAACATAAAACATAGCCAAATCCTTTTGCTATATGATTTTGATTTTATAAGCAGATTTAGTTCAGTATACTCCAGCTTGAAAACTCTATCTTCTTCTTTTTCTTTTCGAGTGGGACACCGAGTCGACGAAGGACCCAATTAACCCTGGTGTTAGAATTTTTAAGCCGCCTACTACCTACAGCTAGCAGGCCTCAGAATTACATCAAAAGTGCACTTACAGTTAGTCCGTTCCAAAAGTCTTCAACCATGTTCAGGCAGGAGACATTATGATGGATCTGATCGATCAATTGCGCCAACCAACCAGTATTATCTTCAAATATACAGGCAGTTTACTTCAATTCAATTTCTTGTTATTTACTTACTATTGTATTTCCCTGAAAAATAATTTGGCTTTAGATTGTCATTATAAAAATAACATGTCAGTCACGAACAAGTCACGAACTGACGTGACATCTTTCACAGACTTGTTTTGACGCTGATATTTCATACCAGCTTCAGAAAAGATTATTTTGAAGAGTTCCTAATATTATGACATTTAAAATCTTATTCATAAATTCTTCTCGCGAGAAAAATGGTAATGATTTGACATCAGACCTCCATATGATGACATTACTTAGACTTTGACTGAGAAAGAAGTCAAATCAAGCGGATGTTTTTATGACACGGAAAATGAAGAAGATCTTGGGAGAATAATATTACTTTTATTTTCTACTAATTTCTCCCTCAGGATAGCCCGTTGTTGTTGAGAGCAAAGGACCGCACAAATCATATTAACTTTTCATAAAATGCGAATTTGTGGTACGGTGCGTATTTCAAGATTTTAAAGTAAGGGTTCCTAAGTTACTGAAATGGGGGCGGCGGGGGTAGTGGGCCTAATCCACGGCATGATCCTTTCCTTTACAGCTAATTCGTATTCCGACTAAGCAAAGCTTGTGAAAGTTGCGGCAATATTTATTAAGTATTTAAGTAACTACTATTTTATATCTATAGTTAGCTGCTTTTTAGCTGTTTCTTATCGCTCACATAGCTAAGCAACTCACAACAGCAAATTATTAATTGTTAATTTTAAATTGTTTAAACTTAAGTGCGCCATTTTAACTTTAATTATATATCACACGGATTCTTGTTAATTTTAGTTCTGAGTGAGACATTCAATTTAACTTAAGAGTATGTACCAGCGGTCGAAATTGCAAGAAGCACTATTTGAATAGCGCACAGAATTCTCGTACCATTCGTAATTTTACGCTCGGACTATGGCCCGAGTGGAGTCAACTAAAGGGCCGTAATGGCCAGGGCGACGATAACGAGACGTCCAGCCGTCCACACAGAGAGCGAACCCAATAGCTCTAGTACTGGCTGATTTGTGTTTCAAAAGAAAATATCTGCAAGAGACGCATCGGGTTTTCAGAATATTTGAAAATAGAACATTAATACAACACATCATTCGTAATTTTACGCTTGGCCTGTTGTATGGCCTAGTAAAGTCAACTATAGGGCTGTAATGGCCAGGGCGACGATAACGAGACGTCCAGCCGTCCACACAGAGAGCGAACCCAATAGCTCTAGTACTGGCTGATTTGTGTTTCAAAAGAAAATATCTGCAAGAGACGCATCGGGCTTTCAGAATATTTGAAAATAGAACATTAATACAACACATCATTCGTAATTTTACGCTTGGTCTATTGTATGGCCTAGTAGAGCCAACTAAAGGGCCGTAATTGCCAGGGCGACGATAACGAGACGGCCAGCCGTCCACACAGAGAGCGAGCCCAATAGCTCTAGTACTGGCTGATTTGTGTTTCAAAAGAAAATATCTGCAAGAGACGCATCGGGATTTCGGAATATTTGAAAAAAGAATATTGGAATAGCACAACATTCGTAGTTTTACACTTGGTCTATTGTACCTATAGCCTATTAGAGTCAACTAAAGGGCCGTAATGGCCAGGGCGACGATAACGAGACGTCCAGCCGTCCACACAGAGAGCTACCCAATAGCGTTGTGAACCGTGTCACTAGTACTGGCTGATTTGTGTTTCGAAAGAAAATATCCGCAAGAGACGCATCGTGTTTTCAGAATATTTGAAAAACGAATAGCATTCGTAATTTTACGCTAGGTCTATTATATAGCCTAGTAGAGTCAACTAAAGGGCCGTAATGGCCAGGGCAACGATAACGAGACGTCCAGCCGTCCACACAGTGCGCTACCCAATAGCGTTGTGACTAGTACTGGCTTATTTGAGTTTCAAAAGATAATATCTGAAAGAGACGCATCGTGTGTTCAGAATATTTGAAAATAGAATACCTATTATAACAGCATAGCATTCTTCAGCTTTCAGCATTCAGATTGGTCTATGGCCCGAGTGGAGTCAACTAAAGAGCCGTAATGGCCAGGGCGACGATAACGAGACGTCCAGCCGTCCACACAGAGAGCTACCCAATAGCGTTGTGAACCGTGTCACTAGTACTGGCTGATTTGTGTTTCAAAAGAAAATATCTGCAAGAGACGCATCGGGTTTTCAGAATATTTGAAAAAAGAATATTGACACAGCATAGCATTCGTTACGCTTGCTCTATTCTATGGCCTAGTAGAGTCAACTAAAGGGCCGTAATGGCCAGGGTGACGATAACGAGGCGTCCAGCCGTCCACACAGAGAGATACCCAATAGCGTTGTGAACCGTGTCACTAGTACTGGCTGATTTGTGTTTCAAAAGAAAATATCTGCAAGAGACGCATCAGGTTTTCAGAATATTTGAAAAAAGAATATTGATACAGTATAGCATTCAATACGCTTGGTCTATTGTATAGCCTAGTAGAGTCAACTAAAGGGCCGTAATGGCCAGGGCGACGATAACGAGACGTCCAGCCGTCCACACAGAGAGCGCTACCCAATAGCTCTAGTACTGGCTGATTTGTGTTTCAAAAGAAAATATCTGCAAAAGACGCTTCGGGTTTTCAGAATATTTCGATGGGTGAAAACGAAAAGGTCGTAACTCGAAAAAGGTCGTAACTAGACTAACATTACGCCCTTATTCAGCTGATTTTTCTCTATCGAATGGTCCGGGTCTCGTTTCTCTACGACAACATTTTTTTTTCAAAAATGGGATATTTTTTGAAAAGTTTTCAATTTCGTTTTGTCGTAACTAGGCCAAAATCCAGCGTTTTTGGGGCTTGTCGACTTACGCCAAATCAATGTTGGGTGTTTGCAATTTAGTATTAGTTACACCCTTTTTTCGGACAGTAAAATTTGACAATTCTTTTAGTTACGCCATTCTTGCGGGCAGTAAAATTTGATAATTCTTTAGTAACGCCATTTATTAGGTTACTAAATTTTAAGGATTGGAAGATACATCCTTCTTTTGGAGAGTATATATATAGACCATTCTTCTGGCTTGTAATAATAGCGGAATTCTTAAATACATCTACAGACTTAGGCATGCAAAACCGAGTATCAGAACATAATTTTGTCTAAAAATACCCTTACTGCAGAGCAAAAGGCAAAGGAAAAGCATTATGCTATCCTCCGTAGCCAGTAATAAATATTACTCAATAGTGGAGAGAGCCCGGTTTCCACCCAGAGTCGTGTTGAGTCCAGGTCATGTAGTGTGATTCATAGCTACTGACTTTTCTGATGATCTGGTGTGTTTACCAGGTACAGCTATGAAAAACGCTACTGAGTGATGTTTGTATATTTTTGAGTGTCATATAAAAAGTTTTTGGCTTTTAACTATATACTAATAATATAAAGTACCTAGAAAAATAAGGCATATAAAAGCTGTTTGGAGAGTCATTAAAATCGAGTAACATTAAAATTTGCAGCCTTTCAGGTACCCGAATTTATGAAATAGGCCATTTAAGATGAATGCGTCATCGATCAGGTCCACTTTTATACTTAACGGCAAGTTATAGAGAAATTAGAGGAGTACACCTATTACTAATTGCTGTGTATGGTTTACATGGATTTTAAGAAAAAAAAAAACGTCTCCTTTAGAAACCTGGATTGTTTTGGAGTACTCTCTTGACTGTCTTGCAGCGCTGCCAAGTTGACTGGCAATATTTAGAGGTAGAGCTACCAAAAGCAGTGAAGTATAGGGTGATGTCATACCCCCGATTATGAACTTTGATGCTAAAATCGCCTGAAGAGTGTAGCTTGGCTGGGCAGCATTTATGTAGTCGCGTCATATTTTTGAGATATACTTGCCATATAACCTCCATCGATCACGGTGTTCGATATGTGCAGTCTATCTGTCATGACCTACGGAGCTGCGACTTGAAAACTGGCAGTAAAACTGGTCCACCAGCTACTTGTCACTCAGAAAGGTATGGAATAGGGTTTTCAGGGTGAGATAACCACTGGAAGACCAAAGTGGCTGTCTGGCTGGTCGATTCTCTCATAGAACCGATGGACGGTTGAGTAAGCGAGTTCCTGATTGGAGGTCTCGACTTGGTAAGCGTAGCAATGGACATCCTTCAACTAAATGGACCTATGACATAATAGTGACTGCGAGCATTATTGGAGATCTCAGACACATTCCGCCACTAGGATTAGGTAATGTACAAACATGATCGTCAGTTGCGACATGCGAGCTCCATTGATGTTGATTTTACTTACGCTCCATGATGTTGTCAATTACGTTATTGAAGTGTTTGGGTGAGAGAGTGTCACCTTAGCAGACACCACAGCATATGTATATGGTAACTGTATTTCTGTGCATGCGCACCTGCATCGTTGCAAATCTCCAGCAAATGCTCGCAGAACTTCACAAAGCTTCTCTTAGGATCGGGCTGAGGATGAACGACTGTGTCCAAGACCAAGATAATGAAATGACGATTGGTTCTTTGCGTGTACTTAATATAACCATGAACAAATGGTCTTGGGCATCTTTTATCCTTCCACCCAGTAGATCAGGTTAAGAGATTTAAACCTATAGTAAGTATAAGATCAAAATAGCACAGAGAGCAATAGAGCGTGCCATTTTACGTATCTACCTCGTTGATATCAAACGTCGAAATTCGACGTAGGACTATGTAAGCGTAGGTAAGCGAATTTCTAGATTAAGTGGAGATTGACAGGGCACTTGTCTAGTATGCATAACGGACGATGGAGAAAAGCAGTCAGTAGTCGCGAAAGGGGGTAAAAATACCACTCAGACCACTGCAGACCATCAATCTGGAGGTCAGATGACAGCATTAACGTGTGAACCACTTACGACCTTTTTGCGGTCAGTAAATTGAAAACGGAAGGGCGTAACTAGCGAAAATCCTACTTCTCGTAACATTAGATCGAAAATTGTAATTGCTAATGAAGGATACTCAAAAATGAACAGCATGTTCCTAATAAACAATTTCTAAATAACGCATAGTTTTCGAGTTATGAATTTTTTTGTGAAATATTTTTAGTTTTTCGGCTCTGGTGTAAGTCGGATCGATTTGAAAATAGAACACTGAAAAAGCAAAACATTTGTCACGCTTGGTCTATAGCCTAGTGGAGTCAACTAAAGAGCCGTAATGGCCAGGGCGACGATAATGTGACGTCCAGCGTCCATACAAAGTGCGGTACCCTATAGCGTTGTGGACCGTGTCACCTAGTACTGGCTGATTTGTGTTTCAAAAGAAAATATGAGTCCCTACAATGTACAACATAGTATTGTACAGCATAATATTGGCCGTCAGAGGAATGTACGACGTGATGAAGCACGACATGGTGTATGGAATCAAAACAATGTCGCCATCCATCACCCCGTACCGAAAGTGCACAGGGGTGGATTGCACGACATGATGGTTGGAGACATCACGTGTTGTGGTAGAATAGTGATGTGACTGGATCGATAATATTTTATGCATTTCTAACATAATCGATATTGTTTTTATATTTAATATATTCTTTAGTAAGCTTGGTCGCTCACTTCGTTCGCTCCAGGGGGTCACTGTTCTAACCTAACCTAACCTACTGTGTCGGATTTGTGTTAAGTATGTTTTTTTACTGCGGGGGGCTGCGCCCCAAACCTCTGTGGGGCTTTGCCCCCCCTGTCCCCCCCTCCGTGGGTTGCCTTGCATGTCATGTTCGAATAATGAATCGATAAGTCGATCAAATTCAATACTGTCACATCACTACATCCGCTGTGACGTCATTTGTTTTGATTCCATTTCCACCCCTGTACATTATCGGTCCGGGCCCGTATTTCAAGACCATCCATCCATCATGTCGTACAATGATCTGCTGTACAATACGCTGCCGTGCGTTAACCTGCTGTGCATTGAGTATGTCGTGCATTGTGGTTCCCCGAAAATATCTGCAAGAGACGCATCAGGTTTTCAGAATATTTGAAAAAAGAATATTGACACAGCATAGCATTCGTTACGCTTGGTCTATTCTATGGCCTAGTGGAGTCAACTAAAGGGCCGTAATGGCCAGGGCGACGATAACGAGACGTCCAGCCGTCCACACAGAGAGCTACCCAATAGCGTTGTGAACCGTGCGTGTCACTAGTACTGGCCGATTTGTGTTTCAAAAGAAAATACTATCTGCAAAAACGCATATGCATTTTGGAATATTTGAAAAAAGAATTACCTAGGTATCTACTTTTTCGGAGTTTATATATGTAACAGGATAAGCAGCTTGAGCTTTGCAGTTCTTTTTCTCATAACTGGCATGGAACTGGAAAGAAAATTTTTCGGACTGTAAATAAATATTGACTTGATACAGCGCTTAGAACTTAGTTTAAAATCATTCTAGAATTGTGGCAGGCAGAAAACTACACGAGCGAATTTATAGCGTGCATGACCCGCGGTAGCTTCTCAACCCGTTCCAAGTAAAGAATGGTCGCGTAATGGAAAATCCATGTGCTGATCCAATCTGCTGCGAAGCTTTTAGGCCGAGCGGCCGGGCTTCGTTTTTCACTTAGTCGATATGCGCGCAATTACCGCCCCGCACGTAATGCACCCACCACTCCAATGCCACTTTTTTAATCCTAGAAAACGTGAAAATGCAGTTATAAAGCGTAAATATCGAACGCACATTTCGACGAATGTTAAGTAATTTAACTATTTAAGGCCGCGTCGAACTGGATTCGAGGAATGCATGACATTAAAAGTGAAATGTCTGCACTTATTTTAATTCGCAGTTTCTTAATGACTTGACAGTAAAGTTTAATTCAAGTATAATTAAGGCTTAATAAATGCGTCTAAAATTGGTCATTAATTAGTGGTGTTTATGGGTAGGTAGGCATAGTTGGTTTGGAGGGCTTACTGAAAGGGCGAGGCTACGTGGCCGGATCACGGACTCGGCTAAACACAAATCAACACCGATTCTCCATTTGTTAGACACGGGAATGTAATTATGGCCGGAACACTTGGAGGGGGGGAGGGGGTGCACCGCGCGAGCCTCCACGTCATTCAAGCTTTTAGTTCGCTGCTCGACAACGATTGTTACTTTGGAATCGTAATGTACATTTTCTGAAATCATTCCTATTTCAGCAGCACGAATTTTCCTACAAGCTAATCTTGCCGGTATATCGCTGAAATTCAAGCTATTTCCGCTCTTTCTTTTCAAAGTTACAAGATGCATAATGTACAGTTTTCTCGTGCTAGTTTCCAATAACGATTAGAGTTGGGCGTGAAATTAAAAAGTAGGGGTATAGCGTGAGGTCGGGGGCGCAAGGGGCGGCCGGCCCGGTGCCGTGACACGAGTTAAACTAAATTAATAAACTTGCAGCAGTCTCAGGCTTTATTAAAAAACACTCATTAAAGCAGAGGAAAAGTAGGTGAAGTCGCCGGCGGGGACAGCGCCGCTAATTGCGCCGCCTTTATTGCTTAAATAAAGTTTTAGTGGGGGAACACAAGTTTTAATTAAAAATGTGAGAATAGTTTTTAATAAAGGACGGGCTCGGTGCGCGTATATTGCGAAACTTTGAGGCGATACGCTTAGCTTACAGGAAGTCCGGTCATATTGCGTCTTGCGGCGGCTGGCGCTGCCGGTCGCGCCGCGCCGTCCCGTGCCGCCGCGCTGCTCGAGCGTACTCCCGCGCCGCCCAATTTACTTGCATGCTTTGCCTGAATACGTCCCGCGCTATTTCGCACAATCGATTTCCATATTACCGTCTCTAAAGAATAATGCTACTGCGCGGTATAAACAACGACATTTTGATTCGACTTTTTGTCACCATGCCACTTTCCCTGTCAATATAAAATGACAAATGGCAGGAGCACCGAGAGAAACTAATAATGCTCGTGATTTACGCCCGCCCTTGTTATTACGACTCATGTGAAATGTAATTTCGGCATACTGTGTGTAGAAGGCACGCACACAGGCGGCGGGCGAGTGTGCAATACGTTTAATAAAGGAGGGACGCGGAGTAAATCCTTCAATTTCGCCGGCACACAACGGCGTATTCTCGTTAACCGTGGCAATAAGTTAAACGGGCGGGCTGGCCGCTCGGGCCGGCGGCGGCGGCGGCGCGGTGCGGTGCGGGCCGGCCGCGTCGGTCCCGCCGCACACCAGCGCTTCAGGAAATTAAAAAAGGTCTCGACTCTCGACTCTTGAAGCCACCATGTCGAACCGCTTTCCCCACCACGTGCTCCTCGCAATAACTCACCGAACCCACTAATTATATTCGCATTTCACCGGGATAATAAAAGCCTCACTAATAATGCACGTGGACCTTTTTGCTCATGCATGAGTTGGAAATTTACATTCATTTGTAGGTAAGTAAGTAATTACAGGGCCGTCTTTAACCGGCTGTTTAACGTTCGGTTGCGGGCTCTGGGGCTGCTCCGTCGCGCAGGCTTTGAATGTCAATCACGTTGGACGCAGTTCTCCAGGGCCCGCAATCGCTTTCATTATTTACTGCCGTATTTGCAGTTGATTCCTGTTTTATTACTAGTGGCTCTAGTATGCAGGTAACTGCTATTTAATAAGAATATAAAATGATGCTCATCAACAACTTTCAAGTCGATTCGAAAGCGATTCGAAAAGAAAAATGTCCGGAAGGACACCGCATCGGCACGCCGCCGCCTCCAGTGTGCAAAGAGCTTTACGTGTTTAAATCTTCCCAAGATAAACTCGTAAAAAACGACTCTATTAAACAAGATACACTGTTATTGAATACCGCACCTCATTTAAAATTCTAACAGAATACTAGCGGATAAATTTGAATTATGCATTAATAAAACTAGGCAGTCATTAATGCACTGTAATTGCAATGAGATTACTGAATACTAATTCAAATTTAAATTAATATGGAATCGGATTATGTATACTATGTAATTAATATTTTAATGGTTCAATTAAGCGCTGCAAGCGCTGGACTTTAATCAAAGTTGGTTCATTTGGAAGCGGGGCGCGGAGTTAGGAGGCTTGCAGACCGGGCGGCGGGAATATACCGCGCCGTCGGACAGTGTAACACCCCCCGTACAAAGAATACACACGTCCCCGCAACCGACTGGCTGCACTCCTAATTAGATGTTCGATGAAAGTGTAATCAGACGTCGGCCGGAACCGGGACGTAATTAAACGGCGCAGGCGAAGAGTGATTTATTAATAGAAAAGCTCGGGCCGTAATGAAATACTGGCGGACAATGGCGGTAGGGCGGGCGGCCGTGGAAATTAAATTCTCAACGGCGGTGGTGGACACACTTGCCAGTTGCCGTTTCTTTGCCGGTCGGCTGTGGCCGCTTGCTTAATAATTTACGCAGCGGACCTGTGGACCACCTTCGCCGCGCTGCCCGTATCCTATTAGGGAGGACGTATGGAGGAGTATAAATTGGTCGGCGAGGGAATGTAAAGAAGATTGGTTTCCTAGTGGAGCGGGGTGGAAGTGGAAGGGGTGGAATTGAATTTAGGCCGGAACCGGAACCCGCTGCGAGTATTTGCGATATTTCTTACCTGAAGGACGTGACGCTCTTGCCGATTACTTTTATTTTCTATATTTTGTAAATTGTTTCTAGATGATTGTGTAAATAAATATATCTACCTTTGTTTTGATACTATCAATAAACTTGGTCAAAACTTGTTTCCGCAAGTTTACTATGTTTATATTTTTGAAACTGTAAATAGAAGAGTTTTTTCAGTGACTCTACATAACATAAAACGACAAAGTAGGTAAGCACTTAAATAAGACGAATGAGAAAACTTTTCGCAACGCTAATTGTAATTGAAGTCAGAGATTCCACTTAAAGTAAAAAACCCTATTGCGACTAAAAGCTTCGTAATACGACTCTACCAGTCACAAAAGTCTAAAAGCGTTTCTACGAAACAAGCTAAACTTCAGAATTTACTTCAAACACTTAATAACACTTAAAAGCTGTTGTCGGAGTATACTTTTTCAATTAGAGTATTAAAGTGTTCCGACCCCGTCATTATATTAGTGTTGTGCGATTCCACCCCGCGGCGTCGGGGGTTCCGTACGCGGCTGACAGCACGACGGCGCGGCGCGCGCGGTCGCCCGGCCGCCGGCTCACTCCGCCGCGACGCTTCGTACTCAACGGTCGTGTCGCTGCTCCTCCCGTACTCACAAACTTTACTCGAGCTCGCACGCCGGCGATAATAAAACATCTTAATTTGCCGCCGCGTGACAAATCGTTTCGGACGTCTGACGCGAGACCCTACCACGGACGGCCAACGGCTCTCGCCCACCGGAAGCAGTTTTGCAAAGTGACAATTTCTGAAAGTGGACAAACATTGTGTGGATTTGTTGTTTGTGTATCGAAGAGACGAATTTCTGAAAGTGACTGTTGTTCTGTGTTTACCACTTTGCGCGGGAAGCTCCTTATCAAGGTTGGTATTTATGATTATTTTATCAACGTGTTTAATTAAAGTTTTGGACGAGAAAATAATCAGTTGATCCCCATTCTTATCTGTCAATTTGAATATAAGATAAGAGAGACTCATAATTTATCCTAACAGCTGATATTAATAATACCTCATCTATCATTGTGTGTTTTTTATAAACTTTTAAAGAACATTATTAATAAATTGTTTATTTTCTCGTAAATAGCTGAAACAGGAAAACTATGTTTAATTTAATTAACCGCATGACTAAACTTTCTCAAAACAATAGACTGTTTACAAAAATAACTGAAGAAACTTTAAATATTTTCTTGTTTTAGCTAAACTATGGAAGTTTATTTGGAATTATTGCGACTGCAAAGTGTCCAATAGGAATTATCATTTGTTTGTTTATCTTGTTTTTATAAATTGTTTTGTGTTATAACTACCTATCCAATAAGAATTTCCGTCGGTTTGTTTTAAAAATTGCTTTGTTTTATAATAGGTTTCGTACTATGATTGTAATGTGTTGGGTAATAAATATCCGATAGCCGTGAGATTTAATCGAATGCTTAATTAATTACTTGTAGAGTTGGGCTTCTAGTGATGGGCTTGTTTAGCGGCACGTCAAAATCACGTCACGTGGGAATTATGATAGTGATCGTTTCGTGACAGGATAGTAAACAAGTATTTTATAATGCTAAAAGGAGCTTTCATTGTAATTGTATGACTTAAAGTACGGCCGTTCGAATAAGTCATATTTTACAACTGTAAAAATCATGGTAATGCTATGACTTACTACAAGGTCTATTTTTCTTTGTTGACTTGTCTTCAATTATGGGATTGACAGCTGTCAAAGAGGACTTATACGAGCAGCCGTATCCTAAGTATATATTAAAAACAGTTTAACTACATATTAAACTAAGTATTTAGTTTTAGACTTTATTCTAAGCACCCATAAAATTAACTGAGCTTTGACATTTTAAAATCTATGAGCATTAAGCCACTGTAATTAAAAAAACACGGTAAAGCTAACTAGAAAGTACATACTTATGAAATTAGTATTAAATTAGTAATAATAAAAAGTATAAAATAACAATCAAATTAAAGAAAATCTACGTTGACTTGTTTACGAATAAGTAAGTCAGTATCTTGTTGCCTCTTTATCTGTTAATTATAACGTAAATCTACATTATTACTCAAAATATTATTCCACCCAAAAGTACTCGTGTAATTAAAGATTTTTGTAACAGATATTATTCGCTGGGCACAATAGAATTACCCAGATTACTTTTATATCTGGAGATCTTAAATCAAGTTTTAATTAAGTAAGCAATCCGCCTCTGGCCGGATTTGCTCATGCAGGGAGGTACTCAGGCACAGATTACTGTCGGTAATTTCCTTTTCATAATAAAGGCATTAAGTTGTTGCATAATTAGGTAGGTATGTAAGCAAAGATTAAACATGAACGGTAAAACCAGACAGGTACGTATTGAGACATTGGCAACGTTTAATTAAAAAATATTAATATCATAGTTCTCAATCATAGTTATGCATAGGTACCTAATTATAATAAATCTTAGTTGTAAAACATTTTGCATGAAAATAATAAAATAAGCAACTAGTCTATTCTAAGACATGTCTGAAATCTTACATCAACAGCACGACAAGTAACCAATTTGAGGGATTAATTAATGGTTTGGTTTGGTCTGGTTTTTAAGAACAGCTAGCTTATAAGTTTGATCCCGTTAAACAGATAACTTGATGTGTTGCAGACACAACACCCTGACTGTACACGTTTCATAAAATAAAGTATTGTTTTACAGAACTATTTACATTGCACACCGTGGAATGCTTTGAAAGCATTTCAATGTAACTGCTGGTGCTCTCCTTTCAACACGACCACACTAACATGCTTCTACAATTCATAATATTGGTACATTCAAATAAATTTGACAAAATATAACTATATTTAACAATTGACAGAAATTGCGAGTCATCAAACCTTGCATCAAATTATAATAATTTGACAAGTTGCGGAATTTAAATAATATGACATATCAAAGTTTTTCCGCACTACCTCCCATACAATGACTGAACTATACGCATATTACGTCCTACCTTCGCTTTTTTTATTGTACTTGATGTAGGTAGCACCACCTCAGACATAAAAGTTTAAAAAGACAAGACGTACCACTACGTCACGGTAATATTATCAATACAGTATTCTAACTTCATACAAACGGACGGCGCGCGAGCTATACCTACGCGCTCGGATCTCAGCATGCGCTCGGCATGCTGACAGTCGCGTGTGTGCCGCAGTGACGAAAGAACGGTGTGCTGGTTTTTAACCGCGCGAATTTTCACTCGAAATAAAGTAGCTATTTAACATGACAAGTATGTTTCCCAAATCATTTTTTGATCAAGCTTTATATACGAATGCGGATTTTTTATACACTCAAGTACAATAATAAAGCATTTCGTACATCTCAATCAATTCGTAAATATTTTTCAGTCGGAAATTTATAAGACCAATTTGTTATTATAAGTAAATATGTACAGTCACATAGGTATGCAAGTAAAAATGTTTATTTTTTAAATATTAAATCTATCAATCGCCGTGTGATGCCGGCTTAGAATAGCATCACCCCATTTCTTTCCTGTGGGTGTCGTAAGAAGCGACTAAAGGACTCGAGGGTATCATGTGTATTGCAATTTTAGGCGACAGGCTGACAACCTGTCACTATAGCGATACACGACAATAGCTAAAACGGCCCTCAAATATGTGTCAGACGTGGCGATAACGACCGTACTTTTACGGCCGTTGACACTCTGCCTACCCAGCAAGGGATAAAGGCGTGATGTATGTATGTATGTATGTAAATCTATCAATCAAAAATATAACTTGCATTTTCATTGAACTCTTTCTATAAAATTTACAAAGTTTGTAGGTAATTATATTTTTATATTGTTACTGAGTATTAGTGCTAATATATAAATTTACAATCTCAAAACTAGATTAAAACTCAAAGTAGGCAGATATGAAAATAAAACGCTGTAGGTGGGCGACACACGGCGACAGTGACAGCCCTATCACATGCTTACGTACCGCGCGGCTGTAGGCACTTATTTCAAGGACACGGCCGAGTTACAATACTGTGTATGTGTATAATGTGGGATTAGGCTGGTCGCATGCGGCCCCACGCCCGTATGCTCATGCCTCTCTTGTTTTAATTATTGTGTCTTAATTACACAGCGCCCTAGACTAAACAACAGTTCCTACCCTTAGCAAAATTGTAGAGCTTTGAGATGGATACGCCATAAACATAAAAGTAAAAAGACAAGACGTACCAGTACGTGTGTGTGTATAATGCGGCCCCACGCCCGCATGCTCATGCCTCTCTTGTTTTAATTATTGTGTCTTAATTACACAGCGCCCTAGACTGAACTTCTTATACAGTTCCTACCCCGAGCAAAATTGTAGGGACTTGAGATGGATACGCCACAGATACAAAAGTGTAAAAAGACAAGACGTACCAGTACGTGTGTGTGTATAATGTGGGATTAGGCTGGTCGCATGCAGCCCCACGCCCGCATGCTCATGCCTCTCTTGTTTTCATTATTGTGTCTTAATTACACAGCGCCCTAGACTAAACTACAGTTCCTACCCTTAGTAAAATTGTAGGGACTTGAGATGGATACGCCACAGACATAAAAGTGTAAAAAGACAAGACGTACCAGTACGTGTGTGTGTATAATGTGGGATTAGGCTGGTCGCATGCGGCCCCACGCCCGCATGCTCAAGCCTCTCTTGTTATAATTATTGTGTCTTAATTACACAGCGCCCTAGACTAAACAACAGTTTCTACCCTTAGTAAAATTGTAGGGACTTGAGATGGATACGCCACAGACATAAAAGTGTAAAAAGACAAGACGTACCAATACGTGTGTGTGTATAATGTGGGATTAGGCTGGTCGCATGCGGCCCCACGCCCGCATGCTCATGCCTCTCTTGTTTTAATTATTGTGTCTTAATTACACAGCACCCTAGACTAAACAACAGTTTCTACCCTTAGTAAAACTGTAAGGACTTGAGATGGATACGCCACAGACATAAAAGTGTAAAAAGACAAGACGTACCAGTACGTGTGTGTGTATAATGTGGGATTAGGCTGGTCGCATGCGGCCCCACGCCCGCATGCTCATGCCTCTCTTGTTTTCATTATTGAGTCTTAATTAGACAGCGCCCTAGACTAAACAACAGTTCCTACCCTTAGTAAAATTGTAATGTCTTGAGATGCATACGCCACAGACACAAAAGTGTAAAAAGACAAGACGAACTGAGCGTGTTTGTGTATAATGTGGGATTAGGCTGGTCGCATGCGGCCCCACGCCCGCATGCTCATGCCTCTCTTGTTTTCATTATTGAGTCTTAATTAGACAGCGCCCTAGACTAAACAACAGTTCCTACCCTTAGTAAAATTGTAATGTCTTGAGATGCATACGCCACAGACACAAAAGTGTAAAAAGACAAGACGAACTGAGCGTGTTTGTGTATAATGTGGGATTAGGCTGGTCGCATGCGGCCCCACGCCCGCATGCTCATGCCTCTCTTGTTTTAATTATTGTGTCTTAATTACACAGCGCCCTAGACTAAACAAATATACAGTTCCTACCCAGTAAAATTGTAGGGACTTGAGATGGATACGTTACAGACATAAAAGTGTAAAAAGACAAGACGTAACAGAACGTGTGTGTGTATAATGTGGGATTAGGCTGGTCGCATGCGGCCCCACGCCCGTATTTTCATTTGCCTCTCTTGTTTTAATTATTGTGTCTTAATTACACAGCGCCCTACACTTAACTATATATACAGTTTCTACCCTTAGCAAAATTGTAGGGACTTGAGCTGGATACGCCACAGATACAAAAGTGTAAAAAGACAAGACGTAACAGTACGTGTGTGTGTATAATGTGGAATTAGGCTGGTCGCATGCGGCCACACGCCCGCATGCTCATGCCTCTCTTGTTTTAATTATTGTGTCTTAATTACACAGCGCCCTAGACTGAACTACATATACAGTTCCTACCCAATAAAATTGTAGGGACTTGAGATGGATACGCCATAGACATAAAAGTAAAAAGACAAGGCGTACCAGTACGTGTGTGTGTATAATGTGGGATTAGGCTGGTCGCATGCGGCCTCATGCCCGCATGCTCATGCCTCTCTTGTTTTAATTATTGTGTCTTAATTACACAGCGCCCTAGACTGGACTACATATACTTAGATCAGCTCCTACCCTTAGCAAAATTGTAGGGACTTGAGATGGATACGCCACAGACATAAAAGTGTAAAAAGACAAGACGTACCAGAACGTGTGTGTGTATAATGTGGGATTAGGCTGGTCGCATGCGGCCCCACGCCCGCATGCTCATGCCTCTCTTGTTTTAATTATTGTGTCTTAATTACACAGCGGCTCTAGACGCACGCTCGCCCTATTCTTTAGCCATTGTAATTCCAGCGACACTTCACTGCCTGTCATACAAACTGTTAGCAGAATACTGAACTTCCAAATCTATCCAACTGGCAATGCCATCCACACACAACTGAAACGATTTTTAATCAGCAGACTTCGGCCCAAGTTGCTACCTTTACCAACATTGTAGAGACTTGAGAAGTATACGCCACAGACATAAAAGTGTAAAAAAACAAGACGTGTGTGTGTATAATGTGGGATTACGCTGGTCGCATGCGGCCCCACGCCCGCATGCTCATGCCTCTCTTGTTTTAATTATTGTGTCTTAATTACAAAGCGGCTCTAGACGCCCGCCCGCCCTGCCGCCCAGCGACGAGTGAAGGGGCATATACCTACGCCTTTTTCGTGTGTGTCATGCATGTTAGGAAAATAACTTGTCATTGTTTTTAGAATTTGTAATTCTTACTTCATACTGAACTAAAAATAACTTAAATAACTTACACCAGGCAGGAAGCCTTATCTTTGATACCAGGATTAATCAGATCATTCGTCAATTTAGTGTCCTATATACGATAGAAGAAGACTTTATAATATTCCATGTTACACTTCTTGGAGTTGACAATATTTTTTGCCATGTCTTTATAAATACAGTTTCAATTAAACGAGATAAATACGACTTGATTAAAAAATATTTTTGGGCAAGAACAGGTTTATGGTGTTAATTTAATATTTTAATAAGATGCGAACTTATTTGCACGTAAATTTGAAAATTAATTAATCAGTAAAAAACGTTATCAGTTAATTTAAAATATCAAATATTTTCCACTCATTAAACACCTATAATCAACTCAATTTCTGATTATTAATAAGGCTAATGAAATAAGTATTTTTATAGTATGTTGTCACGCGATAGTAAAAACCTTGATTATTTGATTTATTCATTAACATACTACAAAAATTATCATATAAACAAATATTTATCTTCTTAGGTATTGGTTAGGAATTTCATAATTGCCAATTGTTATCTAAGTACTTAATCAAGATTGAAATAGCTCCCGGCTTACGTCTGAAGACTTACAAACAATTATAACTAAATTAATTAAATGATCTTGCCTTATCGGCAGACTACATACTTACATACATTAATTTATGATATAATAATATGATTTGATAGGAAATAATTGCATTAACTGTTTATCAGTCTTTACCTATCTTCTGTTGGTATTTATAAAAACTAAAGGTGACTGGCTGATATGTATTACTGATACGACTGACCTATTAACACATAGCCACAAACGTTGGACCAAGGAACTTGAAAATTTGCACAAAGATTTTATAAATAGCTTAAGGCTAAAGGTCAGACCCAAATAGAAAAAAATACTCTAGCTGAACACGCTGGTCATCTAGAAACCAATGTATAAATTACTAGCAATAACTAGCCATACCTAAAGTTTATTTAAAACTAACAAAAATGCCGAAATTGCTTGGCATACATAACTAAAGCGCACAGTTTTTCCAAGATTTTATTGATTCTAAATATTCTTCGTTGCCAGTAATTGTCGTAAATTCATAATGTGATTTCCCAATCACTTGCGTACCTATTCAGTCAGTATTTTTTTTCAATGAGCGGCAAAATATAAGGCCTAATTTTATAACCTATCCAGTTTGATAACTCTCTCTATGAGTGATGTTAGTATTATTCTCTGTAATAATAGTCTTTTCTGCGCCTACGCATCGCGTTGATGTCTTTTGTAGGGAAGAAGCATGTTTTTTTTCATCAAAATGGAAATTTGTCTTTTACAAGTGCTGTTTTTTTACACACAATAGATAGCTTCAAATTTTTTAAGTTAATTATTGTAATAAAATGTTAATACCCAAGTTTAATTGATAGATTTATAATTTTTAAAAGTTAAGTAAGTTTGTTTAGAGGCAATAAAAAGTGATTAAGTAGCAGTTAAATTTTCTAAAATAACAAAATAAAACATGAAAATAAATTTTTTATCTTGTCCGCTTTTCCGAATTGTGTGTAAGCAGCTTTAAACTGCGCCGATTATGAGTTCCATAATTAATGTTGCTCATTAGAGGCATCCCTAATGATCTGACCCGCCGCGTCACGGCACATAGCCGGAGAGCTAGTGACGGAAAAAGAAGTGCGATTTGATGAGCTACGAAACTTAGCAAACGGGATATTGTGAGAATATCCATTACGATACTGTAACAGTAGAATCACTCGCTATTCAATTTGATACTTTTTTACGTAGCCAGCTCTCCAACAAAGCAAGCGGTAAACTCATCATAATGAGATAACGCACAACAACCGAACAATGGAGCCGTCTCAATAACGCCACTACTAATTAGTCCAACAGGCATTAATTAATTAACTCATTGTAACCAATTGTAGCATTTCGAATAGGCTTCACATTGTCCCAATTATAATTGATTTCATTAACAAAGCTTCGCCCATAATTGAAAGTAGACAGCACCAACGAAAGGGAGGGTAAGGTAATTACAAGATCCAATTTAGACTTGCCAACTCTACACTTTGCTGTTAGTTTCAAACAAAAGCTTAATTAATTAAGTCGAAAACAATTAAGTTCAGTGCCGTAATATTCTCAGCAATTACTTGGAATTCGTCGTGTTTTGTTGCCTTCGGTAATTGTCGGCGGGACAAGGGATCCGAGTATATCGAAAGTACGAACATAAATGCCTCCTACCTAACAACAAATACTATTTCCATACTAATTTAGAAGCCAATTAAATTATATCGATGGGAGTATCACAGTCATATATTTCTTTCAAAAACAAAGAAGTTTCTGAGGCTTACATTTCGACATAGCATTGACACGATTTTAAATACATTCTCGTATACTTTAACTGACTCTCTGCCTACCCTGCAAGTGACTTAGACTTGTTCTAATGGTTTTATGTAACTGTGCTCATTATACGAACTCTGCAAACACTAATTGGTGAATATTTTATTAATACGTTACACATAAAGTCCTCATTAAATTTTACTAACCATGTCCTCCCGCTGTTTTGGTAATTGGAGCCTTGTTTTTATAGCGCTAGATAGAATTTCAAAACGGTTTTAATGTCATTCGAATGACTCTTTTATACAGGTTTAATGTTTTATTTTAATCATGGATGTTTATCTTGCATATCGTTGCCGTAGGTGGTATGTATGAAACAGGGTGTGTCCGCTAATGGGTCTCATTTCTTATCCAAAACATGTGTTACTACAAAAAAGCTAAACGCGCGTTGAATGCCAGTCTAAAAAATATCTTCATACAAAAAATACTCATCGCGCCTCAATTTTTTTTTGTGGCCAACGCAACCACGGAGGGTTTGAATACGAAAAATATGACATGAAAGATTTGCTCACAAGTTGTCAAATACAATTATCAAACGTAAAAAAATGTTACGCATTAACAAACAAAATTGACAATGATCAAAAATACTCTCGCAATGTCTTTCGATGAATGAAATCTGTATCATTTTATTCATCTAAGTTTGTGCTCATATTTCATCACATAACTAGAGCTTACGCATTGATATCAGGCGTACTTATAATTATACAGATACACTCTGTATTAAACCAGAGTTTGATTAGGAAGGGTGATTGAAGCTGGTTTGAAGATAGCAGCTTTGCAATCTGCCGTTTTCAACTGTGCAATAAATCAGGGTGTCATTAGCTACAGGTAGCAACGAACGTGTAGCCACATCAGACTACCCCTTTAGAGGATCAACTTTAACTGGCTCTGCATACTGTATGTAGGAAAAACCAGGATATACAGATCCCTTGAAGGTTGGTAGTACAGACGTGTATAGGCAGTGACGTGTATACAGGCTGCGTGTAACGAGACACGTTTCCGGACGTATCCTCCCAATTAGCGCGGACTCCCCAGTACCGTGCCCAGTTGCCCATTTATCCTAGCGAGTGTTCCACTCGATAGCCTTGCCTAGTTTCCTCTAACAGACCTGCCCACGTAGGGCACAACTCGGCCCCATATTTTTAACCTAATGTCACAACCTATACCTGTGCCAATACCCATACCTTCTTTGACTTTAAATGAGACCAAAACAATGAAAAAAGAGATAAACTAGCTTTGCAAAATAAAGAACGTCTCAGTTAGATGAAAGAAGGAAGGTCTTCTTTCCATTATCATGATAAAAAAGCCAGCACCTGAAGACCATGGAGTCCTACAAATTCGTCTGCAGTCCACCTCGATACAGTGATAGAAGACAGGTCTACTATGACACGAAAAAGCCTGATCCATGGTCTGAAGAAGGCGAAGTTCCGCCCATATGACCTGCCCTGTCCCGCATGTGGCGAACAAACGGTGCCACTTCCTAACAGCAACGAAGAAGGTCCTCTATAAAGATGAAGAAGGCAAAGCTGCAGTCTGATCTGAAGACCATGGAGTCCCAGCCGTTTTCCCCGAGTCCCACCCCGCGTGTGACGTACAAGCGACGGCGCCACATCTGCCTTGCCGGTAGGACAAGGCAGGTCGTCTATAAACCGTTGAAGCCAGATCCATGGTCTGAGATCTTCAAAGTCCCACCCGTTTGACCCGCGTGTGACGTACAAGCGGTGACGACACATCTGCCTTACCGGTGGGCCAAGGCAGGTTGTCTATAAACCGTTGAAGCCAGATCCATGGTCTGAGATGTTCAAAGTCCCACCCGTTTGACCCGCAGTGACGTACAAGCGACGGCGCCACATCGTTACCCGCGCCGCCGCCGTCCGCAGTCCGCCTCGTTAGGGGAATTGTTTGTTCGAGTATGTAAAAATGTGTTTATTTGCACGTACGCTCCCGGGTAAAAAATATATGAAAAGACCCTTTTAAGACTTTTAATGATTTCCCGGCAAAGGGAAATTGGGTTAGTTATTTTCCCCGGGGTTGCCCCTCGTTAAGTTTTAATGGGGTAGCTAGCTTCGACGTAATCAAACGTACTTATTTAAGTTAACGACGTTTACTGGTTTGCGTACTTTGTCGTCGATAGGAGGGGTTTGCAAAGGAGTTTGGATTTCTATTTTGTGTTAGCTATAATGGGCTTACGTAATACGTGTCGGAGTAGAAATACGAAAGCCAAGCGGTGGAAAGTTATGAGTGTTCATGTATACGTTAATTAAGCTTCGATTTGAGCGCATGTAAAGCTGTAACGAGCGAACAGACGCGACGGCTTCCGGCGGTACTAAGTCCGTATGAGTAGACGCCTAATTAATCTCCAGTAAAATGTCGACGTCGGTTGTTTTTGCCAGGAACTCGGCTCATTAGAGCGACGAGGCATGTTGATTACATTCTGCAGTGCTTATTAGCGCAAAACTCTCATTAGGGGCCACTATTGTTGTAATTAAACAAGAGGCAACACCGGTGCCGGCCACTCCGCGCAGGCCGGCTCGAAATCACCTCTAACCCACCGCAATAGAGCTCATGTCCTGTTGGAACCGTGGAGTGAATGTATTGTGCGAATTTAATTAACAACTCAATGGTTACACAGTATGAAGGGGAGTTCTTGTGGTGGCTGACATGATTCCATTGTTAGCGGCGTTGCAAAAAATGTGGAGGTTTAGAAGTGGCTTACGCAATTAGGAGGCGATGTGTTCCGGCGTCGCGTCGCGTCGCGGGTATAATTGGGCGTCGCGTCGCGCGACACCACGACACGACGACACGCTACGGCTACAGTCTACCGCCAACACGTATAATTGGCTCCCCAACGCTAACAGGAGCCGCGCTCGCCAAATTGTACACTCATCGAGTCACAACTTATAATGGCGTGCGGTGCCTCTCGAACACCTGCTGCACTTTAATTGGGCGTGAAATATCTTCACTACGACTCTACCGAACATTTCAAATACGTGATTTCCTTCTTCCAAATCCAATTTATTTTAGGTTATCAGCGAGTTTACACAATAAAGTTATCTTCCACTCACCTAATCAAAACAAAACACGCTTAAATAAACATCTCGGGTAGCTGTTTACATTCATCCATTCATTAATTTCACTAAATTGGGAGTCGGCTTAATTAGGCTAATTAACGTTAAATAAACTATAAAATAATATCGTTTGCATGGCAGTTTGATTGGGGCTTATTGCCGTAATATCGGCGTGATTGGCAGCCACGCAGCCACGCAGCCACGCTCGCTGCGTGTGCACACCGCATGCTGTCTCAAATGAGCATAAACAGTAGTCACCTAACCACTTATTAAAATAACGAACCCTAATTAAAAAAACTTGTTTCGATACCGATAACATCTCGGCCTCAATCAGAAAAGGTGACATTACGTTTTCAGGTGAAAGGAGGGAACATGGAAATTAATACCGTAATATTAAACTGGTAAATGAAAAATGTTCGCACAGATTGAACACAGCATTTCAATCATGTCAGGGCGTTTCAAAAACATGGACTACTAATTCAATTTTAATGCCACGGGCACGGTAATGATGTGAGTGCTATTTCGTGTCGGTGCGTTGTAACTGTAGCACGGGACTGCCTGAAATATCTTTACGAAGAGAACCATCATCGGCAAAGCTGGTAAGAACCTGTTATGTGATGAATGAAGAGTGGTTAGTGATCTGTCGCTCGCGCGGCTCGCTCGCCCCGCGCGACACACTTCAGCGCTCCGGATATGAGCGGCTATTTAATTTCCGCGCTTTCAGTGATGATTTCATATTCAACTACCTACACACTTGCCAATTTCTGAGCCCTGTTTACATCATCAGTGAATTGATGGGTTTTTGGTAACGTTTCCTTTCATCTGTCTTGTTAGTAACGAGCTTTTGACAGGGTTGGCAGTGTGAAATAAAAGTGTGATGCCAATTAGGCTAGGTGAGAGAGTAGGGCCACCCACATTGTCTGCGTCCTCACTCTGAGGGCTGGAGCGGAGTTCTGTATCAATTACACGAGACAGCAACGAACGCCGGCCACAGATTGCGAACCCACAGATGTGCCATATTTAATACCACACTCGTTTTTTTCTGCTACAGTTCTCACGCTCGTTGCTCGCGCTCTTTGAAGATGGAAGTCATTATTTAAATTAGTTAACTTGACTAGTAGTGGTGGAATCATGGGAAATTACGCAATTATAATTGCGCAGCTGAATGAGATTAAATTCGAGTATCAAAGCGGTATTACGTTAATTAATTTTGGGAGTGAAATTATTATCTTTGACATTATGCCTCCATAATATTGAGCAGTCATGTCTACCGGTTCCGAGCTTGTTCCGTGTAGTTCAGGCGGGTTTAATTAGAGCAACGTCAACACGGCGGCCGGTGAATCGGCGCTTTTTGCGCGCGGCGCGAGGCAGCGGCGAGCCCGAGCCGACAGATTTGCACCAATTGCACCGCGTCACGGCGACGTCCTGTCGCTTAGGCAATTATCGCTCGACGAAACTACGCTTCTGGGGAATCGTTAACTTTGATGTGATATTTGAAGGTGTAGTTTTTTCTTTAAAATATCGTCGACACGCATTTGTATTTTTGACTCAAAAAGAAAGCATACTGAATGAATGATGAAGAAACAGCGAAGAGGCATACCATATGGTAAAAAAATAAGAATTAAGGTAGGTCGCGTACACCCGGCACCGTCTGCCGTCTGCTGCAGTCCCGTTTGTCCCGCTCCGAGTAGAATGCCTTTCACTTTCCTCGTTTGTGATGTACACACATGTTTATAATTCCCTGTTTTTATTGCAGGTTCTCGCCGGCTCGCAGCTCCATTCATTTCTTTGGTAAGCGCACTCGTACTCTCCACATTCGAGGAACTCGCTTCAATTTAGATGCGACGCCGCACAGTTTAGATAACGCTCAAAGGTTCAGCAAATTTAGTTAATTACAAACACCACAATGGACGGTTAAATTAACAATGTGTGTTCATTTACGGCTGCAAGGAAAATTCAAATCTCCCCATGATGCGCGTCTGCGGGGAGCGGGGCGAGGGGTGCCCTATCCATCTTCGCGATAGCAATCACTGGCTCTCACTAATAGAAGCCACTGTTTATTTACCATTAATTTTGCCACCCCTGTGTCGCAAGCCTTATAATTAAACAAAGGTAACGTTTCCGGCTCCACATTTAATTAAGAACAAGACCGGTTCGTCATTCGAAATGCCAAGAAATAATGTGCATACGCTGATAAGGCTGGTTTGTTTGAAAACAAACTGTAGAGTACAGGGTGTGCAAATTAGTGTGATGATCGGTTGCTGGTGGGTGACGATAGCGGCGGCACGTCATTACAGCTATCGGCCGATCAGCCACTATGCGCAAACAACGCGAGCGCGACACCCTGTATGCGGGTGTATGCAGCGCAGGGGGACTTATCCACTTACTTCATCATGCGCCTGCCGTCAGGGGTGAATACGCAATTTCATATCGCACTCCAAAATAGATAAACCGCAGACTAACCAAATAAAGGGCCCCGCGATATTACAATGTCGAACAAAAAGCGAAGGATCTAAAAGTTTTCGCCAGTAAATTTATGATACAGTACTTTCTTATTAAAGTTAAAGGCGGCCTTATGTTTTGAGTGACAAATCCAATTTTATTCTCGACTGCCCCTCCCCGGCCCGCGCCCGCGCCCGCGCCGCCCGCGGACCGATCAGACCTTATCCAAATTGGATCTTGAATAATAAAGAATCGGGCGATTGGATTTTATTCCTTAAATTCAATTAGCACACGAGGGTCGTATGTGTGACTGCAGACGAAAGATAGAGGCACATTATCGTATTAAAAGGGATTGTAAGGGTTTATCGTTGAAAAGAAGCCTATTTTACCCTCTTAGACTTACTCGCCCCTTGCAACATTTTATATTTATGCTGTTTTAAATCTCGAGATACTTGTTGATACAATTGGGTCCCTGAATGCATTACTGTGATTGACGTAGTGAATTCTTTTCCAATTCTGATAGAAACATTGGGTCCAAGCGATTTCAAATTGAACATGTACATGCATTAGCTGCGCGTCGGCCAATCAATTTTGCAATTCTGAAAGTCACTGAAGAGGTGACCCGATGAATTTATTACCAACAAACTGTAAACGTAATTTGAAAGGCAATATATGAAGTGCCTACATTTACGTCTTATGAATATCTCCGTAGCGAAAAGGCACAAACGCAAAATGACATTTAGGTGAGAATGACCAATGATCCAATATCTATCGACTCATCCCTACGTGAAATTGCCAAATTTTGAATTTCGTTTTTATTTTATAGGTAGGTAGGTACGTACACCTACACTTTGCATACAAACCAATAGAAATAGCTCTACATTTAATAATGAATCTTTTCGTTAAGAAAACTTTCTTATTTACATTTGACTAGCAGCCCGCCCAGCAGTTTCACCCGCTGCTACTTACCTGTTTTCCCGTAGAAATTGGATCTTTGCCCGTAGTAAAAAGTCCATTACTCCTATCCAGCAGAGGTAAATGTGCGAGCAGAAGCGGCCCGTCATGCTGAATAACTTTTACTTTGAAGCCATTACCGTATCTCTTATTGTTTATATGGGATGCTGGTGGTCTACATCAGGTACTCCAGACCCTCGTGACCATGTGCCAGCAGAAGCGGCCCGTCATGCTGAATAACTTTTACTTTGAGGCTTTTACCGTATCTCTTATAGTTTATATGGGATGCTGGTGGTCTACATGAGGTACTCCAGACCCTCGTGACCATTTGCCAGCGGAAGCGGCCCGTAGTTTATATGGGATGCTGGTGATGTTCATCAGGTACTCCAGATCCTCGATGACCATGTGCCAGCAGAAGCGGCCCGTCATGATTCACAACTTTTTCTATGAAGCCATGGCCGTATCTCTTATGGTTTAGATGGGATGCTGGCGGTCTTCATCAGGTACTCCAGATCCTCGATGACCATGTGCCAGCAGAAGCGGCCCGTCGTGGTGAACAACTTTTTCTATGAAGCCATGACCGTATCTTTTATAGTTTAGATGGGATGCTGGTGGTCTTCATCAGGCAGGTACTCGTACTCCAGATCCTCGAGGGCTGACAAAAAGTAGTCCATGTCCATCTTTACTATGCTAGTAATATCAGTGCCAAATTTCGCGAAGATCGGTAAAGAGGTTTGGCTTATTTGGGTAATATCCGCTGTATTTCCCGCTTTTCCTGCTGCTAACCGTTTTCCCGTGGAAATGAGGAATTTTCCCGTGGTAAAAAGTAGCCTATGTTACTCAGGAATGTTGTAGCTTTCTAATGGTGAAAGAATTTTCGAAATCGGTCCAGTAGTTTCGGAGTTTATCGATTACATACATACAAAAAAACAAACAAACAAACAAAAAAACAAACAAAGTTTTCCTCTTTATTATATTAGTGTAGACAAGCTTCCAAGTTTGATATTAATTCATATAAAAACTACTTCTTTCGAGACATTTGACATAATATGCTATAACTATTTCATTTTAATAAAATTTCTGTTAATTTAATCACTCGTAAAATTACCCAAATAAGTTTTGTCATTAACAAATTCATTCCCTGCCTGCGTCTGTATTTCCGAGTGCATATAACCTGAATCTCTTTAAGTCTAGAGTGAATAGGCATCTTCTGGGCAAGCTCGCTCCACCGTAGATCCCATCTCTGCTGTAGGGTGAGATTGGGGTCAAGAGTAAGCCCATCATAAAAAAAAAAAAAAAAAAACCTGTCGGATCACCACACTAATCTGAACTAAAAGGGATTTAACGCAACACAATTAAAGCATTCTGAATTAATTTCAGATAAATTGCAGAATTAATATTAACGAAGAATGCCTACACATCAGCTTAATCTGGATTATTAAATAAGTTGATGACTTTAATATTAAAATTGCGTGTTCTCGGTTACTTAATTAATCTTTGAAAAAGTTAAAAACAAATTATAGTGCATCAAAAGCAAGACATAGGTATTATTAACAACGAAAAGGAAGATAAATGTAGGTATTGTTTCCAAGTGGTAAATAGGCAGCAGTTCAACCTATGCATTTAATGGAGCCTCATAAGTTTGTTATTTCTAACAATTTATGTCTAGTTACTTAGGACTAACTAGTTTATGTTGATCCAAATGCGTTAGGTATTTGATTTGCTGCTGATAGTACCTGTAGTCCATTTATACATTAGGAAGTAGTTGCGTTAATTATTTATTGTTATACCTACAAACTATGCTAATCAGCTGACCTGGTGAATAAAATAGGAGAAACTTTGAATAGATGGCGCCATTTTATTTATGACTAGTTGTATCAGAATACGACGCGATAAACTTTGACTCCATTTTGTGATTCAAATTTTGTTTTGCCACACACTCAACTAATTCAGTGATTTGAAAAGGTAAGTGGGCAGTTTGCTTTTGTTTTTCATAAATGTATTACTACCTACTGTTTTATGCATTCAGTGCAAACAGGCTGAAAACAAGTCTTTATACATATTTAGGTACTTACATTGACACATCATGCCTGTATCCCTTAATTTATTTTTTTATAGCTGGTGCCCGCGAACTTCGTCTTCAATTTTTCGTTTTTGTTGTTTAAGCAACTCTCATAAAATTTTAATATATTGTTTTTAAATGACCATAGACACATTTCGCGCACATATTTTTTCTATTATTAAAATAGCTATAAGAAATACGGCTTTATTTCACCAAACTGATTCCACTGGTTGGAGACACAATACCCTTATTTGCAAAGCGGAATTTGAATCTGCCAATTATATACATAATCCTAATGCGGGCGTATTAATTTGTTTTGATGCATCTTGTAAGGCGCTACATTAGATAGAACGTATTAATAAAATAAATGGCGATACTATCTGGCAGGTTTTGACAGAAACATCGAAATCTACTCTAAAGTAATGGAAACGATATAGGGTCATTGCGCCAGTTGGCGACCGATTAGTCGACTTCCCAACTTTGCACCATGATATTTATATGAAGGTTTCATATTTGAAGGTTGATTTTTTTTGTGAGCATAGCAAATATAATCAAGATATTATTTTCGAGAAGTATTAGCAAAATACTGTAACAGTTAATTTTAAAAATAATTTTGAACCGAAAAGTACCCAAAGAGTCAGATAGCGACCGCTTTTTTCAGATAGCGACCACGTGTGCGTCAGATAGCGACCGCCCGTTTTACTATCGTTATTATGGGCATATTAACCATTATTTAATAAAAAAAAAATACTTTTGCACATTTCTCATACATATTGAACAATCCTTTTTAAATCTACACCTAAGGTTGTGACCTAGTACCTATCTAGACATGATTAAAAAATTAACAATATTTCATAGTGCCAAACAGGTGTCACAGCAATGACTACTGCTGACTTTGCTGCCTCACAACCCTTGCCGACGCTGTTTATTACGTTTTGTTGTCTCCGAAGCCTCAGCGTGAACCGAAGAGGCATCAAGACCTCGCTGGTCTTCAGCGCGCATTTGTACGGTACCGATCCTAGCTAGGTTAATGCGTATTTTCTGATACTGAGGAGGATCAACTATTTCTATTTCATTAATGCAACCGCCGAGGACCCAGCCCGGTTCTAGCTCTCAAGGTCACACCGCACCAGAACTGTCCATGCCTCATACCTTGGTGCTCATAAACACTACCTTTGCCTGTACCAATCACGCCAGCGGGTAATATTAGGGGTGTTCAGCTCCATCCGCAAACTCGACCAGCAGAATCTGTCTTACGCAGCAACTGGGCATGAAATTCCACCCTCGGTTGAGGTGGGCTTTAGTGGACAAACATCGAAGGGAGCTCAGGAGACAGGCCTTTAGATATGCGCGGACGCTAGAGCGCATAGATCGACGGTCTTCGAGTCCCTAGCAAAAGCTAGTAGAAATTCCGGGTGTCGCTACTTCACGGTGCTACAAAGTATCGGTCTTGGAACTTCCCGATTCACTTACACAGTACAAGACCCACGATGTACCAAGAGGGACCCATAAATATTGCACAAAGACTCTTGTCGGCCAACAACACACAGCAGAAGTACATAAGAACGTAGCTCTCTATCCTTGGCAATTATTTTCTTCATCTTATGGTGAGTCCTTTCTGGTCTCCTGTATTCACTTCGCTCTGTTGGAGGTATCTTCGTCAGTCACGTTGCAGGAGCTCATCAAGCCTCTAGCCTTCTTCCATTTTTCTAGAATCCTTGGGTGTTTATATTTGCCACTGTATTGCCTTCATAGTCTGCAGGCCTAGCTGACTATAACTACCCAGGCTACTTGCGCCAGGTAAAGTGTACCAAACGTAGATCTTTTTCACCTACCTACCTTTTTTAAACGGGTATCTATGACGTCATGCAACTGCTCAACCCAACATGAAATTTGAAGGATGTGAGAGCAGCACAGCCTGATTCAACCACTGCCAGCAATTATGTATGACACAGCTCGAGAATCTGCCAACGCAAGCTACCCTGAAGAATTATAGGCCCAGTTTTACGCTAGCGTGGAGGCATGGGTGTATGGCGCAGAAGTGATGGTGCTGGGCTTTAAGTAAGGCATGGAAGTTCTGGTGCAATGTAAATGTGATCGTTGTAAACAGGTGGGTTCGCGGCGGTAGCCAGAGTGAAATAAAATACCCCTGTATCCAAAAACATTGCTTTTATATGGCAGCACCCTTCTCTCTTCTCCCTTAAGGCAAGGACTGTGTGGAGGTCAGTAAAAAGTGAGAACTTCCTGCTTCTTCGTTGTCTCCAAAGCCTCAAAGTGAGTAAAAAAGCAGTGAGAACTTGCTGCCCTATTGTGGCGAACTACTTTACAAGACCCAACTCCTGAGAGAGTCCAACGAATTATAATTATACGCTATAACGAATCTCTCTGCCAACACTTTGCTGCACAACAAAAACTGGGCCGAATTCTCTGGACAATGAGGAATTTAAATGCTCAGCTCAAAGTGCACAGAAGTCACCCAGGCCCCGAGCCTAGGACGTGCATCTTCTCCACGCAGCTGACCCGCACGTACTGGAACCTCACCCCAGGCATTTATGACGTTACGAAATAGCTCTGATTGAAGAGTGAAGATTTAGGGGTGGCGTGTATAGACCAGGACAGCCCAAAGAAACTCTGCCTGTACTTCTGGCACAGCTCGAGGAAGGCAAGTGGGTACGGCTGGTGCTCTTTACGTATGTCCATTGTGCACGATCCAACAGAAACAAACACGAAGTTGAAACAGGTCCTCTACTTCAGAACGCGGAAACTATATTACCTAAAAGGGAACAGGGTCCATGAGATGCTGTTGGCGGGGCGCGTGGCGTCCCACACTGTTTTATTTGTTAGATAGAAATTCCACAGTTATAGCGCGGTCCAAGACAAAGAGCCTAAGAGTAGCAGTATAATAGGCTAGTTAAAGAAATTTTTAACAAAAACCTATCAAAGGGCCAACAAAACAGTGCAAGAGCAAAAGTGGTGGTCGCTAAGTAACGTAAAAAAAATTTAGAGTCTGATTGCGACCGTCTATTTTTCATACATTTTTGAGGCGGTCGCTAACTAAACATGGTTTTTAGCATGTACTAGTTAGCGACCACTCAACTAAATAACTGTTCCAAAATCGGTCAAATAATCATAATTTGACGGTCGCAAACTAACTACGCTATAAAAAACGTCTATAAGAATTGATTAATGTTGTAAGAATCAAAACTTTGTTAAAAGATAACCTGGAAAAAAATAAACTTTTTTTCAAGCATCGTGTTACATAGCGACCGGCCGGTCGCTATCCAGCAATTTTCTAAAAATTGCGTGCCCATTCGCGACCATCTAATAAATCATAAATTTACTTAAAAATAACACGAAATTATCGTTAAATTAGATACTTTACTAAAGTATCAACACCATAAAACCGTTATAGTTGTAAAAACTAGACGAATACCTGAAAATTACACTTTTGAAGTGGCACGTGGTCGCTATTTTTTGGATAGGTTTTCGGTGTATTTTCGAGGGCAGAGCGACTGGCAAAATAGATGATTTATTTGCGGTACATTGGTGAGGTTTAATGAACAGATTTTAATAGGCGTAGATTCTACAGTTATCCTTGTCTTGTTTAAGCCGCACTTTTTTACAAGGAGTGAAATATTACTCTTATTATTGCAATATTACTGAGATCAGACCTGAAAATGGTCGCGAACTGACGCATGGTCGCGAACGGGCACAATGACCCTACCTACGCCAGCCGGCCGCGGCCGCCCGATAAGATGAGTTGTGTCTCAAGCGCATACATTAAGTAAATATCGCGATAACTAATACAGTTTTATTATGGGCAATGATACCAATATATCTATCGTATTTTATGAATATTTCATTAAAAAGTGGTCGGCATACACAGGGTTAAAAATACGTATGAGGAATGAATCTGATACAATTTCTACAGTGTAAGATACTTATGTACTCCTATATACAGTCAATTATATTTTTTGGATTTCATTTTTATTAAATGTAATACAGTTAAATGTACGCATTAAATCTAAGTCTAAATCCAGTATCAAATTTTTACATTTAAATAATACATTTATGCTATTTTACCAAACGACGATAACATTATTGAAATTTATTCAATTAAATTAAATCTACTTATACTTCTGGCTATTTTATAGATGCTAATTTGCTGATAATGTTAATATAAAACGCTACATAATAGTAATAGAGAGTTTTAAGCACCTATGCGTAGGCGCCGTAGCCGTGTCGGTTTTTTATGTTTGACTGATACGATAAAAGTAAAGAAGTAATATATCTTTATTATAAAACAGCTTAGGCATAACATATTGTATAATCTACTTTTTTGGGGGAAGACAACTGGCGATTATACCTGTACAATAAATAATCATAGTATTTATTGTATCTACAGGTATAGGTAATCGCTAATTATACTGAAACAAATGTACCTAGAGTCATCCAAATTCATACCGATTATAATGGTTTTTCTGAGTATTTATCAATAGGTATTAAAATTTACCCATAACTTGTATTTTACCTATATATTTTTTTTCGTCTCTCACTATACTATCTTGAGATGATATCCTAGCCGATGGACTCAAACCTTGAGTCGAGAAAACAATAAAAAAGTCATAATTACGTCATAACTTTGCGTAACTCAGTTTTAATTAAAACCGCATGCTCCATAACCATCAGACAGCGTCACTCTTAACATATGGTAATCATTGTGACTGGAAAAAATGTTACATGTAAAATACATTACATTATACACATTCGTGTCATAATCATAAACTCTACACTATTATGTTACGCTTTTTGCTATTTAGCTAAATGCAAATGCGATGTTTATTTGAAAGGTGTTGCGGCAAAAGCTTTTATAACCGACAAGCGACAGGGGGAGGCAAATACAGAAATCAGCAATCCGTAGTGGCTTATTTTGTGCGTATAGCGATTCTACCAACCGACTGAATGGAACATTGTCGTTAAGTTTTGAATGATTTGCATTTAACTTGATGTTCTTGATGTTTAACTTCAGAAAGAGGCAGTTGAAAATTCAGATATAGATCCGGGCAAACCCCAACTTACAAATGTTCCTAGTAGAGGGTTGGGACCATACCATAGCTCGATTACAATGCCTAATGATTAAAGTGCGGGACGAATTGAGAACCTCTTTTGTTTTTTCTTCGGTGAAAAAGAACAAGATTTAGGGGACAAAAACAAAACGCTACTCTGACAATATTTATTTATTGTTTGTGTTTCATATCAGCAAAGAATATTGCTGCAGAGGAAATGAAATGGTATAAATGCCTAGGTTTTGGATGGATAGGTGTATGTGGCCAATCACCGCGGTCTCGTTACTCGCGTGCAAATTAAAGTGCACACGTAGCCGCCCCGGAGCCGCTCTTAAATTGACTGTCCGTCAAATCACACTCCCAGTGTGCCTATTCTGATTTTGTTCCTTTTCATTGGGTTTATATTGGAGTGTATTTTTGGCAGTGGATACAATGGAAATGGCAAATAACAATCTAAGGCGTGTTCTCACTAACCTATATGTGGCCAATCACCGCAATCTCGTTACTCGCGTGCAAATTAAAGTGCACACGTAGCCGCTCCGGAGTTGCTCTTAAATTGACTATCCGTCAAATCGCACCACTCTGGCGAATACTAGTGTGGACTGGGCATATTCTGATTTCATCAGTTTTTATAGAGTTTCTATTGCGTTAGCAGGTACAGTGTAATCTGATTTTGTAAGTTTTAATGGAGTTTCTATTTCATTCGCATGAAAAGTGTTTTTTGGGCAATACAATGTAAAGGCGTGTTCACACTTGCATATATGGATGCGGAGTGGTTTGTTCAATCAATCGCCGTGGTGTCGTTACTCGCGTGTAAATTAAAGTGCACACGTAGCCGCTCCGGAGCCGCACTTAAATTGACTGTCCGTCAAATCGCACTCCACTGACGTATACTAGTGTACCGATTCTGATTTTGTTCCTTTTCATTGGGTTTATATTGGAGTGTATTTTTGGCAGTACAATGTAAATGGCAAATAAGAATCTAAGTCGTTACTCGCGTGCAAATTAAAGTGCACACGTAGCCGCTCCGGAGCCGCACTTAAATTGACTGTCCGTCAAATCGCACTCCACTGACGTATACTAGTGTACCGATTCTGATTTTGTTCCTTTTCATTGGGTTTATATTGGAGTGTATTTTTGGCAGTACAATGTAAATGGCAAATAAGAATCTAAGTCGTTACTCGCGTGCAAATTAAAGTGCACACGTAGCCGCTCCGGAGCCGCTCTTAAATTGACTGTCCGTCAAATCGCACTCCCAGTGTGCCTATTCTGAATTTGTTCCTTTTCATTGGGTTTATATTGGAGCGTATTTTTGGCAGTACAATGTAAATGGAAAATAAGAATCTAAGGCGTGTTCACACTTGCCTATGTGGGTACACTCAATCGCCGCGTCGTCGTTACTCGCGTGCAAATTAAAGTGCACACGTAGCCGATTCGGAGTCGCTCTTAAATTGACTGTCCGTCAAATCGCACTTCCCTGACGTATGTATGTATGTATGTATGTAATAACTTTATTGTACCAAAACAAGAATTAGTTACAAAATAACACTTAAATAAACTAATAGAATGTGTAGGTACAAAGGCGGACTTATCCCATTAAGGGATCTCTACCAGTCAACCTTTGAGAAATCCAGAGGACATGGTGTGCGCAGGTAAACTATGGTACAAATTGGTGACACAGTTAAATTACTAAAATATGACGATAAAACAGAAAAATACGTATGAAATAAACAATATTATGAGTAAATACCAATAATAAATACTAAATAATAAACAAATAATTAAATACTTAAATACTTATCGTATATAAACATAAATACACGTAGTAAATAAATACAAGCCCTATAAATTGTCAAAGTCATTTAAATCAAAACCCCAGACTCTTCTCAAGTTAGACTTGAAAGTGACGATATTTCTACTTTTCCGAACATCTATAGGAATCTTGTTCCACAAGCGCGCAGCACGGATGGTGAATGACTGTGCGAAGGTTTTAGTTCTGCAAGGCGGCGTGCGGAGGGAATGATCACCACAGGAACGCAACCGAGCATCAGCAACATTGTGAAAGTCAAACCTCTCTCGCAGGTACTGAGGTGCAGCGGGGTTAAAGAGGACATTGAATAGAAGCGACAAGGTATGGAGATCTCTGCGTTGACGAATAGGCAGCCATCTCAGCCGCTCTCTGAACTCCGTAACGTGGTCAAACTTTCTTAGTCCAAAAATAAACCGGATGGCTTGGTTTTGGAGTCGCTCCATCTTATTTAGGAGATCTTCCGTAAGGTCAAGGTAGGCCACGTCACAATAGTCAAGCAAAGGCAAGATGAGAGCTTGAGCCAGCATGATCTTCGTTTTAAGAGGAAGAAAATTTTGCAGTCTCTTTATAGAATGAAGTGATGCATACAATCTACGACTAACCTCGTTTAGATGATATATTAGTGTGCCTATTCTGATTTTGTTCCTTTTCATTGGGTTTATATTGGAGCGTATTTTTGGCAGTACAATGTAAATAGCAAATAAGAATCTAAGGCGTGTTCACACGTGCCTATTTGGGTTCACTTAATCACCGCTGCCTCGTTACTCGCGTGCAAATTAAATTGACTGTCCGTCAAATCGCACTCCACTGACGTAAACTAGTGTGCCTATTCTGATTTTGTTCCTTTTCATTGGGTTTATATTGGAGTGTATTTTTGGCAGTAGATAAAATTTAAATGGCATATAAAAATCTAAGTCGTTACTCCACAAATCCTAGGTTTTTGATCAAGAGCTGGCATATGACAAAATCGAAACTTAATTTTATCATAAACCTAAGTATTTGATCAAAAACCGGCACTAGTTCAGGTTAATGATAAAAAAACTTAAAAACATGAGTTTGGTTAGTTTCCTGTCTGACAAAATATGCTGCGTACAGCATTGTGCACATGGCAGCTGGCGACTTTTAATAAAAACCTAGGTATCTTACGTACTAGCGTGTAAATTAATGTAATCGAATTTGGCTCTTGGACCCGGTCTTAAACTGACTGTCCATCAAATCGCACAGCATTGCTCGCCATCCCGGTAGTGTTTGAGTTGCCAACTTTGTTTTCATACGAAGATTGGTTATTCGAGGCAGGAGTCACACGTAATGTACGCTATTTTAGCGCTGCGTTACGCATGCGTTAGGATAATGCGATTATATATTTTTCACTAGACGGTTTAGTTTATGTCAAATGGTTTGACAGAAGCATCCGCTGGTGATGCGTATCGTAACCGTTTGACATAATCCGTATTGTATGACAATAAGGTGGATATTGTATCTTCGTATTGTTCTAACGCATGCGTTATCTACGAATGGAAGTTACGTTACGTGTGATCATCGCCATATTTTTTAGCGTAACAGTTTCAGAAAATATACCGAGATAGTTAGATTGAAAATCAATTTTATTAAGTACAAAAACAGAAATCATATAAGTCATTAATATGCCTAAATCTTAAGCAAATCAAAACGGCGTCAAAAGTTTCAAGCGCTTTTTTGATTGTCGCAGTTAGCACCAGTTTCTTTTAACTCTGTTGTTTCTATAGGTTTCGCACATTGCATCTGGCAACACTGCCGGCCCCCCACTGTCCGTTCCCCCCGCCACTATGCGCTCGCGTGATGTTAGTTAATTAAACTTTAAGCTTAAGGGAAAATTTAATTTCCGGAGCTCCAAGGGATTGTGTTTCTCTTATTTTTATTTGCTGGAAGCTTGCGATGCAACTCCTGCTGAGCTTCTGCTTGTTTAACGAATGGGGTCGAATGTGTCCTAAATGTGCATTGCATTCGTATGACTGCCTCCGTAATGGTACTTCTTTTATAAAATTGTTGAGTCTATAACAACCAAGTTGAATCGACAATAACTCGCGGTTAACTCTTCGCAGAGCGTCGATTTTATTGCGTAAAGCATAAATTGATTTTAGGCGGAAAAGAGGTCGTAAGTTCGGAAAAGCCAATCTCGGCGTGAATTCTCGCGCCCACGCAGGAAATAGTTATGACGGGTGTGTGTCAGCAGCAGCAGTGCGGGCAAAGTGACAGGCGGAGCGGGTAGCGGCGCGTCGAGCGGTCGTGCGCTGTCGAGTGTCGAGCCCGGCCGCCGCACCCGCCGGCGTAGCGTGCGCCGCAACCTTAAAAGCAATATCCGGCGCCGCGCGCGCCGCCCGGAAATGAAGCGGAAACGGCGGTGTATTAAGCTGCAGGTACCAGCCCTTCAATTTATAAACGCTTGCGGCCGCACTCCAGCTATTGCGAGCTGCTCCTCAGATATCCGGCGCGGTTAATTTGTAACTCGCACTTCTCATTCCAACAGCGCAATGGGGGATATTGCACCGCAGCGTTTGCACTCCCGTATTTTTATAATAGTTTAGCACAACAAATAAAGCGACTTATTCAAAACATAGTCGGGAGGACAATATCTAAAATTACATTCTCTCGGCCTGAACTAACAGCGAAATGAAATAAAGTCCGCAAACAAAAGTTTGCAAATCCAATATGATTTGGCGCGTCGGTAAACATCGGCAGCATCCCGGTGATATCGCGAACGAATAACATTAAACTTTGTATGGATTGAATGTAGAAAACCAATTTCGGTGCTCGGCGAGTGCGAGCCGATGGGATGAGGGTGTCAGAACGCTTTGACAGCTCGTTGATTGAAAAATACGGCAGCCTGTTTATAGAGCAAGTGTGCGCGGCGCAGACATTGCATTGATAGACCACCTGGAGATACAGATTACGCAATCTATCCTTCATTGGATGTGTCTGGAAGTCTCGAGTCAAGTGTATCGCTTCGTGAGACGCAGGATCCTATACTGCTCTCAGATAGGTCCAAGATTGCGACAGGAAAACGTCGATCTTCTTGACGAAAAGGGGTCTTCAAAGAAAACACTGCACTGATAGACCACCTGGAGATACAGATTACGCAATTTATCCTTCACTGGATGTGTCTCGAAGTCTCGAATCAAGTATATGTATACTGCTCTCAGATAGGTTCGAGATTGCGACAGGAAAACGTCCATCTTCTTAACGAAAAGGGGTCTTCAAAGAAAACACTGCACTGACAGACTAAATTTATGAGAATAATATAGCGCTGTGAGTGCATTAAAAATTCCAATACACTGATAGACTACCTGGAGATACAGATTACGCAATTTATCCTTCATCGGATGTGTCTGGAAGACTCGAGTCAAGTGTATCGCTTCGTGAGACGCAGGGTCCTATACTGCTCTCAGATAGGTCCAAGATGGCCACAGGAAAACGTCTTCTTAACGAAAAGCGGTCTTCAAAGAAAACACTGCACTGATAGACTACCTGGAGATACAGATTACTCAATTTATCCTTCATTGGATGTGTCTGGAACTCTCGAGTCAAGTGTATCGCTTCGTGGGACGCAGGGTCCTAAACTGCTCTCAGATAGGTTCGAGATTGCGACAGGAAAACGTCCGTCTTCTTAACGAAAAGGGGTCTTCAAAGAAATCACTGCATTGATAGACCACCTGGAGATACAGATTACGCAATTTATCCTTCATTGGATGTGTCTGGAAGTCTCGAGTCAAGTGTATCGCTTCGTGAGACGCAGGGTCCTAAACTGCTCGCAGATAGGTTAAAAGATTGCGACAGGAAAACGTCCATCTTCTTAACGAAAAGGGGTCTTCAAAGAAAACACTGCACTGATAGACCACCTGGAGATACAGATTACGCAATTTATCCTTCATTGGATGTGTCTGGTAGTCTCGAGTCAAGTGTATCGCTTCGTGAGACGCAGGGTCCTATACTGCTCTCAGATAGGTCCAAGATTGCGACAGGAAAACGTCCATCTTCTTTACGACCTAAGGGGTCTTCAAAGAAATCACTGCATTTATAGACTACCTGGAGATACAGATTACGCTATTTATCCTTCATTGGATGTGTCTGGAACTCTCGAGTCAAGTGTATCGCTTCGTGAGATGCAGGATCCTATACTGCTCTCAGATAGGTCCAAGATTGCGACAGGAAAACGTCCATCTTTTTTACGACCTAAGGGGTCTTCAAAGAAGACTGCCATTTCGTTCTATTAGCCTTGTTGAGGGGTGTTAAAATATTTATTTAGGTCACTTAAAAAGTTATAAGGTTTCTTGGGTCTTATAAGGTTAAAGTTTACTTTATATTTAGGTTCATTCCACTTAAGTGATTCACGTAATTTTCACATTGGTGCGAAGAGCTAACAACTGTTTTGCTATTTGATTCGTTAGCGACATCGCATCCGTCTGTGCGAACCATTAGCACGTGACGAAGAATTGGTTGCTTTTTCTGTCGCCCATGTGAATGGAGCCAATTGTGTAGAAGTCGCAAGTCACTTATTTATTAAATAAGCATTGGTGCTATATTAATAAATTTTGAAATGGCAGAGTAAGGAAACATATTTGTTATAGAAGAAAAAAGTTTAAGTAATAAAATAACTATGAACAAATTAACAGAACTATGCATGGCATAGTACGGCTAGTCCATATTATGTGTCTTAGTTCTTTTCTTCTGTCAAAATTCTTTGACGTCAAACCAATTGATTAAATAGCATAGGTACAGAAAACAAAAACAGAGGGCTTGAGAACAAAACGAAGTTGGTGCTAGGAAATTTTAGGATAGCTTTCTTTGTTTTTCTTGAAATGTAAAAAAAATCTTTAAAATATACCTATTCAAGAGACGGTGCAGTAAGCATAAGTTTGACTGCCAACAAACGCAAAGTCAGGTGTCAAATTCTGTCGATTCGGCATAGTGATGAATGGTGTGGGAATTATGCGCGTTATGAAATATCTCATAAACAGGCACCCAGAGGCAGCAGCCGGCGGCCGGCGAGCCCGCCCCGATATATCACCAATTCGGACATCAGCGCCTCTATTGGAATTCTGCAGATGATTTTCTTCACAATTTATACGAGCGCCGGAACGAACCAATCGCGGCGAAGAATCCGGTACGGGATATAACATCTGCCAATTCATTTAAAACGACCAAATTAAACGTCGGCGGGATTACATTTCGGTCGCTCTGCGGATTACATACGGAGATAATAAGACGTTATACTCAGCTAAATTAATTGACTTTTTATCTTCGTACTTTTGCTATTCAAGCTCAAACAAAATTCATGTTAATTCAGTTTAATTAACGTTAAATAACTTAACGAGTTGCTGTTGAATAACAAACACACCTAGTCGTTGTTGCAGCAAATTACTTTTTGCACAATGCGAAACTCAATCAGTTAAATTGCATCCTGTTGTGTTTAACTCTAAATCCAATTAGGTAAGTTTTTATGGTTGTTGAGTTAATATTTTATGAAATGTATTTTTTATGAAGTAGTTTTCCGTCGTCGTCGTGGATAATGGTGCTATTTATAATAAATTAAGGTACCTATTGTGTGGCTGCGGCGGGCGCGAGTAATGTGCATGCATTTAAATTACGCTCAAATGCGGCATATGTGGCACCCGCCGTTTGAGTACCGCGGAGGCGGCGGCATGTAGTTCTCGGGTATAATACTGATACCTACTGGTAATATCCTGGAACTACTGACAACCATATGACAGAACTGATACGGATCTACTACATGCAGGCGCACACGGAGTAATTTATATTTCACTGGCTATCTGACAACCGTTTCTTTGGCTATGTTCCTTGACTTATACTTAGGTCGAGGTATATTTTCTGCTTACATTATTGAGTTTGCTTTAATATACTTTTACGTTTAAGCAGGCTGAAAAAGATTTTTCTTTTGACTAAAAAGATTTTTCTTTTTCACTTGAAAAAAACACTAGTATTAGCTATCGTTAACCCTACCTCTATAAATTACCTACCTGTAGCTATAGCATGCGACCGCGAGATAGATTTTCTCTACACCCTTATGTCAAAAGTTTGTCATTTGTTTTGATAAATTCCATGGGTACCTACGATTTGACTCATCGTCTTTGCGCGCGAAATAAGTCTCTACCGTGCGCATGCTAGCCAAAATCACTTCATCGCTGAAAATAATACCAATTGTTCGAAAAGTAGTAATAGGCATCCGTCTTTCATCGCTAAACAATACAAGTCCGCTTTGACTGGTTCGATTGTACCTACTGTATAAAGGAGAAGAATTCCGTAAATTAACTTCAAACTTTGCACAATAGTGCGCGAACGCATTCAAAAAATTTAATTACCGCCCATCTTCCGGCTAGGGCTGCCACGCGACCGGAAGAAGCAAGATAGGCAGAGAAGTGATATATCAGGCATTTTAAGTTATATCGTTTGATTGAGAGGTAAGGAAAATAAGACATTTTCATGATACCATTTTTCAGAGGTGAAGATCAGGCATTTTATTGATAGTTTTCAGTAGTGATTTTGATATGTAATTCAGAAATTTTAACGTTTGATTTTTAAGGGGTGAGCCAATCAGACAATGCGATTTTTTTCATTGGCAAGGAAAATCAGGCATTTCGAAGCTAAAAATATCAGTCTACGCATGTTCAAGATAGATTTGTCAGATATGAGGAAAAATAGACGTTCAGGATTGGCGGTATTGGCATAAAGTAGATTATAATAATCATAAAAATAATAAAATTCATTTATTTCTCTCACAAAAACAATCAGCCTTAAAATTAATATGCAACAGTAGTTCGTGAAGAATGCACAAATATTGTTCTATGACAGACTGATGTATGTGATAGGCGTAAACCCGTGTTACATATCATCAGGCCCCCAACCCAAGATGAAATATGTATGTTTATATGTATGGTAAAGGCATTATGGTTATAGTCAAGACCTTACAATACAACAATCTGCCACAGGATGGGCCAGCTGGCAGCCCTAGCACACTGCCAAGTCGCTCTCGTTAACTTATTGAAAATGTCTCCGATTTCTTTCGAAAGCGCCACGAAACTCTATTGTGTTCAATTGAATCGTGTCTTAATTACAAAACGGGTGAACGTTTAATTAAAAAGTTTCCGCACGCGAGTAATTCCTTATTCCATGTATACGAGATTGAGTCAGCGTCGAATCCGCTTTTCTGCGAAGCCGTCTACATTCGACAAGGGGTTTTAACCGACTCCAAGAAAGAGGGAGGCTCTTAATTCATCGAGTACATGTTTGATTTGGTCACTGATTTACTCAAAGACAGCTGAACCGATCATTATCATCATATTATTACCTACAGAGTATTGTCAATATCTGTTTGAATCAGACGCCTGCATCACATCCGAGTTTTTCAGTTAGTTTTCTGTACTTAGGTGCGTTTAAGTCGACACGAACCGATTCAGAAAATTCTTCTTGTTTTTGAAGGGATCACTGCTTTCATCCATAAATTCCGGTTAGGATCTAAAATGATGCTAAGGGCTAATGCATGTTGGAGTAACTACCTCGAGTCTTACTTGGTTTTTTTATAAGATTATGCCAAAATGTATGTAGGTTACTCATAAGGTTTTTTAATTTAATATTTTTGTTTTTTTTTGTATTTAAGGATGGATCTTAAAAATCGAAGGAGCAAAGTCGAAGTCGGTTTCACAAGATTTTTTGTTAGCATTTCCGCGAAGCCGTCTACATTCGACAAGGGTTTTTAATTGAACGCCGACCCATTGTGCTCGTTAAACCGATTCAGAGTTAATCACCGCGTTTTTCGTCCGGCGTAATGGAAGAAAGTAATTATCAATTAACTGGCCGATAATGGATTGCGGCCGTTTATCCGCGGCTTATCTCGACATGGAACTAACTAGGGATGTGAAAAAATAAACGATTAAAAAAACCGTAAATAAAACTATTTTTAGTACAGTACCTGATTATGTAATTTTTATAGATCGATTAATTTAAAGTTGATTTTACCAATTTCCGACATACAATATATATTTTTTTGCAGCGTTTACTACGAAATTGCTAAATATTAATGCATACTAAGGTTCTGCTTCTGCCACAAACACTGGTTGATTCTGCGGTCCAGTTTTACTGACGGAAGTATGAAATCGCTAAGTAACACGGCATAATCAAAAGTTTATCACGTGCTCATGGCAAGGTAACTGATGGCGAAAATTATATGATAAACATTATTATTGCCAAAAATCAAGTAAAACATATGAACTAGGTGATCAATTAATACCTATGACATTGATGTTTTCTTCGGATAAAATCGGTTTATTTTTAGTAGGCTTTTGTCCTGACTACGAACAGGTAATCGTTTAGTAAAAAATTGATTATTTGTTACTTAAGGCACATCCCTGGAACGAACCGGTGCTCCCACAGCTCTATCCATAATTTAATAAATGAATTTAAAAACGCCATCAATCATACTTACGGTCGTGTCGACAACGTATTGTGTACTCATTTAGCCGACAGAATCAATTCAGTTTCGGTGTGGGACTAAAACAAAACTACCTCTACTTCTACTACTACAGCCACAACAGTCCACAGTTGGACATAGGCCTCCCCAAATTGGAGGGTATTGTCATACTCACCACGCTTGGCAGGCGGATTGGCGAGCGCTGCGCAGTGCAAGGTGTTGTTTTCAAAGGAAACTTTTCCCTATCCTGGGGCACCTCCATTTAGTTTTGGCCGTCAGTACTGGTTAGTAGTAGGTAACCAATACGTTGGGTACATATCAATGGAAGAAAGTAATTATCAATTAACCGTTCGATAATGGATTCCGGCCGTTTATCCGCGGCTTATCTCGACACAGAACGAACGGTCGGCACCTCTGCTCTATCCATAATTTAATAAATGAATTTAAAAACGCCATCAATCATACTTACGGTTGTGTCGACATCGTTTTGTGTACTTATTTAGCCGACAGACTCAATTCATAGTTACAGTGAAGGGATGCAAATAAAAACTATTAAAATAGGGAGGGTCAAATTAAATTCTTATAAATAATTTTACACTCTAACCGTAAAACATAGACACTAATTGAATCTTATTTTCTTTTTAATTTCTCGAAACTGAAAGTGACATGTTAAATTATAGTTAGTAATTTAGGCAGTTCTGTAGAATCGAGTCTTATGTAAAGTTTTAACTCTTAGGAGAGCAAAGAAACAAATGGAGTTGAGTATTGAAATGTTCATCGGTAGTGGTGGGTGGACCACGAATTAGGGAGAATGGAACTTGGAATAGATTACACACACAGGTAAAATTGGTGATGCTATTCCAAGCCGGCATTACACGGCAGAACCACTGTATGTTTAAACCTAAATAAATAAAGTTTTAACGAAGTTCGCAGGTCTATTTCTTTGCTGATATGTTTTCTAAAATGGGTTTGACAGCTGTCAAATATTGCTTAATCGAATACCCGTATTTTAAGTCTTAACGAAGTTCGCACTACATGGTAATTTGCCGCGTTGGTGGTGGCACAAATAAGAGAGACGGATTACAGATGGCTCACATATTGACGCTTACTGGAATGAACTGGAATCTCAGAGGAACTGAAGATAACTAAGAGAATGTTTGCCACGAATGTCATATTTCTTGGATTACAATGAGCTTAGAATCACATTACGTTCTCGTATCAGATTTTGCTGTTCTGATATTCTTAGACATTGATGTTTTTTACAGTAGCAACCCTGGCTATAACAAGAGACAATGGCGAAAATCCTAACTAGAGACGAGTGATCTTTCTGTAAACTCTATTTTACGGTGGCGGTATCAATGGCTGCGGCGTATGTTCATCGCGATTGCGAAAATGTGAAGCGCGGACGCTGACTTGATACCTACTCGTATCAAAATCATTTACGTTCTTGTATCAGATTTTGCTGTTTTGATATTCTTGGACATTGATATTTTTGACAGTAGCAACCCTGGCTATGCAACAAGAGACAATCACGAAAATCCTTAATAGAGTCGACTGATCTTTCTGTAACTCTGTATTTTACGGTGGTGGTAGGTATCGGCGTGTGTTCATCGCGATTGCGAAAACGTGAAGCGCGGACGCTGACGACGTGATATTGCGCCGTGAATTAGCATTGTAAATGCAATCACAGGTGACAAGGAACAACTTTCTTTTTGACAGAAGCAACCCTGGCTATGTATCTAGACGAAACAATCGCGATAATCCTTAATAGAGTCGAGTGATCTTTCTGTAAACTCTGTATTTTACGGTGGTGGTATCGGCGTGTGTTCATCGCGATTGCGAAAACGTGAAGCGCGGACGCTGACGTGATATTCCACCGTGAATTAGCATTGTAAATGCAATCACAGGTGACAAGGAACAACTTTCTTTTTGACAGCAGCAACCCTGGCAATGTATCTAGATGAAACAATCGCGAAAATCCCTAATAGAGTCGAGTGATCTTTCTGTGAACTCTATTTTACGGTGGCGGTATCAATGTCTGCGGCGTGTGTTCATCGCGATTGCGAAAACGTGAAGCGCGGACGCTGACGTGATATTGCGCCGTGAATTAGCATTGTAAATGCAATCACAGGTGACAAGGAACATCTTTCGCCAAGTAACATAGGTCGAAATATGAAAAAAAAAATTAGGACCTCCCATACAAAATTGCCGATTAGCTGATTTGCGTTACTATGGGAGGTAATTTTTTTTCATATTTCGACCTATGTTCCCTTGGGAAAGTTGTTTCTTATCACCAACCGGTTCTGAGTTTTCGCTATCGGCCACTAGTAAAATATCACCCCGTATAACGTTCATGTATCAGATTTTGCTGCTCTGATATTCTTAGACATTGATGTTTAAGACAGTAGCAACCCTGGCTATGCAACAGGGGACAATCCTAACTCGAGTCGAGTGATCTTTCTGTAAACTCTATTGTATGGTGGTGGTATCAATGGCGGCGGCATGTGTTCATCGCGATTGCGAAAACGTGAAGCGCGGCCGCTGACGTGATATTCCGCCGTGAATTAGCATTGTAAATGCAATCACAGGTGTCAGCCCGACACCACCTCGGCGAATTTATGCGCCTTCCGCTCCTACCACCATGAATATAACAATTTATTGTCTATAAATAACGATTAGCGTCCTACACCCGGCTAATGAAGCAATCGCAGATTACGCGTTTGTCGTTTCACTACGAAACTGCTAAATATTAATGCATGCTTAGGTTGGTCCACAAACACTGCTTGATTCTGCGGTGTTACGCCGGTCCGGTTTTACTGACGGAAGTATGAAATCGCAAAGTAACACGGCATAATCATGAGTTTATCACGTGTTTAAAGCAAGGTAAACGATGCCGCATCGCTTTGCAACCACTCGTGCGCTGTCTCCCTTATTTGCAATACAGGCTGTCATTTGCTTTGCTTGATACACTAGTATCTACAGTATATGTGTAGGTATGTGTACATATAGCAAGCCTTTTATCACTTCCGGGGCATATAAAACGTTAACGCCAGGAATCCGCAGTCTGACAAACATTGCTCGATAGCTGTCAAAAACAGCCATATCGTGCGGCACGTGTACAACCCAGCTAAATATTAATGCACACTTACATAAAAGGCCTCTTTGTTAGTCATCGGCGTCTACTAATCAACGTTATAAGAAGTTAAGTGACACGTATCACATCGATCAGAATTATCGATGTCGAAACCGGATTTCGTTATTGTATGTCGCCCGACAAAAACGACCATTAAGCGGATTATACATGTAGGAAACCAATTAAGAGCCGACAATGTTACCTACTTCACAGCGAAAAATGACTTCGCTTGCGCTCAGCAGTGTGGAAACTTTATACAAACGCTCGAAACAGACGCGCGATGCCGCCGCTTTACAAGGAAACTGACCCATCTCACCCTTGCCATAAAGTAAGTATTGGCTAGCGCAACCCTTGCTAAATGTTTATTTAAGGGAATAAGATGTTTTCCCATAATAATAAGTAGCCTTTCTTACTCACAGGTACTTAAAATGCATTCATATCTATACTGTGCCAACTTGTAAAGCGAGCGAAACGAGCGTGTAGGTGAAGTAAGCATTAAACATGGTCTTTTATTATTAATGATGGGACTGCTCTTGACTCTAGACTAGACTAGGTCTGAGGGCCAGATAAGGCTAAGATGAGACAGTGCCGAAGATAGACAGATCTCACACAGGAACCCAATAGGGAAACTAGTATCTAAATCTGTGGTTCCTATACCATGACGGAACAAGCAAGCAGACTGTTAGTGCCAAACACTGATAGCAGCAAGCCAGGCCGTTCGTATCTTAGCCTTTTGAAACTGCAGCTTGTGAGCCAACATAGGTCTGCAAATTGAACCAATTACCGCCCAGTGTAATAAAATTTAACTTGATTTATACAGATAGTTATTATCTAGTAAAATTTAACTTGACTTCTGCAGTTAAAGTATTAATATAAGTACATAATTAAATTGACAGGATATCCTGGTCACGGCACCAAAATGTAACTAACTGCAATTTGTTAAACTAAAACATTGATATCATTTTGGTCTTTATTTTCAGTTTAACTTTAAAATGATACAATCATTAAAATAAGCTTAGTGATACGTTTACTCATAATTTCCTGTAATGATCTCAGATGTTGCTAGATCTTGGCCCTTGTGAACCAATTAGCGTGCCCCTAGAGGGCAGGCACAAAGTAAGTATTGGCTAGCGCAATCCAGAGAGTCGGCTTCGAGCAAACGCGGCTAAACTCACTCAGACATCCACACGCGTCGTTTACGCGCTCTGTGGAACCGTGTCGAACCGGAAACTGGTTGAGTGTGAACGGCGCGTTAGGTGCGGGCGGACGGAATGCCGAGTAAAGAAAAATATTTTTGTGATGTGTTTGGGTGTAATAACACCACAGAAAATTGTGCATTGTCATTTTTCAGTTTCCCACGCAATTATTTGATAAATATATAGATACCTACTTCAAAACACTAGAAATGGAGGGTTTTTTTTTAAAAAAATCTTATTTTCCTTTCGTAATATAATATGTGCTTTAGTATTTTAGGTACGTATAATATGTGCTTTAGTGATTTAGGTGGGACCTACTTATTTCCTATTAGAAATATGACTTTCTACTCAGGTACCTACCTCCATATGGTAAAAAATATTTCATATCGGCCAGGTAATTTAGGAGTTTATCAATTCCATATAGGTACCTAATTCATACTTACATACGACAGGTAACTTCATTAAAAAAATCAGAAAGTAAAAGTAGCAACCCTAAAGAGTAGGCATAAGTGATCGAAAGAAGGGGCGAGCTGGCCTTCTGTAAATTCTCTATTTTGTGGGGCAGGCCTCAAAGCGTCGTCGCGGGCGCAGGCTTGGCGCTATTAAATCTCATTAAAATACCTAGTCGGCGATCACGAACACTTATTTACAGCCCCCGCCTTAAGTTATTGGTGAGTCTACTAGACGCAATTAACACTTTAGTACCCTTAGGGCGACTTTAGTACCCTTTTTGACAGCTAGTACGGAGCAGAAAAGATGTCGACAAAGGAAAATCAACCTAATGCCTTGGCATTAGCATCTACCTGTCAGAATGGGCTTTTTATAGCAGTGCAACTGTATTTATAGCCGTCACAGTAAGTTATTGGAGGTACAAGGCGCAATCAGTGCCGCGTCGGACGTTCATTAGTGTGTTAACGTGTGTACCTGTGGTGTGTACAGACAGACGACCGATTTTTGAAGGGCTGGCTATCGAACAACTCTTTCCATGTTTGTCTTTAATAGAGTAAAATATAAGAGCTCTCTTTCACACTTACTGTCAAAACAAATACTTATTATTGTTAATACAAATACTACCTGATTCATAGAAGAAGAAGGGGAGCCGTAATGGCAAAATTATTGTTGACATCTGGCTCAAATGTCATGCGAAAACAATAATGTTGCCATTTTGGGTCCTTTTCTTATATGGATCAGGTTATGAGAACAGGAATATATCTGACCATGTCCATTTATGCGTCGAATAGAAAAACTGATGGGTTCTTCTAATTTTATTTTGGATTGTGTTTTCCGGTGCCACGAGAGTTACGTCAAAGGAACCTGAAAATTCATCACCCGTCAAGAAGTCGGACTAAAAATAAAGTCGTTCGTCTGCAATTCCCCTTAGGCTGCATTATCGCGAGACTATCGCGACGTTAACAATGACAATTAAACGAACCAACTGCGTCTGCGACCCGGCTACGCCTGGTATGGCATCCACTCAAGTTGTTGCTGTGATTATAAAATTATATACATTCATGTTGGGTGTTTTCTTGGTAAGTAAGTAGTCGATTTAACTAGTGCTTTAAGATAATCAACGTTCGTTTTAATACTCGTAATCAAGACTTTGACAGCATTGACATACCTACACGTAAGAAGTATGATAGATCAAATACCCATTCATACAATTTAGTGACGGAATTTGAAGATTGCATGAGATATGACAGCTTACAAAGAAAATCTTTGATGTCATATTACAACAATACGAAATTCCATGCAATAGATACGCAGTTGTTTCGATACTTACCAAAACCATTAGCTGAATTAGATTAAGTATAATTATGCCGAACCAATTTCGTCCGACACCGGAACACGTGTTCGATTAGTCCAAGAATTTGTCCGCGCAAATTGTTTGCGGCGTGTTGTACGAGTGACGTTTAATCTGTGATTAATTTTATTCATTAGCCGAACGTGGACTGAGTGGCGATTTCATTACACTGAACCGTGTTTAAGTTCAGCTAACGAAATATACTTTAATATTGACACAATATATCCTCACTACACATACAAATCACGCCTTTATCCTTGTGAAAAGACGCCGGACAGGTAGAGCGTAAATGTCTAGATAAACAATGATCGAAATCGGGTATAGGATATTTTATGAAATTTATGATAATGCAGAGAGAAGTAGTCTGCTGTCGCTTTAAAGTTTGCTCCTACCTAATCGCCTTAGTCACCTCTTACAACCCCTGGCTGGAAACTCATAGGGTGACGCTATTCTAAGCCGGCATCACACATCAAATGCGGTTGCCCGAATGACGTTTAATCCGTGATTAATTTTATTCATTAGCCGAGTGGGGACTGAGTGGCGATTTCATTACTGGCTCATGTTCGCCCGGCAAACTGGCAATTACATAGCACTGAGTAATGACTGAGTTAGATTGATTCGCCGGAATATGTTAATCAACTGTTTTTAGTTACCGCAATTAAAAATGTTAATTGCATTGTGTGGCTATGTGTAGTCATCATGTATAATGTGTATTTATGTATGTAAAGAACACGAGTTATACCTATTTGGCTGGTGCACGGGCTTTAATGCTCTTTAGACTCTTGGGTGAGCTTGCCATGTTTAACACTGTCTCAAGGCTTCCCCCAAAATTTAAAACACCTTACCCAAATTACAGCCAAGAGCAGAACCACAAAAACCGCAAGTGGATTCCGAAACCAACCCAGATGTACACGAGTGGTCCTAGCTAGGGCAAGCCCTGAGCTGACATCAGTCGGCATAAGGCGCTTGTCTGGGATAATTTACAATGCTGCAAGCACTGAAAGACGTTTAAACTCCTCAACAGAACTGAGTTCCGAATGGGTTCTAGTGGCACTAGGGCTTCCCTGAGCTGTCATCAGTCGGCATAGGGCGCTTGTCTGGGAAAATTCTTGTCAAGCAAGCGGCCCATTACGTCCACTCAATTATAAACGCGGCTTTATAAGGCAGTGAGTTTTGTGCAGTAAATTGCGCTCATTTTAGGGTTAATTCCTGTGATAAGTATTTACAAAATCTTGAGAAGTGGTTCTAGGGCTGTCCTAGCATGCGACCGCGCGACTCCGAATGTATCTACATCTGTATGTCAAAATTCTTCACTTGTTTTTGAATAATTTCATACTCCTATATCAAACATATTTCGCGAGTAAGTCTACAGTGGATATTGTCTGGGATAATTCACGTCGGCCCATTATGTCCACTCAATTATAAACGCGGCTTTATAAGGCGGTGTGTTTTGTGCAGTAAATATTACTCTTGCTAATGCTGCATGCATTGAAAGAAGTTTAAACTCTCAGCTGAACTGAGTTCCGACTAGTGAAACCAGGGCTGTCCCTGGCCTCCCATCAGTCGGCATAAGGCGCTTGTCTGGTATAGGTAATTCACGTCGAGCAGGCGGCCCATTATGTCCACTCAATTATAAACGCGGCTTTATAAGGCAGTGAGTTTTGTGCAGTAAATTGCGCTCATTGTTGGGTTAATTCGTGCACAGTTCGCGCGTTACAGCTGTTGTGCATAGTGATGGGGTAATGCAATAATAGTTCTTTTGTAGAAGAAATTTGATTCCGCCCAATTGATTAAAATATTTCAACGTTTTGGAATAACGTTCGGCGGCGAGTTGGCTCATTGAAGTGAAGATAGTAGGTATGAAGGATCTACACTATATCGAAGAAGTGTTCATAAAGGATTTGAAAGAAAAAAAGTACCTAATAGGTAATTTGAGATCGTAATAATATGGTTGCAGTGACTAGGTACAGTAGTATAACGACCCAAAACCTCGGTCTAATTTCTAGAAGGCTTACAACCTTTTTACTTTGTGCTCCTTCTCTAGTGCTGTAACCTAGGTACCTACGTAGATAATGCTCGCGCGCAAATTCGCCGTGCGCGCTACGGTCATCACGTAAGTGCCGGTTCATTGAACATGTCTAGCGCAATAATAGCTCTTAACACGCCCCGAACGGTAATTAGTTCCAACGAATAATGTGCTATTGTTTTTCTTGTCTTGCTAATGATACTGCATTAGTCTAGAATGACTGAATAATATTTTAGAGTTTTGATTGTTCTTGCTTGCTAGGGGATCGGCCCGACTTTGCACGACCTCTAGAAATTATTTCAGATTAAAACATGTTTCGCCGAATTTACACAAGATGCTTATGCATAAAACCCATTTGAAAATCCATTCAGTCAGATTATTGCGTGCGAACCATACAGACAAACACGACATATTAATATATCTTTATTTTATATCTAACTTCTACACGATTGTCGTGATACTTTTTAAAAATACAATCAGAGGTTGCAAACCGTTGGTTGAAAACTCATATCACCATATCGCAGTGCGCACCGCACCACACACCCCAGTCCACCGGGCCATGACAATCGCGTCGCGGCGGTCGCCCGGTAATGCAATATTAATAATTTAATATGCATGCCAATTTTATTTATGGAATTACTCAACGTAATTATTGCGGTAGATATTTATGGTAAGCTGTAGACAGGTTTGGCGAGTCGGGTGGCGACCGTGCCGACCCACGACCCCACTTTCTGAATAATTACAACTGCATACGGTGCAGTATTAGTTACGGACCCCTTAATGGAACGGCGAAAGGTACCGCACCTGGGATTCCATATTTATAACCAGTTTGACAAATAAGTACCTGTCTGTCGCAAAAGGAAATCAAAATGTCAAAGAAATACCGACTATTAAGTAAAATATGGGTGCGCTAAGCTGCTAGTCATGTCTATTTTGAAAAGAATTTTAATTTGATATAAATCACCAAATTGGAATGTTAAATGCAATGTTTATTTAAATATGCAAATGAAACCTTTGGAACACAAATAAAATCTAAGTGTGGAAAATAACTTGTAACAGCGCATCGTCTCGTCGTGTAATCTGAGCCGGAGTCGTAGAAAACTGCTGCGGCATTAAAGTAGAATTATTACTATTTACGACACTTAATACCGTCTTTGTCCCAACTGCCAAGCACGGTGCGACTGTGGCATTATTAAGTTATGATCGGATTACGTTTAGGAGCATTGAGTAATGCGCAAATAATCGCAGATACGATCAGACCGGGCACAGTTCGCTCGCCGCAACGTCGCAGGCAATAAAGGTAATGTAGGCGAGGTATTTTCCAATATCGCGCCGAGTGGCCCTCCCGAATATCTTCAGATTGTATTCCCCCTACATAAAAATTGTTCTGGAATAGAGATACTACCCGGATAAATATTCAATTTCACTACGGACGAAAAAGATTTGATACCTTTGCTACGTACTAGGTTTATTGGATGATATCCTTTGGAATGGGGTGGATAATCATATTCATAGGTTCCCGACAAATACACGGGTTTTTTAGCTGAACGGACTTCGTTGTTGAGATCGCTTTTGCAGGATAAAATATACTTAACATATATTCTATTTTAAACCTAGAAAACTCTTTGCAAAATTCAACGTGCCTGGAAAAATAACAAGGGCCTTACCACAAAAAAGTTAGACCAGTGTTGAACGCGTGTCTAAAATAAAACTTCATACAAAAAAAACGCTAGACACGCGTTCAACACTGGTCTAACTTTTTTGTGGTAAGGCCCCAAATGTTTCCGACACCTGACTATTTCCTAGCGTAATTACATGTCACAGACAAGTGCTGTTAGGCCCCCATTACCGTTTGATCTATTCATAATCTAATGGAATATTCCTTTTGCACTCGACGTAACTGTAGGGCAAAGTTGTAGGGCCATTATGTCTCGCCTAGTGGGCGATCAGTCATAGCGCCGCGGAGACGTCCGGGCGTATCCACTAGTCGACCCTCTTGAGAGGTAAGGAAAGAACGACATGTAGATGAAAAGGGCAGCTGAATCTAATACAATCGGGGAAAGCGATACTCGCTCCCCTCGCAGGGCTGGCAACACTTCACATTACATTATTGACACTGACTTTTACTGCTTTTAAATTGATCGAATCATGGTACAGCAGAAATACGAGAAAATAACTGCACCGAGAAAGTTTTAAACTTCAATACGATTTTCAAACAACAGGCAATATTTATGCCCCATTTCGTATCACACGCTGATAACTAGGAAAGTAGTTAAAGAAGGAATGTAAAGTTTTATTGCGTTCCGTGATACGGCGCGCACAAAGTATCGCATTGTTAGCGGGGAAGGTAGCAACCCTGGGCAGGGGTGGGGGGTGGGGAGGGCGCCGGGTATTGAATGAGATTGCTTCTTACTTCGGCAAATGGATCACGTAGTGGATGAGATGTCACAGTGTTTTAAGATCCCAATTCGGCTCGACCGCTCCTCACATTGATGGACGTAACGTACGGTTATTAGACTTATTAGTTATAGTTGCTCCGTGACGAGTATTTACTATTTCCTATCTCATTGTTACTTACTTGCCAGACGCCAATTAAGATTAAGTTTATCCTGACTGATAGACCGTGTTCGGCTTATCTTATTGAGTTAAGTATCGTATCGATTAACGACTCTACCACTCTACTATGCTTTGAAGTTAATGTACAGGCAATTACTTTATGTGTAGCGAAGGTAATTAGTTTTGACGTGAGACCTCTTAACTTACACATTACGTAATCAAGGGGATACATTTACACTCAGTAATTGGGAAATTCCGAGGCGGGCCGATGTAGTCGCGTCGGCGGCGGCGGGCGGCGGGCGCTGAAAAACAATTTCACGCCAAATCTTAGCTTGTGTTTTCCTATTTCCTTTTTATTTATCTTTTCGTCTTTTCTTTTCTCGAGAATCAATTTCACGGATGAGCGTCGCGATGATCTCAGTTCAAAAAGCGCGAGGGTTCGTTGGTGCGGGCGCCGGGCGCCTGGCATGATGCTCGCCGCTTGGTGCTAGGGCCCTATCCGGACTGACCGGTAGAGTGACCGGCGATCCCAAATGAGATTCGCACAAATAGGGCAAACGGGGAATTTTCAAATTAAACATATTTTTGTCAGCCGTTCGGTTTGTATTTGGTTGTGTTCCACTTGTGTTCGGTTTTAACTGTTTATTATTTGGTTTCTGTTTCTGACTTTAGATACTTGTTGAACAATAATTGCTATACTTAAAACTGAGTAAACCGAAGACAAAAGGAAAAATCATTTGATTTTGAGATTTCTGGATTGGCCCACTACGTTAGTTTGCCCTAAATGGGACGAACAGGGCCCGACTTGACCGTCAGAATGACCGGCGGGCGGATGCCGTTGGCTGCCGGCTCGCGTACTCATTACGCGCCTGATGGAAGAACGCGTCCCGATAATAAGCTTTCTGCTCCCTGCTCCTTGTGATTGGATGGGCGATGCGTGTGCTATCTGCCTGCGTTGCGTATGCCCCGGCCGATATATCTCACCCAATTTTCTTCCCACTGACTCCGTAAACGAGTTTAGCTTCACGCATATCGAGCGCCATTACCCAAAAGTAATTACAATTTAATCAAGTATCGTGCAAGTGTGGAACTTTGCGAAATGTAGCGTATCGCGAGCTAAGTAGTGAATAACAGTGATTGTTTTGGCGCGCACCCAGATGGCATTGCACGCTTTGCTGACGTGCGATAGGAGTATGACCTCCTCCTTGCGCGATGCATTTTAATATTATGTAACTTTGTATTTCCTTATAGGAGTCCTCATTCTGATTTATTCATGAGATGTCTTGTTCAAAAGTGAAGTGGTGACACAAGTCTTTTAAATACAGTTGGGCAAAGATAGCGGGCCGAGTGGTTCAAAATTGTCGGGCCCAGCCGCCGCGCCGGGGCGCTCGGAATTGACAATTTTACGGGCGGTTTATTTCCGGACACCGAACTTCCTTGGTCAGGCCAACCTCTTCCCCCCTTTTACACTGATACTTCTCTAAGATACTAGCTTTTCTAACAAACAGAAATTGACACGTTCTTTATTACTCTACTCGATCGAACACGCTCTGAAAGCTATTTAATATCTTAATAGAGATTCTGCGAGAACCATTCATAACCTAAGTGGGCGAGTCCATTTGTTTCATAACCGTAGCTAAGATACACTTTCAAGGTAGAACATAAAATTTACATTGTATGTAAGTGTCTTAAGCGAAAGCTTCCCACTTAAAAGCTCTACAAATGCACTGAAAGCTCTTTCGCGCACTAATCCCAAACCTTTTAGCTGCAATCAAAAGCCCGAGCGCGCGGGCCGGCGGGCGGCGGCGCGGTGCGGCGCGAGGCGACGTCATGCTTGTGGAAGCGCCTAGGAATTTAATTTACATTTTTAATTAAGTTAAATTTTGTTCGGAAAGCTTTCACGGAATAGGAGTTTTCTTGATTAGAGTTCAGCTCTGGCTGAAGTTTGAGATTGATTAGTGGAGCTTTAATTGCTCTCTGCCGGTGAATAATGAATTCGATCAGTGTGGAGTCAGAAGGGAGTGTCTAACAGATTACTTCGACTTTAATGGATCAAATTGTTTTTGGTGCGGTGTGGGGTTATTGTGTTATTGAATGTCGGGGCATGTTCATAGTGTTCTTTCGTTTGAGGCGTCGCGGGCGCGGGCGGGTGTGATCTCGTGTAAAGCTAAGTGGCGCGATGTAGCCGCGAGCGCGCGCGGCCCCCCCCCGGCCGGTCGGGCGCGGGCGGCGGAGGAAGGTCCATCATAAGCCCGCGCTCGACCGGCCCGTAATTGATGGCCGGGTTGAGTTTTAACGTAATGCTGCTTAATTGATTGCGTTGATAACACAATCATAATGGAGATACTTACCGCTAGTCGCCGCTCGCCGCACTCACCCCCCCAGTAATGCCTAAATGGGTTTCCGCCGCGCACCCTAAATTACTGGAAATGCCTCTAATGGATTTCTCTTCTCTCCAGTTAGTTTTAATGCGTTGGGATTGGTTACATAATGTGTTACGCTACAGACAAGGGTGGCCTTATTACCAGTCACTATTTTGCGTTTTAGCTCCAACCAATGCGTGCGCTCACTAAAAGCACCGACCGGTTCAACAGTGCGGTAAAATTGTAAAATTAGCATTCATGGCACTAAACTTTCTCTTAGATCATAAAAGACCCTAATGGGCGCTTGTAAATTCGATAGGCACAAAGGCATCGCGCTGGAGCTGACATAAAGCGAATAAATAAGAGATTTCCGCGGAGCAGTCTCGGCGAGAACAAGTCGAGAGCCAGTGACGTACGATTTGACGTAGAATATTTTATCCGGGTCTACGAGACGCCGCCATCCATTCCACTTATCCCGGCACTCTGTTGAATTTTTGACACGTCGACGGGAGCTGCCCTTTTCTGCGGCTGGTTTAGTGTGACAGTGCCCTTTAAATTCACGTTACGAAGAGGGGAGGTTCGCAGGGACAATTGCTCCTTTGTCGCCGGGGCGATTGCGCTCCCTGCGCTCGCCGGCGCGCGGCGCGGGCGAGCCGGGTGACTGATTGTCTCTCGGCTAAGATGACGTGACGTATAGCGTTGCACGTATCACTCCTCCGACTCTTAATGGCCAGACGAGTCTTTGAATCCTTTGTACGACTGGTGCTATTGTGTCGCCACTTTTGGAATTAGCTGCGGGTCGTGAGCTGCTTCATATCTGTTGTGCATTAAACTTGTATTTGGAGACGAGCCGTCAAGCGATCGCGGCTGGCGAGGCACGCATCTGCCGGCTCTCCCGCCCGCCAATCGGACCGAATCCGGCGCAAGCAATCCATATTAGATTTGCCCGCTCTCTCATATCCATTCTGAGATGTTCATATTTTATTGGGGCCAATAATACGGATTCATGAATATGAGAAATGCATAACGAATACCGTATTTATGGATGGAGGCGCGCTCGCTTCGCCGCGGATATGTCGCGGGTAATTTGATAGCCGCCTTTGTAACAGGTGCTGATGGGAATTTCGATGCGGTTATAAAAGTTTTTTTCATTTCGCTTGAGTTTGATAGCATGTTCTGTTTTTATTTTTATTGCGGCGAATGATACTGTAATGTTTTATGAATCGAATTGTTTTGATTTATATGGCAGTGATGTCGAAATACGATATTACAGCGTATGGTTTTCCCCTATCGGGTTTTGAGATAAAAGTTTAGCTGGATTGAAGATAAATTGTAAGAGATTGAGTGCAAAAGCGTTTGTAAAGGGAGAAATCAGCTTTAGGCCATTAGTATCATGAAGTGTCGGTCTGGGCCGGTCTGGCTGCGCCCGCGCCGCTCGCTGCAATAACTCGCTGCAAAATACCCGAGATGGATTGCCATATCGTCCGCCGGCGATAATAAATAGACTGCTTCCGATCTCCACTTCGTTTACGAGTCGCTTATTTATGAGTTGACTCCTTTGGTGGCCGTTTACGCTAGCTATATTCTTGAATATACGAGAATACATGATCCGTGATAATATATTCCTTCCTGCGGCGAAACTAATTACAGTATAGATAGAGATTGAGGCATTGAGGAAATGAGGTTGTAAAACGCAAATTGGGCAATAGCTCTAGTTGAATTAAATTGCTCTCTACTTAGTTACGGAAATCGAATGAGATAATACGTCGGCTTGGTGTAGCCTTATAGAGCTGTGACGGCGCTAAATGTCCCCTTAATAGAACCCTCGCACTTAGTGGGAGTACTCGAAAGCAGTCCTACAAACCGCTTATGGCTCGAGCGAGGGACCGAGCCCTAACAAGAAAATAAACTGTGATATCTAGACGGAGAACAGATTTGCAATTCCACTGATTTATTGCTATTACTATTGATTGCATATCTTAACTGTTTACTATGTAAAATAATGCCGTGTTAATTAAAGACACAATCAAAGTGAGCTTAGTTAACATTCATAGTCAAGATCCTTGATCCGAGGAATGAATCTGGTGGAGTTATTAGTACCTTCCTCAAGTTTCAATTTACAGCTTTGCATGGACATCTCAACCTTCGAGCGATGCCGTCTGATAGTGCGTTTGTTATCTCGGTGGAACCAGAATTGTACCTCAACAACCTACAGTAAGATTCGGAATCGCTTGGCTGAGAAGTAGAGTGGAAGTTGAGTAGGAAAAGGAGCCGTATGTGGTCCTGATAAGGCGGTTACTCGCGTGTGTGGTGGCGCGGGGTGCTGCCGTTTGCCGGCAGTTTGTCGGAGTAATAAGGTCTCGCGGAGTGGACGCAAGGAGAGGATATCGTTTATTCTAATGAGGTTTCGTTGAGACGCGTGTGCCGTGTCTGTCCGACTCCAACCGGCTCTGTGAACGCGAGACGGTACGAGTATTGCTACCGACAATTCTTGGGGATAAATCGCACTTTGCGAAATCGGACTGACTTGCGCTCTATGCCGTATTTTATTTCGTCTCGAATTGGAATAAAAGGTTTTACGTTTGATCAAAAAGAAAATTAGGGTCACATTTATTGGAGGAAGGAATTGTTCCTATTATTGAACAAATAACATTATATTCCCATTTGTAATCATTTGACGTATTCCGCTGAACGACATCATAAATGACAGCCATAGGCTTCTATAACTTGAGGTAGGATCCTACTAATTTTACAATTTTGATTTTGCTAATTATGTTTTGTTATTGTTCCAGGTTGTGCTGTGATGCGTGAGTGACGTCATCATGATCCGCGATCCACCCGCCATGCACAAGCCCGATAGCGGCAACAGTAAGTATTTCATTATTGTGCCATTTACCTAAGAAAAATAGAAGAAAAATATGAAACTAGAATGATCATTGAAAGGACATGTATCATCGAAACTGCTACGACCGCTACGCCGTAGCAAAAGCCTACTAATTAGTAGCTAGTAATAGTCTAACTAAATCGTATCCGTAGAATTGTAGAATAAAATACAACATAACATATACAATGAAATATGTAAGCAAATAAGATTTTCACATTGCTGACGTAGATTTTTTATAATATTAGGACAAACAGGTCGCGAATAAAACGCGGGAAGGGTTGCGCCATAAACCGCCCAGCAGCGTCCGTCGCGATATTAAAAAGGGGACGAACGATATTGCAATATCACATTTATGCGAAATGTCCGACACCCAGATCGTATTGATAAAAATAAGCGATTTTTTATTGTGCCCCGCAACGCTGCCCGGAGAACCTATTCTACTATGTTGCTGATTGAACCTCCAATCTCACGATCTGCACCCATAAGTTCCGTTTCAAAACAGCGGCTCTCCACTCCGGAGTTATCGTCTGTGAAATTAAAACTCTAATACGATTTACGCGGTAAAGGAGACAATAAATAAAACAATCGAGCATCTAAACAATCACGGTAGGTACTTCGTTTCCTCCGCAGTTTATAATACCTTATCATAATCAAATCACGTTTTACGATCTTACAGCAATTGAGCTATTCGCCGTGATGGAAAATCGAAAATTTACTTCCTTTACATGTCCTTAATTTAATTTTAGTACTGGTACTTTAATATTTTACCACAAATTGCATTACACAATTCGCTACGGTTTTGGCAAGCAATTGAAGGCAAGCTACGACGAGCGGAAAGTGAATCAGTATTGCAATTTTCTCGATACTAGAATTTATCCATAAGATATACTTCAATTTCTGGCGAATAACAGAGCACAAATTCACATGAGCAGTGCTGTGGATGCACAAGCAAGGGCGGAAAATTGCGGTGGAGCTCGGTGCGGTGCGGCTGCGTGACGGCAGCGTGGCGGCGGCGGTGCGGCGCGGCCCGCGGCCCGCGGCCCGCGGCTGCTCTGGGCGGCCCTGATAAAATTTATGGCCACTTCCCCTTTAAAACAATATTGAGGGCTCAGTTGGGATTTATGTCTCGCCGCTGCTGCAGCGACTCAATTTATTCTTCAATTTTTCATACAATAACTCACACACGTATTACGAGTGATGGATGAAAAGGACTAACTTTCGGGCTTTAATAAGAGCCTCCAGATGCGAATCTCCAAATTGGCTGAAGTTTATTGCCCACTTATGTCAGGCTTAAGTTTCGCCCGGAGCCTTTCTCTGGGAAAATAATTTATGACGTAGATTGTCTTGACTTTTGTAAGAGTTTGATCGGAGATTGGGGTTCGATGTAAACGCGATGTTCCCAATTAGTATCCTTGTTGTTTGTTCTACGAGTTGTTGTATGAAGACAAATGAATGAGCCTCTTGTCATGTTTTCAGCGATTGATTCATTGATCGTATTCGATTCAGAGCGACCTTCATACTTGTAGGCAGTTGTCACACGCACCTCTAGACGTTCTTCAGTATTTTTCCAAATCTATTTCTTTTACGAAATGAGGATAACGATATCTCAATCTTGCAAAATTCGGACATAATGGCAGATGACGCCGCATCACGGGTTGTTTTTTTTGTAAGTCAGTCAGTATGGCTGTCACGAACCGCAATTTCGTCCGGTTCGTGTGTGAATCACCTTACTGTTTCGATATGAAATCAATCGATATGAAATCAATTCGGATAGATGAGCGTGATTGGGAGCCCCTATCGGCAGCTGATTGATTCTTATTGAACACTACAGAGCATAATATATGATACGGTATTATATCTCTCTCAAATTGAGCTATTTATATTCAATAGGTATTAAAATAAATTGGGTTTGCAGAGTTCTTTGTATGTGTATGTGACAGTATTTTTGAAATTGTACATTGTTTTCGTTTGGGACTCCAAATCGATGGACGACAATTCGATAAAATTGGGTACCAAAATTAAACCATGATTATAAAATAGGCTTTTGACATAATAAGTGTGCAACGGCCGCTTTTGACATAATAAGTAAAGTTATCCAATAAAAGTCAGCAAGTGGGACCTCTTCTTAAATCTTCGGGCTGAATCAGCCTACAAGGATTTGCCTAATCAAACTGGAAACGATGTTGCAAAGACAAACATAAACTTTGGGCCTCTCTACCCCAGAAATAGAACTAGAGTCCCCTGAATCCTGAGACAATGCTCAGACCACTAGACCATAGAGCCATTGTCGATACATTGTAGGGGAATTGAACAACTCTAGCAAAAGCAATCGTAAATGGATATCGGACGCGCACTCCGAGAACCGAATACAAACAAGTAATATTCTAATACAAAACTTACCGAGTCAGGCCATACCCAACTTTATGTGCACATAACATAACATCCTTTCTTCCCAAGTAGCTACTTAATTATTTCAGGATCGTATTCAATAACGCACAGTCTGCCCGCTTCTTTATTCGAAAGGGTAGGTAAACAGTAAAATCTGTTTGTCGATCACAAGAATCGAAATCAAAAACAATTTAATGAAAACAAATAGCTGTAAAAACATTTGCTGAAGGTCGTAAACGCTTCCCGTAATCACTCCCGTAGAAATGATTAATCGTCCAGATATTAATTAATAGCGATCTTTTTTATTTCGCCAATGAAAAGCAATTAAGATACGGTTTTCTGCCATCAAATAATTGAAAATTTAATTGCTTAAACAGAAAACTCTTTCCTTAGAAATCGTTTACCACTGCTATTAGGCTTAATTCAAAAATTAATTTAAACTTTCACAAGCCCGAGTCGGGAAGCGAGCTCCGGCGTAAAGGCAATATCAATTTCATAATTTTAATTAAAAAAAACTAACTTCTCTGATGACAAAGTCGCGTACTTTTTTAATAACGGAAATGTTAACGACGACGAGGCTTTGGGGGGAGGGGGGCGGTCAGCTGGAATTTCAATATTAAGCTCCCAAATTGGTACGAATCTTACACCTAATAATTATACTTGACCCGCCTACGTACTTTATTATATATATTAATATTAATTTCACACGTAATTTACTTTTAAACACGTCGACTTCCGCCAGTTCTGAATTAATTATGTATATTTTTCTTCGCGAGTTTTGTAATATCTTTTAAATTACAGTCATATCTTTCAATTTGCATAATCAATTTAGGTGCGCGCTAGTTGTAGAAAGTAATGATGTTATTTGGGTCGTACATCCTGCTTGTTATTATTTTTTGTTTATGCAAAACCCGTATTTGATGAAATGTAATTAGTGCCCGTATAATGGGTATCAGCGACTCAATCAGCTCCATTGTTTAATGAGTGACCCGCGCCCGCGACTAAAACTAAATAAACTACTAGTGCTACGCGGTTAATACTCGTACTTGTAACAGGTTTGTAACAGGATACTTGTTTTGAGGCTACTAACATTAATTAAAGAGACGACGTGCGGGGCGTCCTTATAGACAGCTCACTCAGTACTAGCGACGATTTTGACGCTTACTGACTTTAACTGGAAAAATCTGGAATCTTGGGGGAACTCAAGGTAACTAAGAAAATGGTTTCCACGAACGTCATAGTTCTTGTATTAAAATTGGCTTAGAATCATATGACGTTCGTGCATCAGATTTTACTGTTTTATATTCCTATACTTTCAAATTTTTGATAGTGGCAACCCTAGATATGTAACAAGTGACAATCTCGAAAATCCTAAATAGAGTTGAGTGAACCTTCGGTTGTGTTAAAGTATTGTCACCACATTCTTTCTGTAAAATAAAATATGTTTAAAGAAAAGTCTGTAATGTCAGTCACATAATCGCATCATACCAAAAGTAAGTAAATTAAATAAACGTGTGTCTGTCTACAAAATATTTTTGTTACATCTGTGCCTAACAAATTTATTTTGTGCGGTAAAACGTGATTAAAGCCATTTTACCCCAGGGTTCATCGGGTCGTTGAACGACTCGGTGTCCCACACGAAGAGAGAGAGAGACCCCAGACAGAGTCACTGACATTTACTAACATTTTCATAAGCCGACAGAAAACTTGTTGCTGTTTTTGTAACAGTACTAAGTACTGAAAGCAACCTGTGATTGACCATTGCTAAAACAAACTCTGCGAGCATTCGGACCAGCTGCAACCACAATCGTTATACAAATCCATTAGTGCCGCACTTTGGATTAGTCCGGACGATATTTAGTTTTCGTAATGAATTTGAACAGGCTGTTGAACACACATTCTGTTGTTCTCATGGACACATTACACTCCAAATCAACATTCAATGCGGGCTCTCGCAATTTATATTACAAGTGTTTTAGTTAATAAGAAAATAAGCAGTTTATAGCCCGCGAGCTTTTAACGCTCCAACGCGTACAGTAAGCAGAAACGTACAGTTTTTGCGACGAAAAACTCTATTTACGTTCCATTGCGAACTGTAAAGTAAAACACGTGAAGTAAAAACCTCGTTTAAATAATGCACACGTAAACAACATGATGAATAGTGATGTAGGTTCGTACGGGATGCCAGGTTAATTGCAAAACGCAATGAACGATTGTAAATTGCGTGGAATGATTGCGGCGGTCGTGATGCGGGCTCATTACAATAACCTGGCATTTAATTGAATCCAAGGAATGCTGACTGCTGGTATCTACCTGCCGTGCCACGCATGAATTCCCCGACCCGTAATCGCGTAATATGGGTGTCACGGTTGTAAACAAAGCCTTTTTTCTCAAGGCAAATACTTTAATCATGCCTATTCATGTCAGCTTATTATAGTCAAAACTGCTTTTAATGTCAGTAGTAATTACTGTTTCGTTTAAATCGCACTTGCGAGCACTTTACATACCAGGAGGACATATTCAATGCGGGGTGTGAAGTAAAGTGGCCGGGCGCGCGAGAGCTCTCCAGCTTCACACGACCCCGCGGAAATGAGTTTTCTCTTCAAGAAAGGATTTCCGAAACAAAGGCCATTACAGATTCCAATTAAATCCCTATGTTTAGAAGTAATTTCGTTGCGAAATTAGAAAATTAATTTTAAGTAGGCCCCTTTTAAAGCACAAGCTACAGCGGGAGCGGGAATAGACCCTGACCCCTCGGCCGAAATATAGCGACGTTATTAGTAATATGCTGCTCCATTGTCGCTTCGTTCACGACAAAATAAATTACTTTTCATCCATTTCCGGGTTTCTTTTTCATTTCAGCGCCTTAATACGTTGGCGGGCGACCGGCTGTGTTGGCGAAATTATACTGCCGGGGCAGTTCGGTAGCCAAGTCTCTATCAAATTCTCGGCCCGGCGGTAATAAAACGAAAATAATACGTAGCGCCTTCACCCACCAGCGGATATTTATGTACAGCCCACGTTATTAACTCGCCTTTTATTGGTTTTTTATGAATACAGCCACACATGGTGAAATGGAGACTTCAGAGAATTTTAAAATTGTAATACAACGACCATTTTTATGGGCGCGTAAAAAAAGATTTGCTACGTGAGTAGAGTTGCTAATTATGCGGAGTAGCGCGAACGCATCGTCGGTCGTCTTGACGAGTCTCGAGTCCGCGAATCGATAATAATCGATGTGGCCATTAGAGCTGCGAGCACTCGCTGCATAATGACAACATTAACAGCATGCACTGCCTGAAATGGTTAAAACGCATGTCCCCGACCGCAGGCGTGCCGCCGCGCCGCCGCCGGCCCATTCCGCGGAAAATATGTACCACTGCTCTGCGGTAAAACTACTACCGCTTTTTTACCCCAAGAATACTTACCACGTCTATTCATGTATTCTAAGAATATTAAGGCAAACCACAGTGAATTGATTAGCTTTCAACGTTTCGCGTGAACGCATTAGGCTCCAAGTTTAGCGGCAATTAGTCGATTTAGTTTTTGTGGTGTCGTCTGCGGAGGAAGTGTGGATTTTTTTGTAATTGTAAACCAGTTAGTGGGAGATGAAATGGTGTAATTACATTGAGGATAAAGTGTAGGAATAGTTTTGTAGTATTGCTTCACTATCGTAGTTTTTTTATGTTTACTGTGGCAAGGCGGGCGGTTGGAAAAGCCGGGTGCGGGTACGATCCCCGCGGCGAGCTAATTGCAGGCCGCGCCGCCGCCCGGGGGCCGTACGTCATCTTTATTATTTTGTTATTAACGAGCAGTCATTAATACACTCCAATTAAGTTTATTGTCGCGACGTCGGTTTCAATAAGCGTCTTGTGTCTACTGCGACGCCGGGTTCAGATCGATGCGCAGTAGGCGGCTACATATGCACCGCTCGATTATACGGTGTTTTACCGGATCCTGCTTTTTGACTAAATAGATAAAACACAACATTTATGTAAAGTCCACTAACGAACGAAATAATTTGCCGTCTGTTATGGCTGAACAGCAGCATGAATGTAACTACATCGGAAAGATTGACTTCACAACCGCAACACATGCAGCAAATTCTCTACCCAAACTCCACGCTTCTCCCACGTCACTGCATCAAGTTAGGTACGGCTGTAGCAGGTTATCTATTTTAAGTATATGGTCTTTTTCTATTTAAAGGCATTCGCCAGCTTTCTCTGTCCTCTGCCTTCTCCCTGACTTCTCTGTACGACGTGGCCGTTATTTTTTCCTTTATTTCATCTAGGTAGCTTCTTCCTGGTCTTCCTCTTCCTCTTCTTCCTTTAATCTTGCCTTAAAAAACTGGTCATGCTGTAACAGGTGTCCTATCATTTTCCCCCTTCTATTGTCTACTAATAACTTTCTTTGTTCCCTTACTAGTTGGCGCACTACCTCGTTTGTCTTTCTTTCTGTCCAGCTTATCTTTTCCATTCTTCGCCAACACCACATTTCAAAGGCTTCCAAACTTTCCACATCTCTATTGTTTTTTGATGGTAGTCTCGAACCGCAAAATCTTGCGGTATGTGTGAAATACACCTTTATGTCCACCTAGTTACCCCTTCAATTGGTTCCTTGATTGGTTTGACGTGCGCACTATTATTATGTGGACGATGTACCGACACATTATTGGAACTGATTGTTTGCTAAAGGCGATACGTTTACTTATTACTGGTTATTGCCGGATTTATACGTTATTATTGGTTAGTTAGAGGATTAAACAAACTGTTGTTACAGCTAGAGTTGAAGAACATTGGAAGGATAAGGCTTCGACAAACGTTTGTGACTTAAATAGTACAAGGAAAAAATTGGGGACTTTCTTAGCAAAGTTCAGGTCAAGAGACCTTACCGACGATCACGCATTAACGTAGAGGAACGAAGCATATCTGCCTACTCGCCCAAGAAAGAGGCGTGATTCATATGTTTCATGCAGACTACTCGAGAGGAAACGACTTCATACAACATTAAGCTTTTTAAAAGGAAATAAGAATTTGTATTGCGCCTTTTATGTCTCAAAGTACCATAAGGTTTTATCGGGTGTTGTTAAAGTACTTAATGAGTGCGCATGTGTTGCATTGTTGCTCTTTTTGCCGCATGAGAAATATGCGTGTGCGCATGGTTCATGACGTCGGCAGCTGGGGGCGTATTTTTGAATCAGGGTCTTCTAATTTCGCATGCAATTGCGGTGAGTGGTCTAACAACAGTAGTCGCTCGCATCACACGTCCTACTACCCGAATTGATGCAAGTATGTAAAAATGGATACGCTTAGTAGAACGCGTGACACGAGCAGGGATTAGCCTTTTTTTACTGCAGAATTTCATACGTCCCTGATTCAAAGATTCACCTCCAGACACTGTGTCCCGCCCCGCGACTCTGCTCGCCTTAATTGCCGTAATTACCGAGTAGAAAACAATCGGAGCCTAGCTTTAATGCTATAACGAGCGCATATTATAAACAATTACCTACTTGCGGAGTGCAGTAGCGAAACAGAATTCATTAGTCGTTTACTTTTTTGGCCCAGTGCTTATCAGACCCAATAGGTCTAACTGGCGACGTTGCATTTCAGTTACTTACCTACTGAAACTCACGATATGAGGTAAAGTTTGGTTTAAAGTACAGTCCCTATCTCAGCGGATTAAACAAAATAACTGATAAATTTAATAAACCCAGAATCTATTTATTTATATTTATTAGGACAACCAACTGTAGTTACAGTTACAGCAAATTTTTATTAATGGCATATTATAAACAATTACTTGCTTGCGGAGTGCAGTAGCAAGACAGAATTCATTAATCGTTAACTTTTTGGCCCAGGACCTATCAGACCCATTAGGTCTACCTGGCAACATTGCATTTTACTTACTGGAACTTCATCACTTTTTACCGACAAAGTAAACTTTAGAAAAAATTACACTTAATATTGATATAAACTAAAAAAAATGACTGTTTTGAAAAACTTACAAACCTTAAATGGTTAAAAACTAACATACACCGCTGGTACAGCTGGCTAACTGTACCAATCTCCATTTGTTTTTTGTGAGTAAATCTAATTAGTGACAGATTTGGAATGGTGAAATGGCACAAGACAGGTCTAAATCTATGTCCTAGCTATACAGGTATAGCTAGCATGCGACCCGGGAAATAGATTGTCTCTTCTCCCTTATATCAAAAGTCTAAACTTGTTTTGAGAAATTATCTCTCTACAGTGCGCATGCTAACCATACTGGGTCTGATTGGCGGTGGGTCTAAAGTTAACAACTCGAATTTATTACGTCCGAGCACTAATTTAAATGAACCACTATCCTTCTTCAGTGGTTAAGTAATTGCGCTATAAATTTCTATGGCGTACCTACGTAGAGCGCCTACTGTGAATGCATATATCTACGCAAATAAGTTGTTATACCACTTATAAACATACTACTATGTTGTACGAAAAGAAAAAATAAGAGGATATAGCTTTAACTCTTGTCTCATGGTACGATTAATAAATAATTGGCCCCCTACTGTTTTTTGATTACATGTTTATGTTTGTATGAGAAAATGCCTCCGAATTGAGTTCTGTAAACTGGTTGTCAATGAAAGTGAAATTATTATAAGTATACAGCCCCAAATTACCTAATTAAGAGATCAAAATAAACTAGTTTATTAAAAACTTCCAACGGTTATTAACAACTTCCAGCAAAAGTTGATCCCTCGAGGGGAACTTAATTGAGAATTACAATTTTGACTTCGACCAAAACTTGTGACTTTATTGCTGTGGCAATTTGACCATTTATTTTAATCGGTCTGTCGAACAGTAATTTCCATTCACTTTATTTAAATGACAACTCGTTGACACTCTATTAAACTTATCAAAATATGTTTATTCCGAAGGTATTCGATGCAGTAAATTGGTATGAAAAGAAATTATCGTTAAGTTTAAAGTAGTAAAATAACAATAAAACATAAATGCTATACCCAATTTAAGTTAATTTGGACTTGTCATTGATTTTAATAGAGTAACGTGATTTATTTAAGTGGCAATAAAAAAAGAAAACATTTAAGATGCAATGAATTCAATTCCTCCAGTCACTCATTTAAAAGATTAACTAAAACCTTGCCTTCATAGCCTTGCAAACTATGTTCAAAACCTTACCTTAGTGCAAAACCATACAGAAGTCATTAATGAGGATTGTTTTGTCAGCAGGTCAACAAGAGGAGAGCAAGTATGCCCTGAGCACGACGGTAGCCAACACCCCTGGAGGGGCCAGGCTTTGCGCGCAATGCGGGAAGGTCATCACTGAAAGGTTTCTGCTGAAGGCCATGGAGCGCTTCTGGCACGAAGACTGTCTCAAGTGCGGCTGCTGCGACTGCCGGCTCGGCGAGGTCGGCTCCAAGCTGTATTACAAGGCTGACCTTATGCTCTGCAAAAGGGACTATCTTAGGTAAATCCTCACACTTATTCCCATCACTTTCTTCATCGAGAGGTTTCTGCTGAAGGCCATGGAGCGCTTCTGGCACGAAGACTGCCTGAAGTGCGGCTGCTGCGACTGCCGGCTCGGGGAGGTCGGCTCCAAGCTGTATTACAAGGCTGACCTTATGCTCTGCAAAAGAGACTACCTTAGGTAAATCCTCATACTTATTCCATCACTTTCTTCACCGAGAGGTTTCTGCTGAAGGCGATGGAGCGCTTCTGGCACGAAGACTGCCTGAAGTGTGGCTGCTGCGACTGGCGGCTCGGCGAGGTCGGCTCCAAGCTGTATTACAAGGCTGACCTTACGCTCTGCAAAAGAGACTACCTTAGGTTAGTGTTCAATCATATTAACATCACTTTCTTCAACGTGAGGATCCTTCTGAAAGCCACACCGGGCGCTTCCATCTTGCTCGAAAACTAAAAAAGCGACTGCCACCAATTCGATCGGCATTGGATTGGATATGTATAAGCACTTACTTACTTTTTCTACAGGGAGTGAGGAGGTAAAGGTACTCATGAAACTGAACAACTTTCCCCATGAAACATGCGTCGAAATATGAAAAAAAAATTTGGGCCTCCAAAATCGCCGTTCAGCTGACTGATTTAATATGGGAGGTCCAAAATTTTTTTCATATATCGACCTATGTTCCATGGGGAAAGTTGTTCAGAATCATGAGTACCTTCACCTCCTTTCGGCTTGTAATACCCTTTCTGTTACTCCCTGTATAGGTTTAGAGTTTAGTGTTGTAACTTAACTAACAAAAACTGAATTGCGATTTCAACTTGTACATATTTATATGACGTCTTGCAAAAGATCTTTGAATACCATATACAGACCTATGAGAAATCGTGTAAAATAAATACGCCGCCGTATCATAATCAAAGTAATTAATCGTAAAAGCTTGTTGAAGAATTATTGCTCATTCCCTTTACGCAGTAATTATGAATCAAGGAAAACAATATCACGGTTTTATGGTCCACAGTTTACATTTACGTACTTGAAATGGTTTTTTAATTAAAGGATAGCACGCAGACATAATGTGTGCATTTTACTCGCAATTCTCCAACGTTCTGAGCCATATAAGAAATTCTCGACGATATCAGTGCGTACAATTAATGGTAATTGCACGCTTTTGTGCTCGCTAGTATTTAATTGCATAAACATGGTAGCGTGCGTCATAAGTGCCCCTGATATTTATAAGTCGTATATTACTGTTGTAACTTATACTTATAAAAGTCTCGATTCTTTGTCACCGTCTTAGTTTTTGAACTAAAATTAGCGCAATCACTTTCCGATAAACAGACTTAGAAAAGGATGGTTGATACCTTAGACCAATTTACTCATGTCGTGTTTAATAATGTCAATAGTTCCTTTGCTATTTCACATTTCACACATTTTAAGCTGCTGTGTTTTTAGTCGCCGTTTGATCTTTTCATATACCACGTGAACTGCGTAAAATGATGGTCAACTTAGATGACATTCATCTCCTATCTTTTTCTATGCCTATTTATCGAAAAGTTGCAGTGCTATTTTATTTACTGATATTAGGTGGTAATCCGGAATCGAGTCTAATATTCCCCTGTTATTTTTCCAACAGGTTATTCGGCGCGACCGGCAACTGTGTGGCGTGCAACAAAGTCATTCCCGCGTTTGAAATGGTAATGCGAGCCAAGAGCTTCGTTTACCACTTAGAGTGCTTCGCCTGTCAACAGTGCAATCACAGGTGATTTTCTTCTTTATTTATAGTTATATCCTTCACACACACACACACACCAACCTATGAAAGTACACTGCTGGACGTTCACACACACAAACATCAGCCTATAACAGTCCACTGCTGGACGTAGGCCTACCCCAGGGTACGCCACAAGGTACAAGCGTAGATAACGTTGGGCGCCTTCCGGCCAGATGGACAAATAATGGCGAATACATCCATAACCATACCATAACAGCCACAGCAGTCCACTGCTGGACATGGGCTCCCCCTATCGGGGGGTATTGCCATACTCACCACGCTTGGCAGGCAGATTGGCGAGCGCAGTGCCAAGATGTTGCATTTACAGGAAACGCTGCTGCCCATTCCCTGGATATCCTTTAGTCGCTTTTTACGACACCCACGGGTAGAATTGGGGTGATGCTATTCTAAGCCGACATCACACGGCAAAAACATAATCAGATTTTATTGTATTTCGGTTAAAATCTTGAACGCAGATGTATCTAATCAGTAATAACGTCTAGAATCATTTACTTCTTCAGTGTGAATGAACACAGTATGACGCTAAGAAATGTTAAAATTGCTTGATCGTTGCAAATCAACACATTCTCCGAATCGCTGAGCTGTGTGATTGAGCTTGAGAAAATCTTACAACGATGTGTCTGCGTAACCAATCACAATGGAATTGATTGATTTTTTATTTCCATGCTGGATGAGAAATGTTATTATTATGACATAGAATCACTTGTAGAATGTACGAGCTTCTCTTTTTATCTAATAATTCAGGACAGTAGAGGAACTCAAGAGTTAAACATTGACAGGTGACTCTACCTAAGAGAGGTGAGATGTGAGATATCGCGACGCTCGAAACCGTTTCCGTATAAAGTGTATAAAACAGAAGAATCGAGACGCACGTCTCACGTCTCATTCGTGAAGATAGCGCCTTACTAGGCCAAAGTTCTTCTAAAAAATTTCATTACATGTATATATGACGCCTTTATCCCTTGCGTGCGTGGTATTAAGAGCGTAAACGGCTGTGAAAAACGGCAATTTAGACACCACTTCTGACAAAAGTTTGAGAGTTATTCAGAAGACCGTGTATCACCATAGTGACAGGTTATCAGTCTGTCGCCAAAAATTCTAATACACATTAACTCTCAAATCCCTTCTTACGAAACCTACAGCAAAGATATGGGGTGATGCTAAATCATAAATTAATTTGTGTGTATTATTATGCAGGTTCTGCGTAGGCGACAGATTCTACCTGTGCGACAACAAGATCCTCTGCGAGTACGACTACGAGGAGCGCCTGGTGTTCGCCAGCATGGCCGCCAACCCCAGCGGGCTCGCGCACATCCGCCGACAAGTTAGTGGCTTACAGGTGCTTGACTATGTATTTAAGTATCTACGCAGCACGCAGCACTGTCCACAGCACAGTCCTTGGTCTGATCCGTCTGATAAGTCTCTTGAATGTTCCTCAACCTCCATCCAAAGGTCTCTAAATTTTGTGCTTGACTAAATATTCACTTAAGTATCTACGCAGCACGCAGCACTCTTTCCTTGGTTCTGATCCATCTGACAAGTCTCTTAGATGTTCCGCAATCTCTGTGTGAAGGTCTCTCGCATGTCTGCCGACAAGTTTGTGGCTTACAGTTGCTTGACTGTGTATTTAAGTATCTACTCAGCACGCAACACTCTTTCCTTGGTCATCCACAATCTACGCCCAACCAAAGGTCTCTCGCATGTTCGCCGATAAATTAGAAAGAAATATACCATGCTTCTTCTCATGCCTAATTTTTCAAGTTGAATCGGTAAGTATGTTCGTAAACTTCTGACGTGAAGCATACTTGCTATGATTTTGGCCTTTTAGATGCCTTACGTGTTTGCAGGTAGATAAACTATTTGGAGCTTAGTTTACATTGCTCTCGACCCGATTTTTGAGCTTATTTTTATTTCTCACTATTCTTGCCTGCAGTCTAGACTGCAGTGTCGAATTTAGGTATGTGGGTTCATTTAACATATCGATTGACCTCTTTCCTTATGAACTGTTCAGAATAAAACTGTGGGCGTCGCTGCAGATGTTATTTCTGAAAGGCTTGTGGAAGTGTCGTTCCAGTTTCTCACACGGTGTCGACTAATTAGCAGGTATAAAATGCAGGCTGTGGGTTCACACTGCAGTAGGACACGTGGACAGAATAGCTGACGTGGGCCGCCGGTGCTGGTGGACAAAATTAGTAGATAAACGCTTTGTCGACGTCTCCGTGAATAATAAACTGTGTAACCGCTTTGATGTCGTCGCACACATGTCGTTTTCTCACCGCAGTCAAGGCGTTTTAAGTGTTGCCGGCAGCTTCTTGATGTCGTGTTCAAACGGCGACCGCAATCGTTCGAGCTTTGCGCTAAATTATTATTGTTCACTTAATAGCCGCAAACCACCGCCGCTATTACATCCGTACAAAGCTGACTAGTGGCCATTTACATCATTATGCGTTTATCGATTCAACACAGACGCGCTTGTTATCAACGCCCGTTCGCAGTTTACCAAGCAACACGAACCTCCGCTCCCATACTAGATAATTTAAGGAAAGTCGTTGTCCTTTTTTTAATGCCACCCTCCCAAATAAAGGGCACGTGAAAAAGTCGGCTCGGCTGAGTAAATAACTCCCGCAAGGACACTGTTAGTGGGAGATTCTATCTCCACTTTATTATGTTTCTTTTGTGATCATTAATCTTTCTCGTACGAACGCTTGTCGGAATGCGAATGTGGGGGAATCTATTTCATTTTATGAGTCGCGCGAGTGGAGGAAGCCCATTCAGCCGCACGACATTTCTAATCGACTTTTTGATTGCGCACGGTCTACTGTTAGGAGGTTGACAGGCGAATTGCTAACATAGGAAATCGAACTTAAATTATATGTATTAAGTTCATATTTATAACTAACGACAATTCTGCTTGCCGCTGACAGTTGGTTTATTGGATAGAAGAAGTGAGATTTATCGTTTCATGAAATAGGCAATACGAAAGCGGAGCTATTTCAGCGATCGTATTTGAAAAGAGTTACGTTACCTAACGTGGGTACTTTCCGAAACCGCAGTAAAGTAAAATATCTAATGCAATTGCTTTTATAGAGCTTTAGAATGTGCTTTTTTTTACTCTTAGTATTTACTTACTAAATTGTGTCTTTCGTCTGCAGTCTCCAAGCGGAGCCTACCCGGCGCCGGGCGGTTGCGCGGGCGCGGCGGGAGGTGCTATGGCGGAAAAGGACGCGGGGGGGTGCGCGGGCGCAGACGATGCTAGCAGCGGGTACGGCAGCCCGCCCGACCCCGACGTGTGCGACGCCGCGCGATGACCTGCACTGCCGCGCCGACTACTCGCCTCGGTCAGTACACAGCTCACTACAGCACACGCAGCAGACGATGCAGCAGCGGGTACGGCAGCCCGCCCGACCCCGACGTGTGCGACGCCGCGCGATGACCTGCACTGCCGCGCCGACTACTCGCCTCGGTTAGTACATATCTCATCAAAATAGCTTAGCTGTCCTTACCTTTCATCATCAAGGTTCAACATAAAACCTACTCACAGGAAGTAAAACTCATCAGCCTACCGCTTGCAGTAGTAGTTCTCCCCCAAAGAGTCTCTTCTGGGGGCTAGTATGTTTAAATTGGCATAAGAATATAAAGAACCAGCCCATTGCTAGATAGGTACACGCTGAAGGAAAAGCTTTTCCCAGGATTGCATAGAAACTCCAAAGGAGGCTGTCATCGAACATGATCTAGCATTTCTTTGACTTGTAATGATGCTCAACTGCAATGGCATAGCATTTCTTTGACTTGTAAATTCTGAAACGTGTATTTCTTTGTCAACAGGTGAAACCGCACTGAGTGTTGAGCCGCTAGTCTGCGAGCACGCGCAGCGGGATCCGAGAAGTGTTCAGTCCAGGCGCTCGACCTCACACGCCACTAGCCATCACTCACCACTCACATAGACAGTAACCGCTTTATTTTTGTATAAGTTCATGACTGTGACGAAAATCTCAGTGTAGGTTTTAAGGGAATAGTCGGCGAATGTCGGCTAAGTGCAAACATACGTCGCACGTCGCGGCGAACATCTCAGCCTCATGCATTAGGCTGCGGCCGACGCGCGCCGCGCCGCGCCGGGAACCCGCGACCACTCTACAAAGCGTCCGGGATGAGTCGCGATAGCGTTGTCAGAACACGATATTTCCATTATGTATACGATTTGAGCACTTGTTTACATGGTAAGATAGCGCGCGTGGGTACGGCCGGTGCAGGCGCGCCTCCAGAACTGGTGATTATTCAAGATAATAAATAACCTTTACACTCGGAAATTTTCCTTAATTGTGTTTAAACAGAACTTGTGTACCTTTTAGTGAGTCCTTTAAAGGCCGGTTTGGAAGGCACGCCCGCTCGTCGTCACGACCCGCGCTTACCAGTGTTGTTTGCGCTATTTTGTACAATACCGTGCTGATAGTAAAATCTCATGCCACCTTATGTAATATTGTAACTTACCTACTCTACATTTTTGTAATATCGCATAAATTTCTTCTCATACAACGATTCAGGTCCACACTTGATAAATTTTATTAATAAATCGATCTCATTGTTATGGATTTCTATGTAGGTACATTTAGTGAACCTAAACATTGTTATCATACAAGGTATGAAATTTTATTGAGGTTGATTTCTATTTCTTACTTTTGATTGGTTAAGTATGTTAATGTTATTTTTTTACCAAAGATAAGTTTGCGTTGAAAGCATTTTAATTTTGTAGAGTCTACACAAATGAATGAGCTACGTTTGTAGAATATAAATGGATCATTCTCCTAACATGGAATTGTGAGAATTCTGTGGATATTTTCTTTTACTTGAATAATGGAAAAATAAAAGTACTTATTATTTAGGTAAGTACTTAAATGGTTAGTGGTTACTACTGTCAGCTTGAGTTTATAGAACACATTAGTTAAAATGTAACATGTTGAATACTACTCGAAACAGAAAAATATTTTGATCCATTTTTTGGACATGGAATTGATATATCCACTACTTGATTTGTAGAAAAAGAAAAACTAAACAAATACGCGTTTGAAAATGTGTTCTACGAAAAAAAATGTCACTTACTTTTCAATTATTCAAGAAAAATAAATTATCCACGGGATTCTCTCAATTTCATGGTTAGAAGAATGATCTGAATAGTGATATTTGGTAATCTGAAGTGGTGCAATGGTTAGTTAAGTATCTTACCTGTGTAAAATATGCAGTTAACTGTTTAAGGCGGTGTTCCAACCATTGTATTTCTTTCTGCCATAGCTTCAGTGTTCGTTGTTCACGCGTAATTGTAATGTTGACCATAAAAGTTTCAAATTTGCTAAAAAGTTATTTTGTAAAGAAATTGATACCTTTAACGTAGGTAAATAAAAGCTAAAATTTTCTAAGAATAAATTAATTAATGTAAAATAAAGATTTCTAAGATAAAAGATGTATTTATGTAAAAAATACAAACAGTCGTTAGTTAGAAATATTGGCTATAGAATAAAATGTCTCATCTACGATCACAATAGAGCCATAATAAATAAACTCTCTTGACATCGACGGATTGATTGAAATTTCATTTTACCGTTACTGTGTAAATAAATATATTTATTTAATGATTACATTCTCGAGTTTTATTATTCCCATCTCATATCCACTTACTTACTGTCAATATTTGTCAATCGGCAGCACTTTCGGGTGTTTGCCTATCAGCAACACACCAACTCAGTCATTCAAGAGACCTGCTTGTATTGGATTTTCATACAATTACTAACAACACCCAGTATAGGTAGATCCCTGAAAGGTAGGTTGATGTGCTGCTGTCAGTACTGTAGGTGGTACTATGAAATATTTAGTGGTATTGCCAACAAGATCATCAGCGGGCTTGTTTATAAAAGTTTTGATGTTTAATTTGTTACGTATTATTTAGCTGTACCAACAGCTCTTAAGACGATAGCTGGTCAAATATGGCATCCCATTTGCGAAGCACTTAAGGTGCAACATGAGTAAAACTAGCGCTGCTTGGAAAAATACTTGCTAACTGCAGGTAAACGCAATTCATTGGAAAATCAAATTATGAATTCGGTGACAATAATAATGAAAGCCATAAAAATATCCAGAAAATTGATCGCTGTTGTACCTACATTACCTGTTTCTTATCAAATTTATTAGTTTCAAATTATATTTCAAATTATGTTAGTCACTAATTCATAACTCCATTTTATTATGATACCTAGCATGTGCTGTTCAGCCAGTTTTTTCACTGTTTGGAGGCGCCACTAGTATCCTTAAAGACTTAAAAAACACTTCTCACGTGTGGATATTCGGGGCCCGGCGGCGTCTGCGCCCGCGCAGCCCGCGAGTCGCGCTAATTGGCCGGCCACCACACAAAGAGCGTCTTTTTAAATCGCTTTAAAAATACATTACGTTTTCAAACAAAAACTGAACGCGCCACGAGAGAAACTTGTGGACATAACCCACATTCGTGTGTTAGTCAAAATGTTTGCTTTGACGAGTCATTGTCAAAACAACAAGATAAAAGTGCTAAAGATGTAAATACTCAATACAGAATTGAAAACAGTAAAAGAAAATTTTGAAATAATCATACTAGTTACTATTACTTCCTACTCTTTATCAAACTTTAGGAACATTCACACTCGCAGCAGACGACACAATAAATATGAATCAGTTCTTAGTTAATACAATAAATTCTTAGTGAACACATTTTGTTCAGGATGGGAATTTCCATACAATAAATTAATTGTCTAAATAAGAATTTTAATAGGTGCTTTTTAAAGTACTAATTTTATAGGTAATTTTTATGTTATCCAGTTCTTTGGACACTGCATTCACACCACTTTTTGTAGGTACCTAGAATAACACAAAAAATGGTTTCTTAGTAAACACATGTTCTAGGAAAAGCGTTTTAATAGTATGGAGTTAAAGCTTGGAGTTAAAGACGTGAATATCCATAATATCCATGGTATTAACCACTCTAATTGAAAGCATTAATAAACGCCTAAAGTAAGTAATTCCTACAATTTATATAATTCTTCAGACTCTACATTCGTAGCAGACAGCACAATAAATATTAATTGGTTCTTATTAAACACATGTTCTCGGAATCGCGTTTTAATTTTATAGAGTATAAGACGTGAGTATCCATAATATCCATGATATAAGTTAACCACTCTAATTGAAAGCATTAACTAACGCTTAAAGTAGGTAATTCCTACAATTATATAATTCTTCAGACTCTACATTCACATCAATTATTTGTAGCAGACAACAATAAATATTAATCGGTTCTTAGTAAACACATCGCTCATCTAGTACTACAAAGACGTAACTGTCGAAAAATGCAAAAATGAGTTAATGATGCCAAATTGTTCAAAAATGGTCAATACATCTGGTGTTACAAAGACATTTTTATTGTTCAACAAATGGCCGAAAGATGGCGACAATGTCTTTGTTGCATTGGTACGAAAATGGATCTCCCCAGAGTGCAACGACGTCATATTTGTCAGTTGCGTTGGGCGTCACGAGATGATCGGTCATTTCAGAGCGCTACACCGTTGTTAATGTATTTTCTGGCTTTGTAGCACCAATTATGATAAAAAGTTGAGTGCTACATTGCCGCAAATGTATTCTTTGTCTTTGTATCACCAAAACTATGAGTATTTTCTGAGGCACCATGCCACAAATGTATTTTATGTCGTTGTTGAACTCTTAAGCTTTTATAAAATAATGACGCAATAGTATTTACTGTCATTGTGGCACGACAACTTAGTGTCTTAACTGTATTTTGTGTCAAAATTGCACTACATAATTCATAGATCGTGACAGCCTATGTTGTGGTTGGACTTGATAGGCGTAGAATCACGTGCCGACTTCAGTCATGTCTAGGTGGCCAGGTGGAACCTCACGCCCAGGCCATGTCATGACAGGCGGATGATTATCCATAAGGAGAAACCCGAAGAGTACCCGTCAGCCAGCGGCGGTACGTTGTTGACTGCGGCAGCCTTTTCTCCAGACTAACTTGAAACAGCAGTCAAGCTGGTGCCTAAACCGAGCACGAGAAGATGTCCATGATTCTGACTGAAGGCCACGTTAGGTTTTGCTGGGCAGCCTAACTTTGATTAGCCTCATCTGGGTCTAAGGGTCTCCAGTTCGCCTCTGGCAGTAATTACCTTCCCAAGACACATATCACAACGATGGAACGGAACTCGTCGTCGTTGGAAGCTGCGCCCAACTCCGTGCGGTAAGAGACCTGGATTTCATTGAAGGTCATGATTGCCTGAATCAGGACTTTTATTTCCTCTTCTGATTTGGGACCGAGATTTTGCCACGTTGGTTTTTACCTGCGGTGCCAAGTTCATCCTCTTCAACTCGCCGGGCTTCATAAGAAGAGCTCGTTTGTTTCGTAACTTCACGATTCCGGATCCATCCACCTGACGAAGGTCCCGCGGTGGAGTCGGTGATGGAAAGACGCGAAGATCCTACTCCAGATCTGTATGCAAGCTTATCGGCGCACTGCTGCAGGGTGCGGCAATTTCATCCTTCGGCTTACCTTGAGACAGCGGAGGTAGCAAGGGAGACCAACGCAGTGACAAGTGTAGTACAACCGCGAATATAGTGAGATAATCGTTGCTGTGATGGCCGTAGACAACTGTGTAATAGGGCGCGTAGAGATTGTGGAAGACGGGCGTCTGGGAAAGGAGCTGACGACCTGATATAGACATTTTCTAGATAACATCCTGCAGCTAGCAGGTCCTAGAGCTTAATCCACGTAAAAATAGCACGATGACTTAATAAAGGCGGCTAGGCGGCTAGTACACGTCCAGCACTGGACTACAATAGGCTGATGTTTGTATCAGCCGTCACGAGAAGCCGGACGTCTATGTGACTACCGAGAGTACACAAGAGTACTGGTCTGAAAAAGTGGTGAGAGGGTAATCTTTAGGGTACTAGGGTAGTTCCTCTTAAGGGTACCAACTTAGTTAATTCAGTGGTCCGAAAACTGCATTAAAATGAGTGGGCGATAAACAGTCCATACGGTTGTACTATCAGACAGGAGCGCAGGTCTACAGTTAAGCACACGCCGGAACAGATATTTTGCTGTTCAGACCGTTCCTATGCCACAAACAAGACAAAATAGCAGTTCAAGTGTCTAACCGGACTTGACTTGACTATACACAGCCACAAATAGAAAATCCTAATACATATTTTGTGTCACAACTTACAAAATGCGTCATTTTCAGTGCAACAAAGACATAACTGCATGTGTCAAAATGCTTAAAGTGGTTTTTTTTACACTAAAACATGACATTTTTAAATAGTTTTGTTCTTGTACTGTACCTTATAGTTTAACATACGAAACATCCCAGTTGCAGTAGTAAACTATTTAAAATGAAGTTTCAAAACAAAAAAGAAGCGTAAAAAAATCTTTCAAACGCTCTCCTGTAAAATTTGCAAAATGACAGTTACGTCTTTGTAGTTCTAGATGAGCGACATGTTCTCGGAATCGCGTTTTAATTTTATAGTGTTAAAGACGTGAATATCCATGATATAAGCCACTCTAATTGAAAGCATTAACAAACGCCTAAAGTAGGTAATTCCTACAATTTATATAATTCTTCAGACCCTACATTCGTAGCAGACAACACAATAAATATTAATCGGTTCTTAGTAAACACATGTTCTCGGAATCGCGTTTTAATTTTATAGTGTTCAGGAGGGGAATGTCCATAAAAGCCAGCGACGGGCCGCATTAAGGGCGTCGTTTAGTTGTTTGCTGTTTAAATAAGTGCTGTAATGTAATTTTAATGAGCTCACAAAATGTGCTGCGGGTTCCGACCGTGGCATAATGAGAATGACTGACGCCAAACTTTCACATGTGTGTGTGGTGTGTTGCCTTTACATGAGAAGTCAGTATTGAAAGAGGATGTTGAGATATTTCATTAGAATTTTTAGGACACTAATGGAATTTTGGTTGTATTAGATATGTACGCGGAAACTTCTTGATGTCATATTTAAACAATCTGGTTATAAAGACAAAAAACGGGAATAATGAGGCTTTGAAGTTACCTACATTTTTCGTAATAATATAGATTTTTTGGGGTTCAACCGTAAACATAATAAGGCCCCACCGTAACAAATTGTTTGCATCAAAAAGTGGTTAATTACAGTTCTTGGGGCGGCCCCAAAAGAATTTGGTTGCAGAAAGAATAGGAGCAGGCCCCGGGTAAGTTATCGGAGCACGCTAGCCCGTGAAAACTCACTTAAACTTTTTTAATTAAATTTCTGATTTTTCTCCGGAGGAATCTGATCCGGGGGTTTTATTCAAAACGTTGTATTAATTAGTCGCCGTGCTCCTGGGGACTAATGGGCTCGGTAATCGACTTTTACGGTGTGCTGCTCCAGTCACAGACCATGTGCCAAGAGATTAATAGGCGATAAAAAACTGGTGGCGACTAAGCTTCACAGCCTGGCTCACCGCCGCAAGGTTGCTTGCCTATCGGTCTTCTACAGATTATACTTCGGAGAGTGTGCGCGTAAGCTGCATGAGCTCATACCACCGTCTCCTTTCTTCCATCGGACATCCAGACGCACGGCCGGCTACCATCCGTTCTTAGTTGATATACCCACATTACGCACTAAGCGCTTCAAATCATCTTTCATTATGCGCACGGCTAAAGAATGGAATTCCCTGCCTGCGTCTGTATTTCCGAGTGCATATAACCTGAATCTCTTTAAGTCTAGAGTGAATAGGCATCTTCTGGGCAAGCTCGCTCCACCGTAGATCCCATCTCTGCTCTAGGGTAAGATTGGGCCCATCATAGATAAAAAAAAATGTGCTTTTAGATTTACACGATGAAGAAATTCGTCTGAACGCGATACATTTCATCATCTATTATCTGCCTGCTCTTATGCCAGATAACTTTGGGTCGGGGCAACATGTCTTGTTAGAGCACAAAATTACGATTACATACATTTCCTTGTAAACTTACAAAAAGCGACCCTAACGGCGGCCGCGCCGCGGGACTATAATCCGAGCCTTATGACCGGCCGCCTTCCTGACGTCTAGATACTTTATCACCGACACCATGCGGTTGATCATATTCGACAGATATTCAGCCGAGCTCATAAACTCTACGTCGCCTTTTACCAAACACTGAGTGGACTAGGGTTGGCAGTATTCATAGCCACTACCACGCGGCGAACTGAATCATCTGAACGAAGTTCAAAGACACCATAATGCTGGAGATATCCGTCCTTCTTGATGGATGGAAATTGAAGAAAAGTGGGTACACCTAATGATGTCCAAGTGTAGGTAATGTTGTCTCGTCCAATCAAACCATTTTGCTAAGTGCACTTGCCTCAAGCACGGTAATTTCTACTTACATACCTCAGTACATTGGTATGGAAATCGTAGCTACGAACAACAGAAAGACACAATATTATACCTGCACATCTTTTTGCAAACCAAGGCAAGATGCTCTTCACATTTCACTACTTATTTCAAAACTCACAATATACAGAGAAGTGTTGGCCGTTTAAGCCGTTCGTTTCTAATCTAGCCGAGCTATCGTTTTTTGATTGTATCACTCAGTCTAAGCTTTCTTGGTCTGTGGTTTTCGGTCACTAGGTTGCCTTCGCCCCACTAAACTTCTCCACTGAAAGGTAATGAATGCTGTAACTCTGACAAAAACTTATTGGTCTCACTGCACCACCGCCACACTCAGCTGGGAATCGGACTGGGAGAGTAAGTAGAAAGTCAGAATTACATTCCCTTGCCGACAGGGACCGATTTGGCATACAATGTTTGTTATTGTTCGGACGTCATTCATTACAATAAGCTATGCTAAATCGGGCCCCTTTGGCAGAGTGTAATAGCCGTTTAAGTGCATGGAAAAAGTTACGGTTAGGTGATAAAGAAAAACAGAGCATCAGTGCATCTACGGATGGGTCGAATTTCTACATGCCTTGCATCATGCTTACTAAGATTCCTACTACCATATATTTATGACAGTAAGAACTACTTAAAACAAAACATAATCTCAAAACGAAAAGTTTATCGCAAGGCCGCAAAAAGCAATTGAGCTTCTAAGTACTTTTCTTTTTAAAGACAACAGTTTTTCATAGGTGCACTGTTTTTGCATCGTTGTAACAAAGTATTGTTCGCTCATCAGTGCTTGAAGCAATTCTCACCAGTAGTGTAATGCGTAGGTATGTCTGGAAGCTGTTCACTACAATAATATTTTATTACAACAACGGCGTGCGGGGCGCCCTTACAGATGGCTCACTCAGTCAAGCAACGATTTTGACGCTTCCTAACTTTAACTGAAAATATTAACTGGAATCTCAGAGGAACTCAACGTTGCTAAGAAAATGGTTGCTACGAACGTCATATTTGTTGGATTAAAATTAGCTCATAATGATAATTATGACATTCTTGTATCAGATTTAGCTCTTTGGATTTTCTTTTACTTTGCGATTTTAGACAGTAGCAACCCTGGCTATTTAACAAGTGAAAATCGCGAAACTTCTAAATAGGGTCGAGTGATCCTTCTGTATACTTGCTATTAAGTGCTACATCTACATTTTATTTTATTGCTCCTCATGGCGGCTTCGAGATTGCTGCGCTACTGTTCAAAGAGTACCCATAAAATATTTTTATGTTTCCATTCTAATTGGAGATTAAAGAGGATTTCTCATTGTACTGGAATGTTAATAGGCTCGTTACAATGTATTGTAAGATGTAAGACATGTATGTACAAATGGCAAATTATGATGACGTGCACTTTTTGCTGCATTGGTGTTTACCAATGTTTATGCATTGGAAAAACCGAAGCTTGAAGCTATGACAGCATTTATTTACTAATCCACGTTAATTCAATTCAATTTTTTGTAAAATTATCATCATCAATGATTATGCCGCCGCCAGAGCAGCCAATGAATGATCCGATATGTATAACGTAGTGTTAGTTATTAATTTTAACACTGTTGGATTTATGTTCTATAATTGCAAACGTCTCGGTTTATTTCGTGAATAACGTAAACAATGATGACAGGCGACACAAGTGTTGCTATAATAAAATAATAATGTTCGGTAGGAGTGGTACTGTATTTCGTCGTATGATGGGCCAACGCATTCTATTTCATTTCATTGCTTTGTTAACTGACAAAGATACCACTATCAAGTTGTTCAGGCAACGTTGGCCCGAGTATGGTTCGAAATACAGTACCAGACTAATATGCGGCGGTGTAGTGAATTTAATAATTGTCAATGTTTAAAAATGTAACGGTACCGTCTGACATTCTGTATTAGGAGTTCGGTGAATAAAGTCGTGCCATATAGTGTAAATGACTCTTGGCCTTTTATTATTAACATTTCAGAAGTGTTTTTCGATTTTCCACGTGCAATTTTTAGCTCAAGCCACTTTAAATGAAGTGAAGCCAGCGTGAGTTTTGCGGCAGTGAAGCGGAATGAGGAAAGAGGGGCCTTTTTCTTTCGTGTGGAACAACAAGTCGTCCAACTACCTTATAACGCGCCTGCACCAACCAGAAGGAATGGTGGAGTCGTGTGATGATAAATGATGGATGGGCGATCGGATTGATTGAACGGCAACATCGTGGATCATCGTGGACTGTTCGCGGTGAGAGGTGCTATGTGCAATTATTACAATAGCTCCCATATCATGGTGTGTAGACCGTGATTCAGTAAGGTACGTTTGAAAGTTTTAATTACTAGTTATGTACCTACCCTCCTTGTTCTTACATATTTGGTAAAAGATCAATTCAGTTTGGTATATATGTAGGGTATGTATTTGAAAATTAGCAGTTACGTTTATTTTAAAAAGAAAATCACGCCTATGTCGTTTACATATCACGCCTGCATCCTTTGCGGGGTTGACAGAGCGTTCCTATGACAGATGTTGAGGGTAGTTTCAAAAATTGTATATCCCTATTGTGTTCATTGCCTAAAAATGAAATACAAAATGAATCCTTTAATCGTTTCTTACGGCACTCGCCTTAAAAAACATATATTTTGTGATGCTATTCTAAACCGACATCACACTATGGTGGTAGGTACTGTCAAAATACTAATACTTTCTTTTTGTTGTTTTCTGGGAACCCGTGACAAAATATATGGATACAATGAGGTGCTGATGGGCTGCTTTCGACTGGAGAACATAACGGCAGTCGCAGATTCCTGTATAGACAGCATTAGAGCTTTGCAACTGAAACATTTTATCATAAAAAAAAAAAACATCTCCCGGAACTATTTATATAACAGGTACGTAAACCAGTACTGATATGATAAGAAAATTTGGTGCATTTATTAGTTAAATACTAATTATTTTTATATCAAGAACTTTCTGCACCGTCATCTCAAGTGCACGAAACCGCTTATGGTATATGATTATTTACGTATCAATCAATCAGTTAATGTCAATTTTGTTCTTATTCTGGCTAAGGTTCTTTAAACCACATCTGTAACAGGTAACACAAAAAAAATACGTGTGTTCTTCATATCAATTATTTACTAATGTTATTCTTTTTCACATGTTGCGACATTGGTTGGAGGCATTGGGGAAGCAATATGGCAAAGAGAAGTGATGGAATCTCGCACGAGCAACGTTCAGCCATGAAAAGTAAATAGAAGAAAGAAACTCATCGAAGAAAATATCGTTGATATTGCTATTGGCATAATCTAATAAAACATGGTCTTTCCTTCCCAGAGAAACACAAGACAACGTCACTTAGTATTGCCACTTTATTTCAATAAAATAGAGAGGTTGTGATCCTCGCTCCGGGTCATTTTTGGTGCAGAGGCTGTCCATTGCCATTCAACGTGGTAACGCGGCGAGTGTGATGGGCACCTTTGCGCCGGGAATGTCACGGGGTGGGATTTTTGACTGAAATCGTTTAGTTTTAATTTTAGTTTTAATTTTGACATGTAAATTTTGTATTATGAAATAAATGTTTTTAATTTCAATAAAATACGTTATGGGGTAATTTCAATCTCAGAACAATGGATTAAAATATTTTATAATTTAGATTTACGTGTGTATTAACTTGAACTTTACAACAACACTTCAATTGTATTTATTAGTTAACAGTATCATAAATGATTTACAAAAAACATCATAAGAGTGGGTAATTCTGGTAACCCACAAGCATGATGACGTAGTCTTGTGTTGGTCACGTGGTTCACGAGTCTCGGAAAGAAATACCAGGCGGAGTATCTTATTATACCATGGCTATTGGTGGAGACTAGCTGGCGGCCTGATCTATTTCTGTAGGGTCGTGTGGGCTACAGTGGATCGCTTTGTTTTCCAATTATCATTTCTTAGCAATGGATGAACGTAGAAAGTTTAAAGTATGTGGATCTTGTACTAAATATTTTTCATACTTGATATTTCGATTATTTTTTTTGTGTTTATTTCAAAAGTCAGAGGTGAGCCGTTGTGTACTAGGGTACAATGGCTCGGTCTGATTTATACAGTACCTAGATTATTGCGGATAAATATAGAGAGTAATAAATTAAATGAACACAATTAATAGTTAGCCAAATAAGTCAAAAAAATTACATTCCAATATCAATTGTATCAAAATTAAAGCAATCATAACAAGTAGTAATGAAAATTACAACACCATTTATTATTTACTTGAATAATGTACTTTTGAACATTTTAACTTGATCCATTGTGTGCGTTTGGGGTATGCGCCACTGTAGCAACCGATGCCAATTTGTAATTATAATAATGATTTATTGATTTTACGTAAATCACTTATGGATAAGACATATGGTGTTAATTTAAAAATATCACCAAATCGAAAATGTTCATATTGATGAAGTAAGAACATAAGAAATTACACAAAGCTTAATTTTAACACATAAATTCCACAAGATTTATTTAGTTATGCGCTAGAGGCGCAAATTTTACTGTTTCATTTATATTTTGTGTACCAAGCTTTTCTAATGACCGATGAAAACATATGCTCGTTCCTTAAACACAAAATCTTACTAAGCCTGTGTTCCCCAGTATTAAAGTAAAGTAAACAGTCAAAAGAAAAAGAAGAATAATGATAATATATTAGTAATGATTTACAAGATGTGTTTTAGGAAGTCACATTCTAATCAATTTAATTAATATTATAATAACAATAAAATAAGATAACAAAAAAAAAATCCTTTAAAGAAATAGTATTATTTTTTGACTTAAGCAAGTAAACAAGTAAACAAGTAAACAAGTAAACAAGTAAACAAGTAAACAAGTAAACAAGTAAACAAGTAAACAAGTAAACAAGTAAACAGGTAAACAGGTAAACAGGTAAACAGGTAAACAGGTAAACAGGTAAACAAGTAAACAAGTAAACAAGTAAACAAGTAAACAAGTAAACAAGTAAACAAGTAAACAAGTAAACAAGTAAACAAGTAAACAAGTAAACAAGTAAACAAGTAAACAAGTAAACAAGTAAACAAGTAAATAAGTTAACAAGTAAACAAGTAAACAAGTATAAAAGTATACATGTAAACAAGTATACAAGTAAACAAGTAAACAAGTAAACAAGTTAATTGTAATATTGTGCACGTTTTATCCGCTTATCTTCAATCAACTTACACTTTCCTAGGTCTGCTGGAAGACATTTCATTAGAAATAAACAGTACCTGTTGTACCATTTTTCAAATGAAATTATGTATAAATTTTATTGTGTACAATAAATTGTTAAATAAATAAACAAGTTAACAATTAAACAAGTAAACTGGTAAACAAGTAAAGGAATTAAGCAAGCAAGCAATGAGCGAGTAAACAAGCAAGTAAAAAAGTAAAAAAAAAAATTAACAAGTAAACAAGTAGAAAAGTTGAGAATTAGACAAGCAGACAAGTAGACATGTAGACAAGAACACAAGCAGACAGAATAGTAGACACGTAGACAAGCAAACTAGTAGGCCAGTAAACCAGTTAAAAACTTAACCAGTATACCATTTAACCAGATGAAAAGGCTGGTCCACAATTGTGTCTTCTTAGCCGTAATATGTTGAAACTCTTAGTATTTTAAGACATCGTTTTGTTGGAATTATCTGTAAGAGGTTAGTTAATCAGAGATGAGATGAGACTACTGATTGAGCGTAAATAAACGCTTATTTTGTGTATGTAACATTTGTTCCGGTCTAATGTTATATGTCTTAGATACTTAGTTTTATTATTGAAGCCGATGTTCATTTTTGCTAAATAATAATAATATTCTTTTGTTGTTTGACGTCGAAACTATTGAAGATTACAATAGATTCAAATTGATTATTAAAGTTAACGATTTAAAAAGAAATAAGAATTAAGGTAAAGTAAACCATGAATGTGCAAAGATAAAAAATGGTTTTAATAACGAGCTTTGTTTTTAAAAAAGAAACCTGCGTTGCGGTTACTGAGATTAATCAGATATTAAAAGCTTATGTACCGAGCGAGCTTCTCGGGAGTTTCTAAAAGCTTATGTGTCGAGCGAGCTTCTCGGTAGTTTCTAAAAGCTTATGTGTCGAGCGAGCTTCTCGGGAGATTCTAAAAGCTTATGTGTCGAGCGAGCTTCTCGGGAGTTTCTAAAAGCTTATGTGTCGAGCCAGCTTCTCGGGAGTTTCTATAAGCTTATGTACCGAGCAAGCTTCTCGGGAGTTTCTAAAAGCTTATGTGTCGAGCGAGCTTCTCGGAAGTTTCTAAAAGCTTATGTACCGAGCGAGTTTCTCGGGAGTTTCTAAAAGCTTTTGTACCGAGCGAGCTTCTCGGGAGTTTCTAAAATATTATGTACCGAGCGAGATTCTCGGAAGTTTCTAAAAGATTATATGTACCGAGCTAGTTTCTCGGAAGTTTCTAAAAGATTATGTAACGAGAGAGATTCATTGAAGTTTATGAGCCAGATTTTCGGATATGTCTAATATTGGCCAATAGAAGAGTGATGTAAAAAAAAAAAACCTAAGCGAGCTTCATTATACTTACAGAGTTTTTTTTTGTGGTGGGTCAAGATTTATAAATTTCTAAGATGTTTCTATATTATTATTTTCAAAATCGAATTTCCATTGTATATTTTTGAAAGCCAGTTCCTTCAAAGTAACAAGGCATGTACCTAATTTTTAATATTTTGAAATTTTTGGTAATCATACGTTTATTTTTTTTTCTTTAAACAATATTTAACATTGTGTTGAAATATAACTATGAAACGAAATACTACAAGATTTAAGATAAATTGAAAGTTAAATCAACTAAACAAAAACAAAAATGAATTAAAATAATCTCGAGTAAATTAAAATGAATAATATCAATAAATTAGATAATAAAATCTATGGACGTCAAATATTTAAATAATTGATCATTAATGAATAGAACTAAACCAACATATTTTTTTCGTGTAACAACAAAGCATGTACCTAGTTACTGTTTATTAAATTTGAGGTCTTGGTTAATAATACGAAGCCTAAAGACAAGATTGCTAATAAAATACGGTGTAACTACGAGTCAAATCAAGTTAAAAAAAGGTTCTTATTATTACGAGGACGCAATGTGTAGTCAGGAATAGCCGAGTATGTGAGTAATTTAGCTGAAAATTACTGAAAAATTAATATTATTTATAGAAAAAAAAACAAATAGTTTTTGAATATTGATATTTTAAGATTAAAAATAAGAATTTGTGTGTGTTAGTTTGTTTAAAATACTTTAGACATTAAGATTGTTAAAATGTTACGATTTGTAGAAAACATTTTTGAGAATAATATTATTGTAAATATTTTAAATAATGGATCGTTTGTGTGTTAGTTTATTTGAAATACTTCAGACGTTGAGATTGTTTAAAATGTTACGATTTGTAGAAAATATTTTTGAGAATAATATGATTGTAAATATTTTATATATGGGACGTCAAAAACAGTTGTTAAAACTTATTGTTAAATTATTGTAAGACAAATAATGTTTGTGATATTCTTTCATTACGAGGGCGTAATTAAGATTCAGGATTGGCCGAGTGTTAGTTATTAATTTTAACACTGTTGGATTTATGTTCTATAATTGCAAACGTCTCGGTTTATTTCGTGAATAACGTAAACAATGATGACAGGCGACACAAGTGTTGCTATAATAAAATAATAATGTTCGGTAGGAGTGGTACTGTATTTCGTCGTATGATGGGCCAACGCATTCTATTTCATTTCATTGCTTTGTTAACTGACAAAGATACCACTATCAAGTTGTTCAGGCAACGTTGGCCCGAGTATGGTTCGAAATACAGTACCAGACTAATATGCGGCGGTGTAGTGAATTTAATAATTGTCAATGTTTAAAAATGTAACGGTACCGTCTGACATTCTGTATTAGGAGTTCGGTGAATAAAGTCGTGCCATATAGTGTAAATGACTCTTGGCCTTTTATTATTAACAGTAGGTATGGCAACCAGCTATAATGATCGTGATCTTTTGCTAATTAATTTATACAATGTTCATGCGCTGTTGTTTAAATAGACATAGATTACTTTGATGAATTGTCTCCTATTTATAAACTACCTACTAGTTAGTTAACGAGCTACAAGCTTCAATGGACGATCAATAAGATAAATAAATTATAATTGGCTGCGAATATAATCGATGGACCTCCTAATTGACGCGTTGTCAACAAATTATCAATTGAAGTTTATTGATTGCAACACAGAAAGTTTAATGTCAATTTAAAAAGTTTTAATTTAAAGGTTTCTATCAAATAGGTATGAATTTTAGAGAAGAAGACGTAAAGTGAAGATGCAACATGTTGTGATGTCCGTTGTATAAGGCTCTATCCCCACAGCGATTTTATTTCGCGCGAATCTTTTCTCGCTTTTTTGTATCATATGCATGCACACACTGAATCATATGTAAGTTTCCGCACTGACGGAAAAATATCGCTTGTTCTTTCATACAAAATGAAATCGCGGCACGTAACAATCCTGATGCGAATCTGTACCTCAAAATTTCATGTACGAATTACAATTAATTAAAAAACATGAAATAAATAAGAACTAAGAGTTTCAATGTTCAAAGGGCGGCCGAGAGTGGGCCCTTTCTTATTTAAGATCTACGAGAATGATACTGGGTGCTACGGAAATATTAAGCTTTGCTTTCAATATTCAATTAAAATGAAATAGTAGATCTACGTTGTGGTGTGGGGCGCCATGTGGGATCCACAGAAATACAGGGTGTGGTAAAAAAATGCATAAAACATCTCCAGTATTAGTTTCTCAATCCAACACCCAATACCGTTTTTTATAGTAGCCGTCAAAAAGCAATTTCTTTTTTGTTTTGCTTGAAATATTTCCCAAGTGGATAAAGACTAGTCTACATATACAACATTACAATAATTTTATTTTTAATTGGAATTCATAATAATATCATGATTTCTTTGTTATGGGGTTATACAAGGCGCGCCGTTTTCGTAATTTGTGTTTATACTTATTTTTTGAGCCTGTTTTCTCTACTTAATTGAACTTCTCTGAATAAAATGAATTAGATAAATAACAGCAGTAATTTTTATCTAAACTAAACCTGTAACCATTCATTTAAGATTCGAATAACTGTAAGTATCAAATACTTATTTTTTTATTATGACCACGCTACGCTGCATCAACGAAAGGTTACGTTGCGTTAAGTCGACAAGTAGGTAAGTACCTATCTACCTAGATTTCTTCTGTAGGTAGCCCTTTACCCTTTTCCAACAACACACCCTCTATCGCTTCGCGCAAGGAGTTTCCGTCGAATCATTTAAATAAACGAACTCGCATCATTATGTCAGATCTAAGGATCGAACAAATTGGCAATTAGCGTGGGTCTGGTCGGGGCTCGTTGCAGCGGGCGAGTGTCGGGACCTCACAACGGAGCTGTATAGTAGGTATCTACTTAGTATTGGCACAAAATAGAGAGTATACAGAAGGTTCACTCGACCCTATTTAGGATTTTAGCGACTGTCAATTGTTAAATAAACGAACTCGCATCATTATGTCAGATCTAAGGATCGAACAAATTGGCAATTAGCGTGGGTCTGGTCGGGGCTTGTTGCAGCGGCCGAGTGTCGGGACCTCACAACGGAGCTGTATAGTAGGTATCTACTTAGTATTGGCACAAAATAGAGAGTATACCTACAGAAGATTCACTCGACCCTATTTAGGATTTTAGCGACTGTCAATTATTACATACCGGTACCTATACGACAAAATCAAAATTTAATTTTATCATTAACCTAGGTTTTGGATCAAAACCTGCGTTTCTGCGTTTGGTTTTGGGTTTCTGACAAAATATGCTGCTTGCAGACGAACGGCACTAGATGGCAGCTTATCAGCATGGTTATCGAATCAATAAAAATGTCAGAATATCAATTAGTTTTTGTTGGACACTGTTTTTAAAAAAAATACCTGCGCGCGACACATACATTTTGAGGTCTCTAAGTAGATGAATCAAATGAAGACTGGCCTTCTTTAACCCTTTAAGCGCGAATGACGGAATATCGAGCCATTAATAAACATGAAATTTTTCGTTTGGTTGTTAAAGGTTAAAGTAAAAGGCGAAAACTCACCGTTGATGTATGATGCCTACAAGTGCAACTCTCCACTGCATTAAGCGATATAGACGTCCCCTTAGCCAAGTATTTAACAAATAGGCCTATAAGTATGCGTAGTAGGTACAATGATATTATGTAGGTATATATATTATTACTAGAGTAGGTATATCAGCTGAACTAACACGGAAGTACTACTAACATGAAGAAGGCGTCTCAGTTTGCAACAAATCATACAATCAGGTCATTCTTATACTAAACAAAACATTTGATAACTTGTTGCACACTTCCGCAACTCTACCGGTCGTTACTTTACTCCATCATCGTATCGTCGCGTAGTAAGGCCGTGTGGTGCCGGCTTAGAATAGCATCACCCCATATCTTTCCCGTGGGTTTCGTAAGTAGCGACTGAGGAATTTGAGAGTTGATTTGTATTGCAATTATAGGCGATATGGTGATACACAGAATACTGAATGACTCTCAAACTTTTACGTGGTGTAGGTACCTAAATGGCTGTTTTACAGCCGTTTACGCTCTGCCTACCCCGCAAAGGGATATAGGCGTGGTATATGTATGTAAGTATCGCCACGTTGTTTGTATCGTAGCGTCGTATCTTGTCGTCACATCTTCGTATCGTCATATCCTATCGACATTTCACGTCGTATCGGACATCGCGTCGCAGCGTCGTATCGTCGCGTCGCGTCGCGTCGCAAGATCGTCGCTCGACTGCGCCCCGACCACAGATCGCTCTTAGCTCTTACACATAGCGCCCATTAATGCTTTAATTTTCTTGAAAGCAATCTAAAAGACTTCGCCATTCTAAAACTTTCGCATGAAAGACGGTGACAAAGGAACAGGGAGTCGCGTGGAGACGACACGGTTGCGTTGGTTTACAAAAGTTTATCGACACAACCGTTAATACACAAAAGTTTACTCTAAGATGAAGGTAAAAACTATGCGGGTGTTTTATGCCCTGATGGCTAGATTGATTAAGTTAGATTAAATCTCCCAATAAATCATGCTGTTCCTGTTCTTATGTAATACGTGTTTTGGTAAGATATAAAAAATTTCGCAATATTATAGAGTCCGACTCTAAGTATTGTTTAGTACAGAACCTCTTTTGTTAAAACATTTAAAAAAACAATGTCGTTGAATGCCCGAAGAAAGAAAATAGTGATAAGGCCAACTCTACAATAATGTTTCAAAATAACCGCAATTTAATTAAATTTCCGCGAGCCAATTTCGTTACATTACAAAATTCACTCAGCTTTTATTTAATTTCAGCGATTGCCGAAAGGATATCAAGATCCATTAGAGTGACGACTCCTTGTATTCCATATGCCCCCCCAGGGGGAGGCAAGAGGAGGGGGGCGTCCACGTTCAGTATTCAGAGTATCGCAAATGTAACTTTCGGTTCTTTTCATGGCTAAAGTATGTTGGCGGCAATCCATAATGGGATCGCCATTATTCTTGCCATTAATTCACATGGCCCCGCTTCCGTGCATTAGTGGTATGGTGCAGTGTTGCCAGATCATCCCCAAAGTGAGGGTTTTGAACCAACACTCCCCAATAATTATCAAATTCATGATTAAATTAGGTTATGTTTTTGTTTTATTTATTCCTTAGTAGCGTATTTAATAAAAATACCTGTAGCATAACACGCGTCGTAAGTTTTTTTTAATTAAATAGTTTGTTTAAAACAGATCGCTTTAAGCGATAAGGTCGCCGTTACGCATGTTAGCTCAATATTTTCTTATTACTTGTTTTGTTTATTTTTGTGCCATAAAATTATTTTACTTTACATATTTCAATATTTTTTTGATTGATTTAAAAAATCAGATATTTTTCTTACCCTGCCTCTTTTACTCTTCCGCTTTTTATCATTTCGGCTTTATCTGTCCCCAGAAAATATTGTCGCTCGCTAGGCATGGTTTTATGATGTAGCTATGATGCTCAGACATTTACCTAATTTAATGGATTATCTGCTACAGTGTTGCTTTTTTATGTGCATTTCGTGTATTATTTTTATTACACACACTCTAACACGAACACAAAAATCCCCCAAAAATGTGGTATTAGCCCATTCTGGCACCACTGGTATGTTGGACAGGCAGTGGTCTACCAATAGGCGAGCTAGTCATGTGAACAATATTACTGGCTAGAGTAGCTGATGGATGAATAGGACCCTTTATTACGCTAATGGTTTGATGCTGGAGCCATGATGCTCTTGTCTGCGTAATTTAATGGGATATCTTAGCTTCCTGTTGCAATATTTATTTCAAATAATTTTATAAAGAGACGCAGATATTAGAAAGGGTAATCCAACCCAACAGGTTCCTTGACAAAAAGTGTTCAATTTCATGGACCGCTTTTCCCACTCAAATATTTGCACCCTGTGTAAATTCTAATTATGAAACTATAAGAATAACAAAATAAAACAATTTCAGATGAGTTCCTGAATGCAGCAAGCACGTGCATGATGCTTTTTTAATTAACAACAACACTGAACTTTTCAAATTACTAAACCAATTTACTCTCCGCTCGTTGTTTTTCTATTACCTACAAAAATACAAGCAACAGAGCTAACAACTAGCCAGCTACGTCAAAAACAAAAATAACTCGGACTTCGTGAAATTAATTAACAGCGGGCGGGTGCAGTAAATAAATCCTTCATTTTCCTGCGCAGATTGCATAAAAATAATCAAATAAGTGGCATGGACATTACTCAGGCGCGTCGTAGCGGTAGTGCGAGCTGGAAGCAGCATCGGGCCTCTCGCTCGCACGACACACCTCCACACTCCCCCTTCCTGAAAGAAAAACTCTCGAAAAACTAATTACAAGTTGTAATTGAAATTTTGCGTGTTATATAATCGGATACTTGAGCCGTGAGTAATGTATAAATGCGCCGGGGAGATGAATGGACGGTGGGCGCCTTGCCTTCGCCAACACCCGCCGAGATACGCGCCACCACCATTTTTAAATTACACAACTTTGATACAATAATTCCGAGCAAAAGACATTAAACTGTAATTGATTTTCCATCCCATAAAGCCATTTTCAATTTCTAAGTTGATCTTTCATTTAAAAAATAAAACGCTTCAAACTTGCATCGTCCGAAAGAAAGCATTTCGTCTGCGCAAACAAGCATTTTTAATTAAAAGCCCCCTTCAAAAGCATGCGAACAAAAAAGCTGTATCACAATAGCAACAATCTAGGAAACGATCTAACTGTATAAACACGCAAATAATGCGCAATCAAAAGGGCAGTGGGCAACCACCGAGGGCTATGCACCGGCAGCGGCCCCCACCCCACCCGACACTGCCTTTTTTGCGAATTACACTTTTGATTGCTTCGCAACTCAGCAATCATTTCCACTTGCACCCGAAGGAGTAGCTACCCACAGCAACAGGCAAGAATAAACAATCAATTCAAAATGCACGAGAATTTCGTAGCAATATAAATCTCGTAGAGGAAAAGCACACGATCCCGTACGGAAAGTTTTCCATGCGCGTAAGTGCCAATCGTTAAGTTTCCGCGAGGCTTTTAGATACGGCAAATAAAAAGTGACTTGACGAAACGGTAACAGAGCATTTCGGTCAAGCCGCGACGAGGGGGGGTGGGGGAGGGGGCTCGTAGTGGCGGGGAAATGGAAAAAGCATTAACGGATATGTCAGCGCCGCATCAACAGAGAGTGCCTGCCTTCTAATGCTGAATAAATACCATCCACCTCCCCCGGGCCGCTACCACCGAACGCGTACACACAGCGACAGATAATAGCTAATTGAATTCGAATTTGACTTAGTCATTAGTCGCCGAGCAACACATTTAGATGGTTGAGAGGGAGAAATGTTGTTTTGACTCCGATGATTTTTCCAAAACAACGGTCCCGCGTTTGTAAACGGAAAATTGTCAATCAGGGTCAGGAGGACACGTACAAACTGATTCAAAATCAGGTACATATGGAAAAGCTCACGTCAATTTTCTTTTTAAAGTATACAGTTTTTATTGAATTTTATTATTCCGGCATATTTTTCCCAGGATTTTCGAGTTTTTAGTTCGTGGTACAGGTCGCGTCATAAGTGGGCGAGACGTTCCATTTCCCCTTGCCGCGCGAGCATGGATCGGGAATGTTTTAGCTAAATCGACTCCCAGATTAGATCGAGTTTATAGTTCGTGGTACAGGTCGCGTCATAAGTGGGCGAGACGTCCCATTTCCCATTGCCGCGCGAGCATGGATCGGAAATGTTTTAGCTAAATCGACTCCCAGATTAGATGGATATTTTTCCCAGGCTTTTCGAGTTTATAGTTCGTGGTACAGGTCGCGTCATAAGTGGGCGAGACGTCCCATTTCCCGTTGCCGCGCGAGCATGGATCGGGAATGTTTTAGCTAAATCGACTCCCAGATTAGGTAGATGGATATTTTTCCCAGGCTTTTCGAGTTTATAGTTCGTGGTACAGGTCGCGTCATAAGTGGGCGAGACGTCCCATTTCCCGTTGCCGCGCGAGCATGGATCGGGAATGTTTTAGCTAAATCGACTCCCAGATTAGATGGATATTTTTAAAGCATCGCCTCGCCTCATCCATTAGCGAGGTTTCATGAGCCACTCAACTACGGGATTTCGCGTTAAGGCCATAAACTTGATGAAGGTGCTGAAATGTTGATGAAAGAGTGAGAGCTCACTTACTTTGCTAAGTGAGAGCTTTAATTACTACAGGAAAGTACTATGTGAAAGAGCGAAATACAAAATATTGCAAAAAGTAGTTTACGGTAGTTTGGTAAATTTTTTAATATGATATCAAAGATATTTATACTGTGTCCTAATTGTCATATTTCTACAACAATACTTCGAGACTAAACTGTACGCAGATGAATTTCAATTCCAGCCTCCATATTTTTTCTAGAGTTTTTTTTTTATAATTAATCTAATAAGTAAGAAAAATATTACGTACTTATACCTAATTAGATTTTTTTAGCACATAAACCTCTAAGGTTTATCTGTGCCAAGGATTTATATTATTTCTTTCGATTTTTTGGATATGTATATTGTATGTTCATAGGGATTGTAGGTTCTTTCGCATACCTAGTCTAATTATGATAACTTCGCTTGCAGTCAGTATGGTGGTCTTGCACCTAAGGAGGTAAATTAAAGAAAAAAAACTTTTTCAAAATCCTCTGATAAATTGCGTGAACATAAGAATGTTTAATGACTTATAATTGCGCTCACTTCATTACTCGTAATAATTTAATGCATACGAGTATTCTGATAAACCATTAGTTGCATGCTAATGTTGTGCAGTAACGAGCGGCCCTATTAGCACAAAATAGAGAGTTTACAGAAGGTTCACTCGGCCCTATTTCGGATTTTCGCGATTGGCACTTGTTGCTTAGCCAGGGTGGCTACTGTCAAAAGTCTCAAAGTATAAAAACGCAAAGCAGCAAAGACAAAGAACTCTATGATTCTGAGCCAATTTTAAATCCAATAAATATGACATTCGTGTCAGCAACCTTCTTATTTACCTTGACTTCCCCTGAGTTTCCGGTTTTTTCCAGTTTACTTCAGTAAGCATCAAAATTGTCGCTAGTACTGAGTGAGCCATCTGATAAAGGCGCCCGCGCGCCGTTTATTTTGTGCTATTAGCCAACGCACACAATGTAATGAATCATTAGCGGTTAATTCGATACGTTCATAAAATACTTTGTATTCTAAGGTGTGGTTTACACTGACAAAGGCTTTTTAATCAAGCATTAAAGGCATTAAAGCAACGCTTTACATTACTCATTAAGCTAACCCTAACTAATGATTGTAGGTATAGTCCGTTAACGTAATTCATAAACTATTCAAAATACTGGGTTATTTTTTAGTCAGTGCGCAAACTTTGCAGGGTGTTTCTACACGTGATTCTGAACAACTTTTACTATGGGACCACTTGCGAATTCGCAAAAAAAAATTTGGTTGTTCCGTAGAAAAAATCATACCTACTCGGCAAAAATGTATGGAACAACCAAAATTTTTTTTTAGATTTCGCAGATGGCCCCATAGTAAAAGTTGTTCAGAATCATGAGTAGAAACATCCTGCAAAGTTTGCGCACTGACTAAAAAATAACCCTGTATAAGATTGTTTAAATTTTTGTAGATGCAGCAACATTCATTGAATCGTACATTTTAATTATTGCCCAGCTTATCGGTGACGATCACAAAAAAAAACTTATAAAATTTTCTTCATGAGACTAACCCTTTTCCTGTAATCCCGATTAGGATAGACCGGTAAATTTATACAGCAGCATTTTTAAAAGTACTGTTGGGGCTTTTGATGCGAAATGATGTGAAGTATAGTCTATGCCTAATCTATCTACTTAGTACTATTCTGTAAATGTTCATGACTATAATAAAACATTAACTCCATAGAGGGTCCACAATTCAAATAATTATTTTTTAATTACAGTTCCTTTATACCTATTTGTATTCTTTTCTATTTACCCGAATCATAAAAAAGCATAAATATAATGCAGCTGATAACGACAATTACTAAACTACTATGATATTTTCCATTACATCTCTACGTTACTTACCAGTATTGCCTCTACCAACTACAAACGAAGTCCTTCGAGGCGTTATTGCCCAAGTTTTATAAACCGACGCTGTCACTGTCTGTTGGGTATTTAATTAAAGCTCAAAATTAAGCTTCGGCGAGAGCATGTGCTAGTTTTATTAAGTGCATAAGCCGGTATTCGTGTAATTACAGGCGTCAAGTCCGCCAGAATTTAAACACGGGCGAGAGACAAACTTGCGTTATTAAGCCACTAGTTCCGAGCCTACTTTCTCTATACGTAGCTGTCGCAGGCACGGTATTGGTTTTGGCTTTCTGTGAAAGGCTGTTAAGGTAAGGAAGACCCTGCTTGACCGATTAGGTTGAAAGCTATATAAGGTCCTGTGGTAGAAGCCACGCATCGGAAAGCGGAACGTGGGACTTACGATCTTCTACCTGTGGCCTATGCAACGAAACTACAGGGTAGGTACAATTCTATAGGTGAAATTCGATGGACATTGCGTAGTCGGTTAGCCATTATTATCCAGTTATCAAACCCGCTACGCAATGTTCATCGAATTTCGCCTATAGAATTGTAGCCTGTAGTTTCGTAAAATCGGGCACAGGAGTACCGGATTTTGGGCAGCTGTTTTTCACTTTTTCATTTATGTTGTACTGTTTTTTTTATCTTATTTGTATTCTTGTACAATATTTAACTATTTTTGTGTATTGGAGAATACCTACTACTAAATTCTTAAATCTACAATTATTGACTCTACGATAATTATACACGCACTTAAAACTCTATTCTTAATATTCCTTACTAGTGATATCTCTGGGTACAGTGCAAAATGTCTAAACTTAGTAAAGTGCCTGCAACATAGATCCTGCGATGTCTCACCCTTAATGCAAATTCTTCAGTAAGTGCGAAGGGAAATTTCGAGGTCCAATCCAGCGTCTTAAATTAAACATTCTGTGCGCTTACATTGCTCTCTCAACTACCTCCGTGAAGTGAAGCTACTACTGTGTATTAGTTTTAGTTTTGTATTGCAACAGATTGCAACACAATCAAATGAAAATTTAAAAAATATGTTGCTCTTTTGCGCAGGCCGGGATAAGGGTAGCATGATCCATACTAATATTATAAATTCGAAAGTAACTCTGTCTGTCTGTCTGTCTGTCTGTCTGCTACGCTTTCACGCCTAAACCACTGAACAGATGTTGATGAAAATTGGCATGAACATAGATAATAACCTGAGAAAGGACATAGGCTACTTTTTTCCGCGGAAAAATTCCGTTGGAAAATTGAAAATATAAAAAACTATTTATTCAGACGCCCAAAACTACCTACAGAAAGAAAACACACAAGTATCCGTGGTTGATATTGCTCTGCAGGTTTTGTCAGGCGCTCAAAAAAAAGATAGTAATATACTTAGGTATCATCGAGATCTTGCTACCAAAAAAAAACTTTGCATGTTAATTTGTCCGAATGCATAGTTCATGAAAAATGGGATGATGAATGCCTACGTAGGTATTAGAATGGCCATCGCGCGCCATATGAAACATACTAAACGCATCAAAACTTTCACACAAAAAAGGAGTTACATAGGACGCCAAGTGTCACGCGCGATCCATATCCATACCTACTTTCATACTATACTTTTACAATTATACAGGGTGTTAGGGACGGTGTACCGAAAACGCTTTCACGCCTTAACTACTGAACCGATTTTGATAAAAGGCACAGAGATTACTCATACACCGAGAACGGGCATAGGCTACTTTTGCTTCCACTTGAGGGTCTGGAACACCCAATGTAGACCATCAGACGCACCACCAGGAGCCCAGCTAAACTATTAGGGATACACGTATAACTCCAAATCAAAAGTTGTTCAGCTTGAAGGGACACTTCAGCAGGTGAATAGACATCGCAGGTTTGTAGAACCCGATGTAGACCACCAGGTGCACCAACAGGAGCCCAGCCCTATAAGAGATATTGAAATGGCCTCAAAGCAAAAGTTGTTCAGTATGATGGAACGCATCTGCTGGCATCTGTTGGCAATGCGATTATGGTTTGAGAAATGTAATGTACCAACAATATTAGCGTGATGAATATCCAGAGTATAATTTTTAGGATGCTGGTGTGGAAATAAGAATTTTGCAAAAGTGTAATGAATGAAACGAAACGAAGTTCGCGGGTACCAGCTAGTTTATTATAATTAATCTCTGTCTGAAGTCTGAAAGATACCTACTGCCTGCACGCGATCTGATGGCAGCCACATGTCATTATTGTCATAGCTTTCGTATGCCATCACATCGACTATAGAAGCGTTTAAGTATGTACCAACTATTATCGTGATCTTTTTGTGTGGTTTAACAAAACCATATCCACTTACTGCATTTTATGAAGTTTTGATATGTACTTAGGTACTTTAATTAATGTAATAGTGTCTGGTAAACAACTTATAATAGTATTGAACGTTCAAAACGGATAAAGTAGACTCAGCAACAAATTAATAATGCAATTTTGTTATTTAATAGGATCCGTGACTGCCTACTTACCATATTCCTGTACCTAAAGTAATTTCCTACCATAATGCTGATGATACGAGTGCCTTATTTGGCGGAAAACATAAAGGCGAGATTATTGGCACCAGATTTAGCTCAATAAAATTGCAATAGCGGTATTAATAATGGTTCCAATCTGACAGTAAAGTCGATTATTTGGGCCGAGTGCGCATTGCAGACACGTTATTGGTCCTGTCGTAAAATTTTATTTTATGCGCCCAGCAAAGTTTCCGAACTTTATTGAAGTCCAGCGTCCACTCGCGGTGACGCATCAGGATCAGAATTATTCGGTTCGGTATCCTTATGAGGCAAATACTTGAGTCTAAGTATGTATAAAGTTTCGAATTTAGATTTAGAGTCACTTTAAATTGTCTACGCGCCCACTACTTGAGTAGATAATTGGAACTGATATTCACTAACGAATTCTTGAGAAATGCCTGATAAAATCGGCTTTCAACGCTTACACGCCGCAAGTAAACATAAACGACGTTGCTATTTTAAATGTTTACTCTCATGATTGCTTATGTCATTGCCAGCGGGCAGACGACCGCTGGTAATGATGCTTCGCTGACAGATGTCCGCGACCACGTCATTATTAAGAGCCGTCGCAGGCGCAGGCTTAATCCGCGCCCGAGCAGAAGTGGCGCGGACTTGACCGACAACTTTGTAAATTAAATTGGCTCCACAGTACGTCAACTCGGGAGAATTGCACTCCTTATGGGCCCAGTAATCACCGGCCGGTATAAAAGCTCCATTAAAACTGGTGTCAATTACATTAATTCCATATACGTACAAAGATAAATATATAGTTCGAGCGAGGTTCTCTAATTAAATGTCATGTGCATAACGTTTCCCGTATAAACGGTGTAGTAGAATGTGCAGGACAAGAAGCTAATGGCGCGGGTTGTAAGAAGCGGGTGGAAAAACTTGGAAAAAACTTCATTAATGGTGTGTGTTCCACATAAGCCGGAGCAGACATCGGCACTACCAGGAACCGCCGGGACGCGCCTCCAATTTAGCGCAAGCAGCTGCTCGTTACGCTAATCAACTCAGACTTCCGCCTTCGCTAATCAATCCTTACATCATCATAATCTTCACATCATATCCTGTTTCGATACACTCGCTCTTTGCTGAGAAGTAGGACAAAAGGAAGCCATTAACCGCCCGCGTTTTTCTTCATCCTTTTAGCTAAAACAATTACTTCGCCTCCCATTTGGAGCAACAATTAATCTAAAAGCGCCACTGTTCGCTGGAAGCTGCATTTCCACTACCAGCAGAGAAGTTCATTAAGTAAAACATGAATCTTGATGAAAATTACTTAATGGTAAGTTGTAAGATTGGCGCCGGCGGCAGTGCGGAGGGGGGTTACCCCTCATGCCCTGCCGCCCCCGCAACGCCCCCGCGGATGTAGAGTGGCGAAACGTGCCCAGTAATAAGAAGCAGGTTATTCATTAGTGTTTTGAGAAAAAGTTAACGTGGACAAGTCATGCGCGCCGGTGCAGTGTGCGCATGCGTTTGCATCTCTATACGACATGTTCTGGGCCACTATGCGCTTTGAGCTCCATCTCAATAAACGTACAAAGGTATTCAGCTATTCATCGTGAATGCAACGCATATGTCAGGGTCTTAAAAGCATTTTAGTACCGTCACCATTTTAGTTGCTCTGCCTCAAAAAGCTCCTAATTGAAATTGAAAACAACCTTTAGATACGGAAGCAAAAGAATATCTTAAAGTTCAAAATGAATAAGGTACTTGAAAAATTTAATTAAGATAATATTTTATAATTTAATTAATGCCAAAACCCAGTCCAACCTTTTGGAAACATACACTTACGGACAGTGTTGCTGCAGTATTAATTAATGAGTGAAATTGTTAGCGCATAATGAGAGTTTTATGGGCAAGATGCAGCTTGTGTTGCCAGAGCAATTTAAAGCTTACCTACCTACATGCAAATTAATTACACCACGGCTTATTAAATTAAAATAGTACGCGGTGCACACTAGCGCTACCATTTTTATAAACAGATACAGTTTTTTTGCACATTGCGAACTAACATGACAACAAGTGCTTCCTAAAATTTTTAGCGTAGAACTTTTTTTTTTCTTCTTTCTTTCCCACATAAATCTACATTCTTTTATATATTTTTTCACTAATGTTCTATTTTTTAACTGTTTAGTTTCATGGGCAGGTTCAACCGCCAAAATATTTTCAGCCTTATTTTTGTATCTCTTCAAATTGAAGCTTTTATTGCGCATCTGCAAGTTTTTCTACATACCTACATACATTATTATGACACGCCTATATCCCTTGCGGGATAGGCAGAGCGTAAACCACTGAAAATACGGCCATTTATAATACGTCTGACAAAAGTTTGAGAGTCATTCAGATGACTATGTATCACCATTGTGACAGGTTGTAGCCTGTCACCTAAAATTGCTATACACATCAAATCTCAAACCCCTTAGTCGCTTCTTACGACAGTCACGGGTAAGGTATGGGGTGATATAATTCTAAGCCGGCACCATACAGCAATTTTTTTCCATCACTTTTACTGGGGCACTGCTTAGCTATCGGCTACCAATTGCATAAAATACAATAGAAAGCTGTTCTGTTGCTTCATAAGGCGGAGGCTGCAAGATGGCGGTGATGCAAGATAAGCGTAAATTATACTCATTGACAGCTTTTTAATTAATTCCTTTTACGAAAGGGACATAAAGCACCGATACACCTGCAGCTAAGTGCCTGTTTACATTGGAGAGGCTGTGTCTACTGGTTTGCGTAATGTTTCCTTTTCCATTATTGCGAGATGTAACTAGTTAATAGATGCATAGCCAAGTATCTAGTTAGTTGAGCTAATCAAGGATAATTGAATCACCGAAGATTTTGCATATCAATATACCTACTTTACTTACCTACCCCCAGCAGTTTTATCACTGCCGCCCCTTTAAGTTATTTTTGGAATCAGTTTAGTACCTACAAGGTTGCAGTATTTACAAGATTTTGAACTAGGACTTAGAGCAAGCGCGCGGATAGCTGATAGCAGTAACTATTCTAGATTTCTATAGTAGGTTAGAATTTCTATACAAAAAAATTTTGGGAGTTCCCGTGCGTGTTCCAGGTCGGTTCCGCTTTGGAAACTAATCTTTAGGCTATTCTTTACCTATGCCGAACCGGGACTTTGCTGGCCTACTTACAAAAAAAAAATGGCAACCGTTTCAAAATTTTTTCACTGGGCAAAATTTTTTTATTTTGTAATAATTCAAAAATGGTAAGAGCTACAAATAACTATTGTATGGAAGATATGTTAAGCGTAAATTTCTGCATATGAATGTTATCAATAACTTTTTCATAATCCAATAGTTTGCGAGAAAAACGTAGCACAACATGGCAGTTTTTGCTGAAAACTCACAAATTAGAAAGTATAAAGTAAGTAGTGAAGTTGGGGATTAAGAGTCACTCGCTGTGTGGGTAGACCATGCTACAATATCCTGCCTGATATTTAGTAACAAGCTTTCCCCCAGCGGTTTTACCCGCTGATATATTTTGAAGTAAACAAGTTAATTTTATACAAATTTTCGTCCTCTGTTTTACCTTCTTAGGTGATGAATTTTTGGAATCCTTTCTTGATATTAATTAAGATTATTCAAATAACCTCTGTGCAAAATTTCAGGTCCTAGGTCCAGTAGTATTGCCTGTGCGTGGTATACAATTTGTATGAAAAAAGTAGAGTTTGTTCGTTTTTGCCACATTTTGTTCTTTTTGCTATCCTAACAGGACCTTGGGTCAGAACTATTAAAGAACAGCCTCAAGGGATTGCAAAAATAAAAATGTGGCAACTACGAACAAATTTAATATTTTTTTACAAATTATAAATCTATGCACAGGCAATACCACTGGACCTAGGTTCTTGAAATTTTGCGCAGAGGTTATGTTGGTTGGGTGAATTAACACCAGGAAAGGAATTTAAGAAAATCATCTCATAAGGTGGTAAAACTCAGGGTGTAAATTGGCAAAAAATTGCTTGTTTACTTGAAATTATATTAGCGGTAAAACCTCTGGGCAGAAAGCTTGTTACTAAGTATCAGTCAGGATACTGTAGCAAGGTCTACCCACACAGTAAGTAATTCTTAATCCCCAACTTCACTACTTAATTCATATTTTAGATTTGGTGAGTTTTTAGAAAAAACTGCCTTGTATTAAAGCGTTTTTTTCGCAAACTATTAGATTATCAAAAAAGTTATTAGAGCAAGGTTGTGCAGAAATTTACGCGTAACATTTCTTCTATACAATGTTCATTTATAGCACTTACCAGTTTTGAGTTATTACAAAATAACAAAATTTTGGCCAATAAAAAAAGTTTGAAATGGCTGCCATTTTTTTTGTAAGTATGCTAGCAAGGCCCCGGCTCGGAATAGCTAAAGAATAGCCTAAAGATTCGTTTCCAAGGCGGGGCCAAACTCGGGAAAAAACGGGAACTCTCACTTAAGCGATCTTACCTACTAATACCTATCTATCCGTATCGCATAAAAAGGCGTAGCGGTATCGAGTGTTTTACACATTTTCCGATATAGGTACCCACAGATATACCATAAAGCGCATTCAACAAGTGACCGGCTAGATAGATAGATAGATAGATTAACACTTTATTGCTTACAAACAATACAACATGTAAAATAACAATAAAGAAGAAAACTTAGAGCTAGAAGTAAGCAAAGGCGGCCTTATCGCTTGCAGCGATCTCTTCCAGGCAACCTTTACCTTGAAAGAGATAGTTAACACAGATTTGTAAGTAGTTGCAGAAGCAATCAAAATCAAAAAACCATAAATTTAACAATTAAACTACAGAATAACATACAAGAATAAAAATAATACTAATATATATACTTATAATAATTATACATACATTTATAAAAATATATAAATACTATATACATACATACCTACTTAAATATATATATATATATTAAATATTTATAGTCATAAATAGGAAAACTTAAGTACCAACTGATTTTACTAGGAAATGATTGTGCAATTTAGATTTAAAAATAGTGAACGATTTAGCGTGACGGACGTCATACGGTAACTCATTCCACAGATGAGAAGCCCTAGAGACGAACGATTCCCTAGAGTACCCCGACTGAGAGAGGGCTCGTGGAACGCGTAGCAAATTATCGCTCTTGGAGCGAACATTTCGGCCATGGTCATCACCCAGGTAATGGAAACACTCCTTCAGGTAGGGAGGGGAACGAGGATCGTATAGTACCTTGTGCAGGAGAAGAAGTATATGCTCATTCCGACGCAACCTGATAGGGAGCCACTTTAAGCGGTTCCTGTACTCTGACACGTGATCAAACGGCTAGCCGTCGGATGTTTAAATAACTTTTTCTAATAAGCGTCATCGACGCCACCCGATCCTATTATTCGGCTAACGAAGCCAACGGGATCGGATGATTATTAAAACGAACTTGGAGCCACCCACGTAGGGATTGCAATCCCGCAGTGCGGGATCCGCAATCCCGCGGGATCCCGCGCTATTTTTGGCCTTGCGGGATCCCGCACCTTCAAAACGCGGATCCGCGGATCCCGCACATTGAAAACTCGCACCAAAAACAAGTCAACTTTTGCTTCCGAATGGCAACAACTCGACATTCATTACCTAAAAATATGGCTTAACTATCAAAACATTCTAAACTATTAGCGTAGAAGCTGAAAGAGTATTTTTTAAACGTAGTTCTTTAAGACGTAGGCTGGGTAATACTCGTAAAACCAATAATACTCTTTGATTAAGAGCATTCTTCTATAACTCATCATTTATCTAGACGCTATATTTAAAAAACTCTGACACCAGGGTTCTTCGTGTCGTTGAACGACTCGGTGTCCCACACGAAAAAAAGACGTAATGTTATCACCATAGGTAGTCCAAGCTGTTGGTAGTAAATTGGAAATTTGTTATTTGATAAGTATAATAAAAGTTTTGATCTTAATTTGCTCCCTCATTCTGTTTTTAGTCAATACAATATTAGAATTCATTCGTATTATTAAAACAAACTGGCTAAGGGTGTGTCAGATACGCTCACAAACAGGGTTTAGAGTAGTTTAAATATAAAGTTTTTAGAGTTATAAAGTTAATTTTAAACGCAGATAGAAAACCTTTTATATTTTTCTTAAAACTTAATTGGTACAGTATCCGTTGTACATTTTAAACGCCCCTTTTAAAAGCAAATATTTTAAGATAGTAACATTTTCTCCCGTAGTTTTAAAATACCTATTCAACGATACCCTGTTAAATATTGTAGACAAATAAAAACAATTCTTGCCCCCCTGTCACATGTATGAGAGAGGGTTAAACAAATTAATATTAGCAGTAGAAAGAAAAAAGGGCAATATTGAACACAGCTCTAAATACGAAATAAATTTATTTTGATTATACTTATCTTAATTTTATTTAGTTATTTTAGCTCCACATGACAGGAACGATAACTTTTATTGAAGTAAAGTCGATTTTTGAAGAAAAATCTGTATTTCAAATAAGATTTTTAACATCATTACAAAGATGCGGGATCCCGCGGGATCCGCGCGGGATTGGCCCAATCCCGCAAATGAATCCCGCGGGATTGAATGAGGTGCGGGATTGCAATCCCTACACCCACGGTGGGAGGGCCTCAGTGTTAATTGGGCCCCCGTAGACAATACTAATAAGGCGCGGACGGGCCTCTATCTGTCTAATTAAACGCGAAACTTGAGTATCTCGGAGCACCCTTGCGACGGACTGCGGTTGTTCCGCAACGGTCCAAAAGGCGTTGTTATAATTTTAGGTTAACTAATAGTTTTAGACGAAAATATTTCATGGCCTATTCAAAGTATTTAAAAATCTAAGATTAAACTTTGATGTAGTGTGATGCAATTTAATACATTTTTTTTTTTAAATAAAATCAAATGTAAAAAGGTCTCAAATGTATCTGGGCTGAAAATATTTGGTCCAAAGAATTGAAAGATAGCTTTAGCGAAGAAGCATTGGTTTGAATGGTCACTGAAGAAACGTGCTTCGAAAAAATTTTGAAATGCTGTAGATCGCGATTTCGTTCGAAGGCGAAGTAAAACGACTGCGAGCTATTTGTCGAGCCTCCTGTATACACTGTAAAATTACCAGCTAAGCAGAGAAAGAGAAACTTACTTAAACCTGTTTTGAATGATGCGTGGTGGATCACAGTTCTAAAGCGCAGTAGAACGAATCCGGGCTGTTTGCGGAGCCTCCTAAATACACTGTAATAATACGAGCTAAGCGTGTTTGAGTGGCTCTTTTTCGGATCTGTGTAAACCCGCGTTTAATTAGCAGTATTATGAGACCTAGAATCCTAGAATGAATGATGCGTAGTGGATCACAGTTCTAGAACACGGTGGAAAGACTCCGGGCTGTTTGCGGAGCCTCCTGAATACACTGTAATAATACGAGCTAAGCTTGTTTGAGTGGCTCTTTTTCGGATCTGTGTAAACACGCGTTTATTAGCAGTAATATCAGACCTAGGAACCAGTCCCCCTAGCATGCGACCACGTGGCATAGATTTTTTCAACACCTGTATGCCAAAGTTATTCACTTGTATCGATAAATTCCATATGATTTGACACGTATGATGTCTTCCGTCTGTGCGCAAGCTGCGTATACTGGCTTGAATGTTGCGATATGGAACTGATCTCTAGAGCGCAGTGGAACGACTCCGGGCTGTTTGCCGAGCCTCCTGAATACACTGTAATAATACGAGCTAAGCGTGTTTGAGTGGCTCTTTTTCGGATCTGTGTAAACCCGCGTTTAATAAGCTGTAATATCAGTCCTGAAACTGATACTACTGCTAATTAAACAAGGATTTTCACAGAATTACACGGGTTAACGGAGATAGAGAAACTTGCTTAAACCTAGTTTGAATGATGCGAGGCGGGTCACATTTCTAGAACACGGTGGAAAGACTCTGAGCTGTTTGCCGAGCCTCCTGAATACACTGTAATAATACGAGCTAAGCGTTTTTGAGTGGCTCTTTTTCGGATCTGTGTAAACTTACGTCTAATTCACAGTACCTACTATGAGACCTAAGAACCTGGTTTCAATAATGTTGAGGATCATAGTTCTAGAACATGGTGGAACGACTCCGGGCTGTTTGCCGAGCCTCTTGAATACACTGTAATAATACGAGCTTAGCGTGTTTGAGTGGCTCTTTTTCGGATCTGTGTAAACCCGCGTTTAATTAGCTGTAATATCAGTCCTGAAACTGATACTACAGCTAATTAAACAAGGATTTACACAGGATTTCACAGGTTAACAGAGAGAGCGAAACTTGCTTAAACCTGGTTTGAATGTGAATGATGCATGGTGGATCACAGACCACAGTTCTAGAACATGGTGGAACGACTCCGGGCTGTTTGCCGAGCCTCCTGAATACACTGTAATAATACGAGCTAAGCGAGTTAGAGTGGCTCTTTTTCGGATCTGTGTAAACCCGCGTTTAATAAGCAGTAATATCAGTCCTGAAACTGCTAATTAAACAAGCGAAACTTGCTTAAACCTACCTAGTTTTAATGATGCGTGGTGGATCATAGTTCTAAGGCGCAGTGGAATGACTCCGGGCTGTTTGCCGAGGCTCCTGAATACACTGTAATAATACGAGCTAAGCGTGTTTGAGTGGCTCTTTTTCGGATCTGTGCAAACCTACGTCTTATTAACATGATACCTAGGAACCTGGTTACAATGATGTATAGTGGATCATGGTTGTAGAGCGCAGTGGAATGACTCCGGGCTGTTTGCCGAGCCTCCTGAATACACTGTAATAATACGAGCTTAGCGTGTTTGAGTGGCTCTTTTTCGGATCTGTGTAAACCCGCGTTTAATTAGCAGTATTATGAGTCTGAGTGTCGACTGCCGGCTTGTTTAATTAAGCTAAGTCAGTAGCAACAAACCATTAGAGATACTCCCGCTCCTCTCGAGCTGTGTTTGCCACTAATGGCTTACTGGAAGTGTATTTATAGATATAATGGACGTATTTTAATAGGAAATTGCTTACTATTGTAAAGTTATTGCGCAGTGTAAGCAAAATGAAGATAAAAAAGTAACCCAATGATTTTTAACAATGAAACTATCTCAATGTTTCTTTTTTAACGTGACCACCGTTTCAACGGCCGATCCAAAAGATTACTGAAATATCGAAACAGCTAAAGAGATGGCGTAAAATCTTAGGCATCTTCTGGGGAGACATAGATCTCTACTTCTTTTTCTTTTCGTATCGGACGATAAGTGAAAAACTGTGATCCCTGGTGTCAGAGTTTTTCAACCGCCTGCTACAACTAGCAGGCCTCTGACGTGGTTGTGTAACGGTTGACATCTCTACAAGTAGAGTACCCGTAGTAGGTAGGTAAGTAAAATATCTTATCACATATTTGCCTAATGAAATAGCAGATTATGGAAACTTGCATAGCAAACCGTTTGCATTTTAATTGTCGTTTCCGATATCGGCCCGCCTTTGTTTATGTCGTTGTGTTGAGCGTGAACGACAGAAATGACAGAAACGACAGAGGAGGCGGACCGGAAGCCCTCGGCGTCGCGAGAGGCACTTCCGCCACTTGATCCTAATTACAGATAGTGAGAAGCCGCCCGACTCGCTGTGTTGCCAGCCCTGGCAGGCTGAGGTACTGCGAATTGTTCTTGCAAACAAAAATTGCATAATAAAAGGTAAAAGGTGTCCATATCTACCCAGCGATTGTTTATGTAGTTTTGAACGACAAAAAAACAGTGGAGACTTACTGTAAGCCCTCATCGTCACAGCAAAATACGAGACTACCAAAACAATCCAATTGATACGCTATCGACACTCAACTGAAAACGATTTTTAGCACACTTTGCCCCAGCACCGCCAGATCGCTGTGCAAGACAGATATCTTACGGCTGTGTCTAACGCTTTACCAAAATGAGCTGTATTTATCTAATTTCAGTAGGGTTGGCAACACCACCGCACAAGCTCGCTGTGCGCGCCTGCAGACATGTTCGCAACTTTGCATTATAATCCTATCCCCGATCCGGTTCGCACCAGATTCAATTTAACTTGCTTCAAGCTAATTAAGCTGCAAGTTAATTGTATCCAATTTTCTTTACACCGTCCCGTTCCTTTAAGGTCAGACGTCCAAGCGACCGCAAAACGTGTATGGCTTAATGAAACAAGGATCATTAAAGTTGTTGGGATTAGTTACATAATAACATTAAAAGTAGGATTTAAATTTATGAATGAGCGTAACAATGGTGGTATAAGGAAGTAGGTATAGACGTTCGGAACTTATTCAGAAAATGGGCTCAATAATCAAGATACCACAGTAGGATGTAAGTATTCAGCAACAATACCACCAATCATAACTTATTCGAAGGATTGCGCATCCATCACACATCACATCAGTCCACTGCTGGACATAAGCCACTCCCAGGGTGTGTCATAAGGCACGCTACGCTCCATACTCTACCAACCGCCATCGCTGAGATCGCATCGGATGAGAAAAACAAAGCTACGAGCCAATGTGTTTTGCGTATGTAAATTCACTTAGTAGTTATTCCGCTACTATTACCAACTTATGACTATTCTATTTGACCGGTTTTTATTTATGACACGAGAGTTGATAGCCAGGTAGTTAATTAATAAAATCAATATGAAACTGCGGTCTGTTGTAAACCCGTCGCGTAACGTGTTGAGAGTAGACCGCGGGCGTGATCGGCCATTGCAGCTGATCGGCCATTGCAGCTGATCTGTCGATTGCAGCTGATCGGCCATAGCCCTGTACCGTATGCATGCTATGTCACGAAAGGTTTGAATAAGATTAAAACGTGAAATGGCCAACTAAATGAGCATGATTGCTAAAATGATGAAATGCAGGTAGGTACCACTCGATAAGTAAAGGATAAAAACGAGGTTTGGATCCCTGTGGCTGACGGACAGTAAACACCACTTATCTAGACATATCACAAAAAGGCCTTCGTTCGCAGTAGTCCTAGGCGTTTCATGAAATGCTCGAATATTTCATGACGTTCCAAAATTCACGATGTAGCCACGACAGGCATAACGTTCCAAAACTTCATCGTATAGGTAATTCACTTTGTAGTTATTCCGCTACGTAAGGCTTATGACTATTCTATTTGACCGGTTTTTATTTATGACACGAGAGTCGATAGCCAGGTAGTTAATTAATAAAATCAATATGAAACTGCGGTCTGTTGTAAACCCGTCGCGTAACGTGTTGAGAGTAGACCGCGGGCGTGATCGGCCATTGCAGCTGATCGGCCATTGCAGCTGATCGGCCATTGCAGCTGATCGGCCATTGCAGCTGCTGATCTGTCGATTGCAGCTGATCGGCCATAGCCCTGTACCGTATGCATGTTATGTCACGAAAGGTTTGAATACGATTAAGTATAACGTGAAATTGATTTATTAATTAAAACGAATTTCTGGATACATACATACATACTCTCGAAAAGCATAACTCTTCTGAGGCAGAAGGGTAAAAACATGATGATGAATCCCTGTGGCTGATGGACAGAAACTTTACTAAACACGACTTCTTAAAGACACATCACTAAAGGGCGTTTCATTGTGAACTGCTCGAATATTTCATTTCACGATGTAGCTACGACGTGCATACCTACAACTTAATCGCGTAGGTAATTAAAATGCTCACTACAGTTTTTCAGCCAAATCAACATTTATCCCGTTGTATAGCCAGTAATAAAAACTCTACCGTAGAGCCAAGTTATTTTTCTTTTGCGTTTTACTTCTGACCTTACCCGAGTACTCGTATAATTCCAATCAGCATTTAAATCGATGCAAATCGAAAGATTAATCGACGTTTTCGCGATTGGCCCGTCGCTGGTGCGCTACATCGAGTAAGATTGTTAATTATACGGAGAGATTTGCTCTACACGGGCTCGAGACTGCATTTCAAGGGATTTGTCACGCCTTTTTATTGCTTGCGACAGAAATTCCATCAGATATGCAAGTAGGAACTTTTTGTGTCAAGCCACAGCAGAGGTATACTCCGGAATGGAAAGTTCCACGCGAAACGCTATGTGATATACTGTGCTACGCTTCGTAGCTGCACCACCTTAATTGTTGAATACCTACTTAATTCATTAAATACTTTACGTACATATTTCCGAGTCGTACATACTTTGTGTACTTTGGAAGTACTATACGAGTTAAAAAATCACCATGATAAAACGTAGCTGCATAGTATCACATGAACGCCTTACTAAAGAAGAGACATGGCCTTCGGTATCACGACAAACGTTTAGGCAAACGACAAAGCCTTAGGTATGATATCGACGGGTTCCGGGCTATTTGTATTAACCGCCATTTTTGAAACTTTACACCAGAGCAATTTAAAGTTTCGATTTTCAGAAAAAAAATCATAACTTTGGCAAATTGCATTATTTTTTCAAAGCAAACGAAATTTCTGTTTTGTTACAAATTATTTATAATCTGATTAATTTTTTTCTCTGATATTTCTATTTTTAACGAAATTAAATGTCGTTTAATACAAAATGGCCCATTTTTCACATTTTTTTGTTCCAGGCTAAATGACTTAACCGCCTAGGTTTATAAATACATGTTCCAAGCTACTTGACTTAAGTGCCTAGGATTGCAAATAAAAGCTCTAAGCTAAGTGCTTTAACCAAAGAGTTGGTCATATTTCACACCTAAGCTAATTGATTTAAATACCATATCTTAAACTTATTAGTTTTTTTAAATTGTTTGTAATCATACTAAAATAATGAGATATGAAGAAGTTGACGGTTAAAACATTAATAAATTTCAAGGCACATTGGTATGATAGGCGGTTAGGTCAACTTTTTAATTATGCAAACTTCTTAATTATAATAATTATAAATTCGGAAGTTACTTTGTCTGTCTTTATGTCTGTCTGTTACGCTTTCACGCCTTAACCACTGAACCGAAATTTGGCACAGAGATTGCTCGCACACCCAGAACGGACATAGGCTACTTTTGGTTCCACTCGAGGGTCTAGAGTACCTGATGTAGTCCACCAGATGCAATAACAGGAGCCTGGCTAAACTAGAGGAGGTAGAGATATGACTCCAAAGCAAAAGTTGTTTAGCTTGATAGGATGCTTCTGCTGGCGAATAGACATCAAAGGTTTGGAGTACCAGGTGCACCGACAGGAGCCCAGGTTAACTATAGTGGTATGCTTAACTATAGGAAATACAGCTATAAACCCAAGGCAAAATTTGTTCAGATTGACAGGGCACCTAACAGAAGCCGAGCTAAACTATAGGACAGCTATAAGTCCAAAGCAAAAGTTTTTTAACTTAATGGGACGCTTCTGCCAACGAATAGACTTCGGAGGTTTTGAGTACCTGATGTAAACCACTAGGTGCTTCAACAGGAGCCCAGGTAAACTAGAAATACAGTTATGACTCCAAGGCAAAATATGCTCAGATTGACGGGACGCTTCTGCTCGTCAATAGATATCGAAGGTTTGGAGTACCTGATGTAGATCACCAGGAGCACCAACAGGAGCCCTGCTAAACTATAGGAGATACAGCTATAAGTCGAAAGCAAAAGTTGTTCAGATTGACCGGGCACTTCTGCTGGCTAAAAGACATCTAAAGTTCTGAGTAGGTACCTGACGTAGACCACCAGGTGCACCAACAGGAGCCCACTTAACAATAACAGATACTGCTATGACTCCAAAACAAAATCTGTTCTGATTGGCGGGGCGCTTCTGCTGGTCAATAGATACCAAACGCTTAACTAAACTAAAACAGATACTGAAATGGCTTCAAAAGTTGTTGAGTTTGATGGAATGGAAGGCTTCTGGCAATGCAACTACTGTTATAGGAATGTGGTTCCAACAATAAACAACAGAACATTAACAGGATTTGAGAAATGTGGTTCCAGCCATAAATACATAATTAGCGTAATGGATTTAAATTTAAGAAACTGGTGTGGAATTAAAAAAATTTCAAAGGTATAAAGAACAAAACGAAACTAAGTTCGAGGGTACCAGCTAGTTATGAAATAAAAAAATCAATTAAAATAACAAAAGTTTTAAGATATGATAAGACCGGCTCAAAATTTTAATTTTAAAATATTATGTATCGCTAAACGGCGGAAACTGCAAACGTGTGTCAGTCATTCATCTCATTTACAGAACAAACAAGTATTCGAACTCACGCGTTTGATCGCGTTGGCGCCAAAATCAGTGTTTTAACCGACATATTAATAGTCAAACCATACAAAATTTTGATTGTTTTAACGTGGATAATATACTAAAATATGCTTTTGTTATAGCTGAAACGACAGCGCAAATCAACTGCAGACTAAGACAAATAGGTTTAACCATCAGCTGTACATGTTTACTGTAGACATCATAAACAGTTCAAGCGACCGGTATACCATTAGCTACTACGAGCTAAATGGCTGAAGTGACAAAATCTAGCATTTTAAGTACCAAAATTAATGTATGAACCAACACTGGACATAAATTTGACTATGAGGCTAATTGTATTAAGCGACAATGGATAAAAATTTAGCTAAGAGGCTAATTGTGTGAAGTGACATTTCCTTATATTTATAAGGTCAGGCTAAATGCTTGAACGTAAGCTGCATGTAAATTTTTGCTCCAGGAAAAAAGGTTTAAACGACTATCTGTTATTTAATAGTGAGCTTAAGTACACAAGTCTTGAATTTGACAATATTTTGTGTCGGTCCATACATTGCAGTACAAAATAGGCCCCAAAAATGCGGTTGTATTAAGCGACATTTTTATGCTCCGATTGTCACCTAACTGAGCTCAAACGACGCAGAAAAATTCGCTGATTCCAAATATGTATAAAAGTCTATATCGCAAAAAATGGCGGTTAATACAAATAGCCCGGAACCCGTCGATATGATATGACCAAACAGTAAATGCATACCTATGCATATTATGAAAGCAATCGAATTATATCCTGGACATGATATAACAGAAAATTATAGTTTGTATGAAATAAAGGCATTATTATTTTCGCTTCCAGTACAGCCGTAGAGGACCTGGTAGACGCTGTTGACTGTAGGTAGATGTCTCAAGCTACTGAAACTTAACTGTTAAACCCTTGACAAGAAAGAAGAAGAAGACTAGCAAACAAATATTAATTCTGTCGAGAGCTACTCCCGAAAACTCTACTATAGCAGGAATTTAGGTTTCATATAGTTTGTCAAGATATCCCTTGTTAAATGGGCGAGTGTACTTAGTTGAAGTTACTACAATACCCGGTAAATGGTAGTTTCCAAAACGTCGTTTGCCCACGTGGCCGACCAATCACGGGAGCCGTATTTTTTAAACAGTAGAAAGTTTTCGCATGCGATGAGATGTCGACTTGGGTTGTCCGTTGTCGACCACTTTGTAACAAAAAATTTTTGTACTCTGTTGCTAACCGACACTGGCCACTGAGGCGGGCAAGTAGATATACAGGGTTATTTTTTACCACCCAGGAAAATTTGCAGGGAGATTCTTCTTACGATTTTGAACAACGTTTACTATGGAGCCTCACGCGAATCTAAAAAAAATTTTTGTTCTCCATACATTTTTGCCGAGTAGGTATGAATTTTTCTATGCAACATCCAAATTTCTTTTGCGAATTCACAGTAAAAGTTGTTCAGAATCGTAAGAAGAATCACCCTGCAAATTTTCTTGGGTTATAAAAAAATAACCCTGTATAATTTTTTATAGTTTTTTATTTACGTTTATATGTCATCTTATCTTTTTAATGATGTCAGTAGCGAGTAAGAAAATTTTGGGGGTTAATAAAGATTAGTGCTATCAATATAGTCAATGAAACACTTGAGACTAATGAACCCGAATAATGTAACGTGTGATACGAGTGCCGCTCCTCGCAGACGGAATCATGCGAGATCAGATTTCTACTGATTCAAACATACATCTACAGACCTGAGTTCGACGCAATACGATTGATTCTAATTACCGATAGCTGTATTTATTGGGTGTACAAACGGCCTAATTGATTTCACTAAGCTGATCGGATACTATCAGCAACACCTTGATCCAGTCAACAGTTTCCTTCCAGGGGCAGATTAATCCAAAGGAGTAAGTACCTAACTACGCTTATCTACCTATCTATACAATCTCTATCTTGTTCTTCTTCATCTATACAAATAATAGAACTGTAACGAGTTGGTGTACAGTAACCATTTCAAAAAACATCTCGATAGCGCGTGTTATGAAACCAAAACTGACATCTATTGAAATTTTTGACGATGTTCGTTTGTATGAGATAATCTCGGAAAATAGACGGATATGCGTGAACCTTTTTATCGCGGGAAAGACGCTCATTCCTAAAATACGATTAAAAACAAATATTTAAATGGATTCAATGCAAAATTTTAGTTATCTACCTGTTGAGCCTTTGATATGCCAGTCTTAAAAATCTTATTTTACAACTGCTGTATGTTTTATTTATTTTGAGCCATGGTATACCTATAATAAATAAACAAATGGTAGCAACTTCTTTAATGCATATATTTTTACACAACACTCCCATTTTCAAAATTGGATGTTTTCTTTAAGATTTTCTACTCGTTTTTTTGGCCAAGATCTAATCTAATACCACGTAATTGCTCATTAATGTTGTCTATAGTTTTTTTTAAATGTTCCATATTCTCTGCGCTTTTTTCGTCATGTTCTTTAATCATTTCAAACCTTTCCGGTATAATCAGTTCTTCTGTTTCACTACTTTTTTCTTGTCTTCTCTTGTCATCATCTTCCTTAATTTCTTCCTTTTGTGGTATCAATATATCCGTCATAGTATCTTTATACACAGATTTACTTATAACGCGGATTGGTGGAATTGCCAGTGTAGCACTTACCAATGAGCACAATAGTAATAATATAAATAACTTTATCATTGCAAGATTATTTGGTAGATACTTTTTATAAGCAACGTGGTTTCGTTACAATGAAGATAAATACACTGTGGGGAATCAAATCAGAAACTGATTGAAATTGGTTATGCAGACAAAAATTAATTAGACAAATTCTGTACCAGCACACAGTAAGGCGAGAAACACACATAACGTCTGTTTGTGCGTTATTTTTGTCATTCTTATACAAACTCGGTTCATGACAAGGATTTGACTGACGCATCCGTCGACGTAGCATTGTACCTACGATATTTTTGCGGTATCCCTTTCACTGGCATAATTTTTTTTTCCACTAATATGTTTTAGCATAACATGTTTCGCATAATTTTTTTTCACCTACCATTGCTTTGACATAGGTAATAATTTCTTGCCATAATATTTATCTTGGCATAATCATATTTTAGACTATTGTATTTTGTACTAACAATATTTTGCCATAATTGCTTTTGCAATAAAATTTTTTGGACTAATAAATATATATTTGTCGGAGTGTATTAAAGAGAGAGCACGAGCACACGCACGCCACACGCGTGCGCGTACTCACGTGAAGGGAAAACGGGGGCGCAACTGCCGTCACCGACATCAGAATCGAGAAGCTTCTCATCAATGGCCGACTATCCATCACAACATAACCACCATCGAGATTACACCACTGTGTTACTTGGGCGTGTAGCAAAACAACTGAAGTCAGGATTAAAACTACATCGTGGGCGTGTATTTCCAATATTCAACCAACTCAACTAAGTGTGACACCCTTTCACAATCACCAATCAGTATCTCAAACTCCTGGCATGATCAACCACATGCCATTCACCATTGTAGTCTACTTCTATGAAGAAGGAAAGATTAGTACCAAAGTACGAAGGAAGACCTCTCTTGTTATTGGGAAATAGTATGGTTTCGTTATCTGTAAACTCGTCAGGAATGGTACGACCATTCGACGCATACGACAGAAGACGTATCGCCCCAATAATATCATGAGTCTCTGTCATTCTCTATCTTCAATCATTATCAATCACTTTGTAATAATCTCCATCACACCATATCTACCATCAACATCACATTCTAAAATATCAACATCACAATTTCAACTTGACTGCCGTACTACATTGATCAATTTTAGCACTGAATGAATGACAACAACCCGTCTGCTTGTTTTATTTCACAACATCTAACTTAGCTGTTAGGAACTCATAGAAGGAACAATGTCAGAGACAATCTCATCGTTAGGAAAACACACGTAGTTGCTATGTAACAACATCATCAAATCTGACGCCTTTCTGGCTCGTTACAGTTTATCAGCTGCAAGGAAAACACATTAACGAGTAACATAACACACAAATGAATGCCAAACTATAAGGAAAGATTGGAAAGATCTCACCAAACTGGACTTCACAATCATTGTCCAAGGACACTTGTTCGCCGGTGCATTTTCATCATTTTTACCGCCGTTCTCAAGCGGCCCGCGGTGAACCGTGATCGCATACCGCTTCCAATCATTTTTGCCTCATCATGAGACCGATGAACATGATTTTCACAGCAAAACACAATAAATTAGCACTCCACAAAAACAAAAACCACAGGCTGTTTTACCGGGAACCATGAAAGTCGTGACAGTAACATTTTTCGATTTAAGAATTCTCACTAGGGATAGGCTAAAGCCCATACAGCCTTCAAAATCCATACAGCTATTCCGACACGGCCATTCTGACCTGTCAGACGTCCTCGGCTGACGTACATGAAAACAAACAGTATCATGATTACGATTAATCCGCTCGTTCATCCTGACAACAACGAGTGTACTTAGAAAACAAGTAATGTCACATAACATCTTCACAGAGAACATCCAAGTAAACTTCCTTCTCTTTCAGCATCACCAATTTCAGTATACTCTCGCTAAGTTTTGTCCATCACAGTTGCAAAAGTCAATCCAACGTCTGTAAAATCCAACGCTAACTCCATCAGCGACACCAGTTTCATATCCTTCCACGTAACGATAAACTTGTAGTTGTAGTACCAAAATAGTGGAGAGCGTAAGTCACATCATCAATTGCCTCTCAATACAAAATAATCAAGTCAGCTTCAAGAAGGTTGTAACTAACACTTAAAAATTCACATTGACACTAACACACCAAAGACCTAAATTACTGCGTCACTGTTTCAGTTCCAATGTTCCATTAACAAAGTCTCAGTAAAGGTTATTCGTCAATTCCGCTCAATATGGTCAATCTAGTTTACTCAAGCGACTGTTAACTTTTCTATTATAACTCCGATACCAACAAGAAATTCAAATTCTAAGAAAGTTCTATCCGCTTTATAGCTCAAAATCATAACGTGTACTTTACATCTTATCAATCACGTCCATCTTGCCAGATAACACCTCAACAACATAACCTTTAATTGGTTACACCATTGACGTCCATCTCGCCAGACAACTAAACACCATTGACGTCCCACCCGTCATACGACCACCGTAACCACTCTCTGGTTACCCCAGTGACGTCTCTCTCGTCACGCAACCCTCTCTGGTTGCCCCAAACCTCTCTCCGGTTCCACCAGTGACGTCTCACTCGTCACGCAACCTCTCTCCGGTCGCCCCACAAACCTCTCACCGGTTTCTCCAGTGACGTCCAACCCGTCACTCAACCCTATGCGCACCCTTTCATGTAAAGTATCCGTTTTGATATAGTCTACACAAATTAAACTTCAACATAGATAACGCATCAAAATTACAATCGTTTTTTACACGTAAATCAGTTCTGTTACAGTAAATTGATCCAGTCATGATATTTCATGTTCCGTCACATCACGTTAGTCAAAAGCACTCAAATCGGAAAACGATTCTTCTACGCAAACATAAGTCCAGCTAAAGGAACAAGGTAAAAATTACACCATCTGTCAAGGTTGATCTTTACACCAAAAGTCATGTTACTAATTCCAATTTTATGAGTCATAACCGTTATGCCATCCATTCAAAATCATGTTCAAGTCACAATTTCTTTCCATCCAAAATAATAGACTACAACAACCTCAGCTCAGACCGCCAATATCTCCATCGAAATAATAATCCACTAGTCCATTAGAATACCTCTTACACCTGTCCAAATAATGGTCCACTATCCCACTTCTGATGTCGGAGTGTATTAAAGAGAGAGCACGAGCACACGCACGCCACACGCGTGCGCGTACTCACGTGAAGGGAAAACGGGGGCGCAACTGCCGTCACCGACATCAGAATCGAGAAGCTTCTCATCAATGGCCGACTATCCATCACAACATAACCACCATCGAGATTACACCACTGTGTTACTTGGGCGTGTAGCAAAACAACTGAAGTCAGGATTAAAACTACATCGTGGGCGTGTATTTCCAATATTCAACCAACTCAACTAAGTGTGACACCCTTTCACAATCAGCAATCAGTATCTCAAACTCCTGGCATGATCAACCACATGCCATTCACCATTGTAGTCTACTTCTATGAAGAAGGAAAGATTAGTACCAAAGTACGAAGGAAGACCTCTCTTGTTATTGGGAAATAGTATGGTTTCGTTATCTGTAAACTCGTCAGGAATGGTACGACCATTCGACGCATACGACAGAAGACGTATCGCCCCAATAATATCATGAGTCTCTGTCATTCTCTATCTTCAATCATTATCAATGGGATTTCTTTAGTATCCTGCGGCATTGATAGGCGGTCGCCGAGTGGGGGGGGGAGGGGGGGGGGAGGGGGAGAACCCCCCCTTTTTTAAATATTTTTTTGTTTTTTGAGGTTATGTTACTAAAAGGGAGAGAATCCTGCGGCATTGATAGGTGGTCGCCGAGTGTGGGGGGGAAAGGGAACCCCCCCTCCTAAAAGGAAAGGGAACCCCCCCCCCCTAAAAGGGGGGATGCCGAAACCCCCCCTTTTTGACATTGTGGGGTTTAGGTATCTAAGTCTACTAGCCTTGCCCTGTGTCGGTTCTGGCACTTCGCCGGCCCCTGCCGGGGCACGCTCGCTCCGCTCGCTCGGCTCGTGCGTTGTGGTCACCGTTCTAACCTAACCTAACCTAACCTGGCGTTGAACGCCAGGTTAGGTTAGGTTCTGCCTAACAGACCTATTACTAAGCCTATTTGGTTTCTGCTTTTGCTCCAGGGGTAAGAGCGGAAAGACCACATGGAAGTCGGGGTTGACAGATTTGATTCCATCACTGATAGAGTCTGCCGCAATAGTTTGATCAAATCATACAATTTTTACAATTATCTATAAAGTAAATCAACACTAATAGAAATTTAAGACAAATACAACAATTTTCAACAATTTTCAACAAATCAACAATTTTTCTAAACTTTGTAAACATAATTTATTGCCTTAATTAATTCAATGAAAGGATCTTTTTTACTCCTTTCCACTGACCGTCTCCACAAATATTCCACAATCACATCTCCAAAGTTTTCAGGATGGTTGTAATTATCTTTTCTGAAGTAAGTTTTTACAACCTTCCACTGAGACTCGATTCTCTGCGTATGAGTTCCATCAGGGGCAACAAATGGGTTATCGGGGTCAGAGTGGTTCACTTTTTTGTGAATAAACCCATGTTGCCCCAAACAATCGTACGCCCTCCAATAGTCAGTATGAATGGTGGTGCCTACTGCCACATGCTTTTTTATGAGGGGCACCAACACATCAGCCGACCTAATATTGTCCGGGCACACCTCCAATCTGAGGTCCTCAGTCCCATCTTCAATTAGGCCGAGAACCCAGTGGCCCTCAACTCGCCTTCCTATAACAACAAGAAATAAAGTTGCAGTTAAAAAGAAAAATTGATAATTAAACATATAATTGATTTAATAAATAATTTAAAACATATGACATTACCTTTATTAAATTTTCTTTTACCAAACTTCGACTCGTCTATTTGCACAATTTTTCCCGGCCCACCAATTTTTCCAGCAGCCTCTTGTTTGTCCAGCTGGTAAATGACGACAGTCTCCCGACAGTAACTATACCAGTCGGAGACTGTCGCCATGGATATACATCCCCCTACGGGGTCTTTCATTGGGTCCTCATTAATCGCTTGAAAATAGCTGAGTCTGTGAGCGAAACAGTACATCAAATGGAATATTCTCGGCATTTCCAATTTCACGTTTTCGAACCAGGTGCCCTTGCCCCGGGCAACCCTGGATCGGGCTCGGCAGTTCCCTTTATTGCACACAAAGGAGCCCACATTTTTGTTCTGCCCATATTCCACTTTCATGGGGATTCGGTGCTGGCGGCACACCTTTGTGGCAGGGATTAGCCCGTGGTCAAGTGCAAACTGGACACATAGTTCTCTTGTGGCAGTTTCTGAATGCAATCTTCTAAAATTGTACATTTTGCCAATTTCCTCCGTGTACAAACGCCTGCGCACGTACGGCCCGTTCTCCTCGTACACCTCGGCGAATTGTACTTCCGAGTCCGGTTCGCTAGCGCGCACGACTGGTTCCGCCGAACTGGTCGACGGGACGGGGTCGTCAGCCATCTTGAGGCAGGTAAAAAAGTCGACGATGGGCTAAATCGGGGGTCCAGTATTCTTGCGTGGGTCTTCGTTAAGGCAGGTTCCAAATCCAGTAGGCGTAAACAGGTCGAAATAGGAGGACAATCAGGGGGGAGTTCCGGGAAGCAAGCAGGGGTCGTTACTTAAGAGAAATTAGAGCTATTACTAGAGTTTCCAACAAAGTTCGTACCGCGAAAAAAGTTGAATGGAGGGTCATGGAAAAAACGAAAAAACTTTGTGACAGTTGTGCTTCAGTTACAAAATTGTAGCTTAAATTAAAATGTTAGAAAGGGATAGCACTATGTAAAAGTCATACAGCGACCATGTTGCTATCTCTTTCTAACATTATAACAGTTGTTTTTGTGTCATTTTCTATTGGTTTTGTTCAATCTAACCTCAAAAATTAAAAATAATGATTTCTCGAAAAGTAAACATTTCCGCATAAAAACCCGCTAGATGGTAATCATTAGCATCATTGCGCATCTAATGACGCTAAAATAATCACGTAAATCATGCCGCAGGATACTAAAGCCAACCCCAATTTCAACTTGACTGCCGTACTACATTGATCAATTTTAGCACTGAATGAATGACAACAACCCGTCTGCTTGTTTTATTTCACAACATCTAACTTAGCTGTTAGGAACTCATAGAAGGAACAATGTCAGAGACAATCTCATCGTTAGGAAAACACACGTAGTTGCTATGTAACAACATCATCAAATCTGACGCCTTTCTGGCTCGTTACAGTTTATCAGCTGCAAGGAAAACACATTAACGAGTAACATAACACACAAATGAATGCCAAACTATAAGGAAAGATTGGAAAGATCTCACCAAACTGGACTTCACAATCATTGTCCAAGGACACTTGTTCGCCGGTGCATTTTCATCATTTTTACCGCCGTTCTCAAGCGGCCCGCGGTGAACCGTGATCGCATACCGCTTCCAATCATTTTTGCCTCATCATGAGACCGATGAACATGATTTTCACAGCAAAACACAATAAATTAGCACTCCACAAAAACAAAAACCACAGGCTGTTTTACCGGGAACCATGAAAGTCGTGACAGTAACATTTTTCGATTTAAGAATTCTCACTAGGGATAGGCTAAAGCCCATACAGCCTTCAAAATCCATACAGCTATTCCGACATATTTTTTATTAAGTTAAAATAGCAGGAAATGTAAGTCAGTTTAGTATTTTTAAACATATATTAGGTTAAATTAGGTCTGTGTAGGTTGGGTTAGGTTAGGTTAGGTTATTTTTATACAATTTAGGGTTTCTCTTAATGCATCAGATTTTTATGCCTATTTTGATTATGGATATGACAATTTATGGTTTTGTATTTTAGGCCTATGTACTATTATGGCAATATTTTTGGTGCGTAAAGAAATTATGCCTAAACTGTTATGCGTACATGAATTATGCGTAAGTATCATTAGTTTAAATTACAGTGTGCCAAAATATATTATGTCAATTCTTTTTATGCAAATGGATAGAGAACCAATTTTTGCGCTAGCAGATGTGTCCTTCTTTTGTTTTTTACCAATATAGCCTCCATAGAACTAGTTTTTCACGTCTATTCATGCCTGCAAACTTTTCGGTACTCCGGCGCATACACCCAGTATAAACGAAACCCGATGATGATATAGGTACCTGCATGGCTTCTGTTAATCAACTTAATACACATTGCATCCGCAAATTATAACATTAACTTTTCCCTTACATAAAAATGTATTAGTGATGCTCGGTAAAATTAGTTTTCCCAACCATTTCTGGTCCATAAATATAATTGCGTACCACTTATTGCCCATAAAAGGAAGGGAACGTGCGAACGGCCCTGTTGCAAAATTGTACAAAAGGAAAGTAATATTAGGTAGAAGTGGAACTTAGAATAAGAATAAAGAAGAAGTAGTCGTGGCAGCAAAGGGAACCCCAATAAAATTGTACCTAAGCAACACCAGGCCTTTCTTCGTAAGTGCTCTGAACGCGTATGACGATGATTTTGCCTTTTATCTTTTTTCATTTTAAGTATTTACATATTTAGGAAATTGGACTTTTTCCATAGCTCTATCTCCTGGGCTGCCTAATACATCAGGTGAAATTACAGATTTTTAACTGTCTTCGTCCAAAATTGATGTTGTCTCATATCAAAACTAATTAAAAAACTCTTCCTGGTTTCCTTATTCGCATGACACCCTCTACACCATTAAATATTTTGGGTAAAAGTAGAAACAGTGCTTTCCAGGCGCGTTTCGGTGACTGGGGCGGGCTTTCAGATAAATTATTTATCAACTGTATAGCAATTTTCTTTATGACTCCTCCGACGGAGCTGAGCAATTTGCTCGTGAAAGAGATGCGTAAACTTGCAAGGACGCCCAAATTGAGAATGGAACAATGAGGGTAGTAAAGATTTCAATAAGGATACAAACGCTACCTCCCGGCTTATGTCCCGGGACGGAGAATGATATATTAAATTACAGCACAAAGTTTTCTAGGTTCTCCAAAAGGTAATACTTACACAATCTGCCATATTTTGGGCCCTGAGGAACTAACTTAACGCTAGGATGCCAAAGAATTTACCTACTAAATGGAAATTTAGGAAAATGTCCATCCATATCAAGCTTGAAATAATTTTTCGGGCTTTCAAAGTGATTGCAAAGGATATTATTATAATGCATTCTGCGCTAACCCACAACATCCAAGTTGAGAGCTTAAGCTCACAGCACGAGAGACAGTTTTTAATAAGAATAAATAATTACGCGAGAAGACTCCACTCCACATGTGTCTCATTAGTAAACTTCTGAAATGGATATCGCGTCACGCAACAAAATAATTAAATCGACTCCATGTCAACGATGCGTTACCTAAGAGTTAATTAAAACGTGGAAATGTCGGCCGGTAATTTTAGACATGACATAGCTTTTTACTCAAATAACACATTTAATATAAATGTCCACGCGGGCTTTGTAAATAATTAAATAGGATTGATGCTACGAGTATTAAATTTGCTGAAAGCGTTGTTTCATGTAAGCAAATGGAAGTTAGTTGGCGCGCGCGGGGGCGGCCGGGAGGGGGGCGGCTGAGGCGGCGGTGCTTCCAATTTCCGTAATTGTGAGTTCATCAAGGAAATTGACTGGCAGACAACGAAACGCAATCCCACTCTTTATTTACATCACGCTCGCTGGAACAACGATTGCTTTGCGTGTGCGAAAGGGGTGACAATACCACGTTTCACTCATACACCACACTGCATTGTACAAGAACAAAATCAGTTTGTTTTATAATTGTTTTGCGCTGCAGTGGCGTTTAAAATCGATTGACCGACCTACCTAATCGACGTCGCTACCGACTGGTGGTAGCCTTTTTAATGTTTAACTGAGAACAATGAGCAATCAATCGGGAACAATGCTGATAGAGCCGTTCGGATACGCGCGATAAATCTGCGTTTAATAAATAAGCGAAAAGTCGCAATGAGATGCCGTCAAAACACAGTATAGGTAAGAATCAGTAAGTGCGTGTCCACATACCTCCGGCACGGCGCCGGCGCCGTGGAACGTCACGGTGCACGCCGTGGCACGACACGACGTCGTGTCGTGCCACGGCACGGCGCCGTGCCGGACCACAACGCCATGCCGTGATAATCCACGGCGTGACACAATTCTCAGTCACCAAAGAGATTGGGTCTCTCAAAAAGAGAAATAATTATTGGTATGCCATAAATTTCGATTGGCGACAAAAAGCGACTTACAAACTTTGGGCAACAATGTAATAACTTAGTCCGAAAAATAACATTAGAGCTGCAAATAATATTAAGTGATTATCGGGGCAGCAAAATAATAATTTGAGAAGCAAGTTTTTACAAGCAGCTTAAGTGTCATGCGGGCAATCTCTCATTTCTTCTATCCTACCTAAGGTACATTAGGTCAACGAACGACTTGACGAACCAGGAGACCTCTGTCAAGGTTATCTCAATGGTAAAGTAGGCCTCTGACATGATTAAGTACATGACTTCTGACATATTTACAGTCCAGCAAAAAAGAGTAGAAATGAAATAAAATGGAACTAAAAATTTTTCATACTAAATTGTTGCCATTCATAGTTAATATTGCCATATAATTTTGAAATTTCTTACTCAGTGGCGCCCTCATTTATTGTCTACTGTTTTTTGCTGGACTGTAAGTATAGTTGAGCATGCCCATCGACATGATTGACATGGCCTCTGACACGGATAATATTGTGCTTAGCAAGTACTTTGACTTTCGTTTTATTTGGACGGAAGAGGAAGACTGCCGTAAGCAATTAAAAACACTACCATTGTGTATTTTTTGAGGCTCGATCTCGACATATTTGATTGATTATTAAGTTGCTATTTAAATTTAAAAAATATATATATTTACGTGCTGTGTAATCGCATATCAAAATTTTTATACGTATGACACGCGCATTGAAGTTTTCTTATTACCTATGTTCACATGTCTGATAAAATATATTGTTGTTCAGAAATATTTACTGTCCAAGAGTTGCTTAACGATTAGCAATTTCTTGCTTTTCATGAATGGAAAGGATGATGATCAAATCAAAATGTGCCCCAAAGCTAACAAATGGTAAAATATTGACCAACAGGTTTGTGATGTATGTCAATAAAGAGAACATAGTAAGGAGTTCATTTATTACTATACTGACATTTCTCTAATGTGTAGCATAATTCCTAGAAAAATCAAATTTTGTTACTACGTATTCATATTACGACACAGAATACTACAAACAGCTGTATTTAAGCACTTGTTGATTATGCTAAAGCCTTCCACATATGTAACTATGACCACGAATGAAACATATGTAACTATTTTGGAATAAGTTTAAAATTACAGTCTGTTGAGCAAGCTTCCTCCATTAAACGTGGTGCAAGCAAGGAAATCCGCTTTTACCTAGACATTAGAGCAATTATTCCAGAAACTGACATCTACACGGTAGCTTAAATAGTAGGTTATAAACTCTATAACTAAGCGCGTTAAGCGTAAAATAGAACTAGAACAGTTAGATACATAGTCTCTATCCAAAACCACTCTTTAAGTTCTATTTTACGTTTAACGCCAAGCGCGAATAGAAAATGCATGGAAAAGCTACTGGCCCATTGAAAACGTAATTAAGGGAGACCCATTTGCTTAAAAGGCAAACTTATCCACTTGCGCATCCTTTCCAGCTAAAACAATGTCTTACAATATAAAAAAAAAACTAAACGGGTAACTAGTTTTAATGTAGGTCAATCAAGGATTTTTAATGCAATTCGACGCTCCAACCGAATAAAGACGCAATATCAAAATTTCAACTTTTCAGTACAGCCGAAAAACCGAAAATAATTTGTAGCGTCGCTCCTTTAAGAATGAACTGATATTGATGTATACCAAAATGTGAGGAAAAAATTAAAGTAATCAAAAAATATTTTTACATATTTTTTTCATGATTAATTATCAATATAATTAGTAAAAACTATATTAAATTTTTATTCGTCTGACTATATTTCATATATTTTTTTGCATTTTACTTTACGCCTTTATTCGCCTATACAGTTTAATGCTATGAAACGCAATAATCCTTTACATAACTTTGTCAGACCACACGCCTAGTACGCATTACTAGAGTACGTCTTTATTCGTCAAAAAAGTATAGAGTATTAAAAACGTAATAATGTGATACGATTTTAATCTTTTGAATCACAAAGGATATCTCAAATCGTAACCATTGCATACAAGTAAATTAAAAATGTTTAAAAATAAAAGAAAGGGGTTGAAAAGTTAAAAATACTTATTTTTTCATAAAATCAAAAATTTAGAAAATAATATTGCACTCATGTCTTGAAACGTGATTAAACTTATTCCGTGATCAATAAAAATATAAAGTTTTATTAGTAGTTTGGTTTCAAAATGGATTTATTTGTCAACTTAAGCTGGTATTCGTCAACCTCAATTAAATCGAGTCATAAAATATTTAAACTTCCATTTATAACTAAAATAACTATTTAAATCTATAGTCAGTTCAATATTTGACAATAAAAACAGTATCAAAACTAAGGAAAACGTTACGAAAATGCTTAAAATTACAATGAAACCTAGACAAATTTTTAAACCTTACCAATTATTAGTATTCTTAATTTGGCTTTGCTTATGTCCATATTTTTTATTAATACTGATATTTTTTAAATCAATAACTTCCTAAAATATTTTCATATTTGAAATAAAGTGATATTTGCTCATAATCATAATCTGGTTGACCGAGCACGTTCAATATACAATGATACAGCAACTAGGTACTATTAAATTATATGAACTACCAAACATAGCCCGATTGCTCATTCAGTAGATAAACGTATCAAGTAGCATGAATGTCTTTCGAACTTTCTGACAGCACAGACGATATCGTAAGCTTTAACATAGGATTTACAGTGATGCGATGTTGCCATGTGACAAAGATGACAGACATGTGACATAGGCAAACCTGTTCTGGATCTGTGTGACTGTGGCTGAACTGCTAGAAATACAGTACCATACGACGGATTTTGTAAGCTTTAACATAGGATTTACAGTGATGCGATGTTGCCATGTGACAAAGATGACAGACATGTGACATAGGCAAACCTGTTCTGGATCTGTGTGACTGTGGCTGAACTGCTAGAAATACAGTACCATACGACGGATTTTCCTGAATCTGGACTTACAAGCTGTCAAACTGAACAACTTTCCCCAAGGAGAGCTGTCGATTACCCTATATTCCAATGTAAACTTTTGGTTTTAACATTATTGGACAGTCGATTCCTTAGAGTTGGCACACCTTGTCTACAGGTCTCCAAAGTAGTTGACAATGTGTTGCGATAATTTTTGTCGCGTTAAATATAACTAATTTGAAGGTAGATGCAACAGATGCGGGAGCCTATTTACAGCTAGCTATAATGGGTTCTCATCTGATGGCATCGGTATCAGACCCTGTTCTAGACAGTTATTCACCGGATAATTATTTTTGGAACAGCTGCGTACTTTGATTCATTGCAGAGTTAAATTTATCATGTTTACATACCTTCATTTGTCTCGTTGGCATTCATAGACTAGACCTAAATTCCAATAACTTTGGCGTATGAAGCAATGCTTGTTCAGAGCCATGCTGTCTGGGAAAAAACATTTGATTGACACTTTACCTCCGTCCCTAGTCAAGACGGTTGTTGTTATTAGGAAGATGGCTAAACATACGGACTAAAGGACCGATTTCAGATATTTCAGTCTTCTGGAAATATACTAGATTTGGTATTAATCTTTATTCTAAAGCCATATTTGATAGTTTTGTCATCTTCAAACTGTAAAGAGATCGTGTTGCCTGTAGCTGCGAGCGAGTACTGGTAGTCCTAAGGGCAGCCTGTGTACGCTTACTAGAATCAAATAGGGGTGTGACGTTCCTTTTCGTTTCCATAAGTATCTTTTTCTGCTTGCACCATCCAGTTAATGCCAGCTGCTCTATCCAAGTCTGGTATATTTGGTCGAAAGACGTCCAGCACTACGCTCGCTAAATCGTGACCCCCACTCAAGAACCCACTTACTCCATCGTCTATCGGTTTTACGACAGATGTGACCAGATCAACTCCCACTGCAAGTTGTTGCACTTCCAGATTTAGTTAGTTGCCTTGATCTTCTGTTGGATAATCACATTTCGAAATGTACGTATGTATTAGTGAGATGTAGCTGTTGGGTCAGTTCTACTATTGGAATTCACGTTTTGGCTATGTATGTAATGACTAGCAGACCGCACTAATCGAACACTAAATAGGTCTTATTGAGGTGTTCCTATTGGCGAGAATGGCTTAGGGTAATGACGCAACTTCCCAAATGCTACCCAGCCTAGCTGTACGTTTCTGGTGATTTTATCCCAAAGCCTCTAGTAGGTCATTTACAGTTCAAAACTAGGGCAGTTGGGTTAGGATCAGGAAAGATGAGCTATCGTTTGAGCGGCACCACAATCACTCAGACTTCTGCCAGAAAACCCATCTCCTTAGATTTTCTTGGCACCTTCTGACAACATCCCGGAGTTGGTAAAGCGAATTCCAGTCCAGTCCGCCCATGGAAGGTCAGACCCCCATGTTAATTTCTCCGCCGATGATAAAAGTGAGTGTGCTCTTTCCTTTCCCATTGCTTCAGTTTTAGCTTGGAGACGTCTTCACTAACTCGTGGAGTGCCCCTCAGTTTTTTTTGCGGCTGTAAAGAAGTGTCTCTGTTGGGCTTTGCCCATACATCAGATGTCTGGTATCCTCCATCTTTTTCATTCTTTAGAAAGAACAAGCAGCTTGTAGGCTCACATTCGACGGAGCGATGGATGCCATGTTTGTCCAAAGTGAACATATTTTTTGAGAATTTTTAGATCTGCACAGTGGTTGGTATTACACTGGGATTCTGATGAAATAAAAGAAGATTAGGACTACACGGTATCAAATAAAAGAAAATTTCAAAGCTTGAAATATGAAGATAGAGAAAAATCTGAAGGTAATATATCTGTATTCATTGCATCTAAGTGAGTAGGTAATTGGTATACTACAGTGACTACAAACTTTTTAAATGCCACTGTAATATATGAATACTAACCATCTGTTTGCAATTATTTTGATGTCAAAATATTGATGCATTCAAGTTTTCCAACACTTTTTTAATGCAACAACAGAGTAAGGCCCATTTGCTTCCGTATAAATAAGTGGTCCGGAAAAGTAACCTAAACTAACAGAAAGAAAATTACGGTGTAAAAACCGTAAAATAACATACGATTTTAGGTTGATCTTAGTTTTGTACGAATAATAACGCAAAGTGAAATTGCGTTCAATCATCAAAAATATTTTTGGCGAATAAAGGCGTAAAAACATAAAACACCATTATTCGGATAAGAGAAGTTGTTTAAATAGGAAGCAATCGAATATAGCAGCTTTATTCTACTAGAAAATACTGTGCACATTTCGAGAGAATAAAGTTGTCTTTACAAATAACTTTTTCAATAGATGAGCTAAAATTCCAAAAATAAATAGGCTGACGTAATAGACCCAGAGGTACTCAAAAATCGAATAATATTAAAAAAGGCGTAATAGCGATTGCGCCTTTATTCGGTTGGAGCGTCGAATTGTTTCAAACTTTGTGATTAGATTAAGCAGCTAAAATCCGCAAGTGAAACCGCAGGCAAAGTGTTTGACAGATGATATTATTATTATGCATGATGAACCTCCATGTAAGTAGATTTAAATAGAAAATAATGAAGTATTAAAAGACAAAACACTGTCTTCAGGTCTATGATGCAGATAAATCGTCTGTTGGATGTTCATAGCTAGTACTGGTAGCTGACTGATGAAAATAAAAGGAATGACTTCACGACAGGGAACGACATCAAGTCAAATAAAAAAATGTGGTGGTTGAAATGATGATGATGTCTGTCGGAAAAACTACCGTGACTGCAGATCAGTATTGCTGCAGCGGCCGTGCGATTCGCACGTATCTATTTTTGCTATTTTGCTATAAAACGTAAAATGTGTGGTTCAGAAATAACTAAGCAGTAAATAACTATCAAAATTATTAAAAAAAGAAACCCGACAGCGGTAATTTCAAAGGTACCTATTATACCTACCTAGGTTCGAGTTACGGTACCTACACTGAATTTAACCAAGTAAGTAGGGTCAGGTAGGGATCGGTGACTCAGGCGGGTACATTGACTCACGCTTATATTTCGTAACAGGCCAGCTATATCTATCTGTATTCTTAACATAATGGTAGCTCTTGACAACCAAATACATACAAACCAATCATCCATCCACTCCAGTGTGGTTTGATTGTGAAAAAAATGTGCAATTGGTTTTGCACCTGTAAAAATGCTTTTAAAGATACCCCACATGTATGTTTATTAGTTAAGATTGAAAGATTTAGGAAAATGTAGTTATTATGATCGAAAGTGGTGTTCATATACTAAATAATAAGCTAAATTTGTTAGCTCTTAGAGTAGTCTGGTAATATTTGTAGGCTAATTATTTCAAAATGGCGTTGGCGTCTACACTGGCTCAAATTTAAGTGGTACACAGTGACTCTAACATTTAGTACTGGCTCATATTTCTATTTTTAGAAACATTGACAGACAAGTGTAAAATATTTCTTATGGCAATAGCAATGATATGAAAAGAATACTTTGAGAAATATACTTAATTGATTCAAATGCATAGTTTCAATAAATATTATACTTGCACGACAGGGTTGCTAAGTCCATATAAACTGTTAGAGTCACTGTGTACCACAGGGGTTGAGTCAGTGTAGACAGGTAGTAGTACACAGTGACTCACATTTTTTTTTCTAGAAAAAAGTGTCTGGTGACCTAAGTGTCGTGTTATTGCAAGAAATAATAATGCGAAACGAAAGAGTAATAACCAATGCATCCTAGATATGAATTTCAGTTTGATACTTCAAAGTTTTCTATAAAATTTTATTGATTGAAGAAATCCGAGTCACTGTAGCCTACCTGACCCTACATACTTACAGTTCGTGCGTAAGTTATCTGTAGGTACCTATGTACCTACCTGCTACTCTGCCGTGTGATGCCGGCCTAGAATAGCATCACTCCATATTTGCCTGTGAGTGTCGTAAGCAGCGACTTGAAAGTAACATGTGTGTTGAAATTTTTGGCGACAGGCTGACAACCTGTCACTATAGTGATACACGACAATAACTCAAATGGCCCTCAATATTGATAAAGCTGGCGATAACGACCGTATTTTTACGGCCGTTGAAGCTCTGTTACCGCAGTAGTTTAAGGCGTGATTTATGTATGTACGTAAATCACGCCTTAAACCCTTGGTACCTACTACGTGTAGGTACATATCATATCTACCCTGAGTGTACATGCAACCATCGGCAGTCGCGGCATGTGCCGTTGGCTGTCGGCTCTTGGCCGGTACCTTCGGAATCGCATCTGCTGCAACTGCCGCAGCATGTGCTGCAACTGCCGATAGCTGCGGCCCTTGCAGTATGTGCTGTCGGCTGTCGGCTGGTCTGTTCGGAATAGCGGCCTAAAGTTGACACGCACGATGGTAACGGATTATTAGCTAACATAAAACGAAATTTTATGTTTTCCTTGTAGGTTTACTGTAAAAAAAGACAATTGAGTCTGAGTAATAACATAATTGGATTTAAGAATAAAGGCACGACTGGCGAAGAGTAGAGACGACTTTGCGATGGTGGTTGCCGACGCCCATTAGTGTATGACACTAAGATAAGAGCAGAAGATTTAAGAATATCCTGCATGCTAGAGAAATGTCGCGATAGTAAAATATAAACACTTGAATGACTATGTTCTATGTTCATACAATTTAATTCTGCTGATCAATATTTTTTTAGATTTTTTATATTTAGTTAGAGGAAGAGCATAGTTCTCATACAAAAATGTTCCAAGTCCTTTAAAGAACAATATCTTAACTATGACTATGACTGACGTAGCTTGTCATGTGGCCTGACATGCGCTGTAACAATTATGCCAAAATAAGAAAAATTTAAATGTGATGTACCCTCGCCCTCGATAACAGATTTGTCGATATCGATAATATCGATTAGTGAGGACTATTCTTCCTCTGAAGAAGAGTATGCTTTTCGGGAGCTATTATGTATGTATGGGTTGCATAAGTAAATACATTCGTTAGATTTGTCATTTGTCTCAGCAGTGCATATGACATTGATTATATGGGGTGAAATTTTACTAGTGACCGATAGCGAAAATCAGAACCGGCTGGTGATAAGGAACAACTTTCCCCAAGGAACATAGGTCGAAATACGAAAATAAATTTGGACCTCTCATACAAAATTGCCGATCAGCTTATTTCAGTAACTTTTGTTCCTAGGGGAAAGTTGTTCCTTATCACCAGTTAGTTCTGAGTTTTCGCTATCGGTCACTAGTAAAATTTCACCGTAAACATATAACTATTTATTAAGGCGAGGATCCACGCCAAAAAATACGATTTCAAGATTAGGGTTAAGGGGGGGTGAGATGCGGGGCGGGAGGTCAGCGGGAGGCTGGTTTCACCGCGAGGACCGTCCGAATTTTTGAATAAAAATGGGTTTGTTGAATTAAAATTAGTTAATCTGCTAAAACCTTACTGTATTAGCGCTCGGGAGGGAATTAAATGAGGAATCTTTTGCTATAAAGAACGTAAGGAAAATAGTTAGTTAATGTTACATAAATATTGAATCAAAGTTTTTTATTTTTGCTGTTTTTGTGATTTTTTTTATTTCAAAAACATTATGCAAGCCAAGAAAAAAAATAGTATTTGCTCCAGAGCATTTCTTACGTCGTTTATTTTTTGAGGTCACAGTTACCACAGTAAAGAGGGTAACTTAGACGGCGGTCGTTATCGTTACACAACCATGTCAGAGGCCTGCTACTTGCAGTAGGCAGTTGAAAAACTCTGACACCAGGGTCCATCGGGTCGTTGGGCGACTTGGTGTACCCCTCGATGAAGAAGAAGTTCCCCCGAAATGCAAAAAAAGCCATAATACTAAACAAATCTAGAATTTCGGCCAAAATCCTAAGTTTTTGGCCAAAATCCTAGGTTTTTGGCAAAAAATGGATCAGCTTACGACGATGGACGAAGGAAGTCTACGATCATGCCATATGCCTAACTAAACCTAATTCTGCCATCGTACTGCGACATATCGATAAATTAGAGGCAACCCTATCGTTCCATTTTCAAAATGAAAACATGGATTCCTTTTAAACACTTTTATGTAAAATGTTGCTGGGCAAGAGCATACAGTCAATTCGCAATCTTTGGGTCATTTATTGAAGAAATGACATCATGATCAGCCTATGCGGGAGGCCAAGTTACGGTGGTCGCGATACTTAGATACTACGCTTCCAATGTAACTTGGCCTTCCGCTTAGGTTAGTCATGACACATAAAATGACTATCATTTTACATGGAGTAAACTCTGTAAAAAAGATATATAATAAATCATAAACAGAGTCAAGCATCTCAATTTGTACGCCCTATTACACTATTACATGTGTCTGCATACCTATTATCTGAACCCTAGTTGAACTCTAGCATAAAAGTGAAACCTTCATAACAACCGGGTGGTGAAGGGGAGATGAGAAATTAATACAAGTTGTTTTTTTTTGCCACTCGCATAGTGATAATAATAATTTTTTGTCTATATACAAAATTTCAGCTTCTTATTACTTTAGAAAGTATCCTAACAACTTGATGATCCTCAGTGTCTTAGTGAGTCAGTGGTGAGTAAGACATAAAAAGTATTAGATTTATAAAATGTATGCATTGTACACGGTGATAAAAAAGGTAAACCCCATTTTTATATAAAATTGCAAGAAATGCACTTATGATAATTATATTAATTAATAATATTGGATACGGGATACTTACAAAAATGGCAGGGCCTATACTATATTTTGCCTGTCAGTATCGCTAGAATTTTATAAAATTCTCGATAATCCGCTAAATTAAGATATATGTTGTCGAGTCAAAAACAATATTTTTTTATGTGTGATTATTTAGAAAACAGAAAACAGGGGGTAACCGTCACCCTTGCACTAAATTATTAATATAGATGCGCATGCATATTTTTTGCAACCGACGTGCAGCCCCACAATATTACTCCATAAATTAACCACGCGAAGGCATAAGCGTAATAGGCCGAGAGGGCACATTCAATGTTAGTGTTGGATTTTAGTACACTTAGGGCGTAAATAAATTGGGATAGTTTTGATTTTCGGCAAACGTAGGTATCAATGGTAACACCCAACAACGTGCACGAATGTACTTCTTCGATTTTTAATCTTGCCGTGGTTGCTTCCAAGCTAATAGGTTGTCTCTGATAGTGCCGAAACTGTATTATCTTAGTTTTATCGCTGTTAATTTCCAAATTGTTGTCCTGTAGTCATTGTCATTTTTGTGACATTGGAATAGAAGGGAAATATCATCAGCAAAGAGGGTGCAGTGACAGTCAACTACTTTAGGCAGGCCGTTAATGTATACTAGAAATAAGGTACATTCTAGCACACTTCCTACAGCGTAATCTTTATTTCTAATGTAGTTCATTGCCTCTTGAATATAAGTGTAGACAGCCAGAGCTGTGGTGCATTTTTTCCTAAAGCCGTACTGATCATTATCCAATAATTTATATATTTCTAGGAAATCGTTGATTCGATTTGCCATTGCCCGTCCGAATATTTTTGACACTGATGGTAAAATCGCAATTGACCTGTATTGACTAATATTATTTGCAGCGCGGCCTTTTTTGAGGATAGTTTTAATTACAGCTATTTTTAACGCGTCGGGAGAAATGCCTGATTCAAATGACCGGTCGATTAGAAAGGTTAGCGGAGGTGTGAGTACGTTTGCACATTTCTTTATCAGCATAGGTGGAATATCATCCACACCATTGCAATACTTGTTTGGCAATTTTTTTATTATATTTGATACTTCCCGCTCAGAAACCGATCGCAAGTAAGTATAGGGAGTTGATAGCTGGCGAGCAGGCCGCTATCCCTGCCACAACTCAGCGTAGCATCACTAGCATCTGTTGTCGGAGTCGGTGACTCACCCACAGTCGAGAAGTACTCATTAAAGCAGTTAGCAACAGCTTTGGGACATACAATGGATTTGTTATTTTAATTAAGTTTTATGTTCTTTATGTAGTGTTTTTTTAAAGTTTTTCTGTTTATGATTGACCACATAGTCTTTGTTTTATTTTCAGAATGTGACATTATTTTGTTATAATTTAATTTAGATGATAGTCTAATACTTTTGATGATAGTCTCGTACTCATACTCTCATGCTTTTGCCCTCGCGATATCTATTTCATATTTTTGCATGGCTTGTCTTGGCCGGAGCGCGACCGTGCCCCCAGATAATACTTGCCCGTCTTAGTGGCCAGTGTCAGTAGCAACAACAAAAGAATATATAATACCCGCGTCAGCTTTGTCGCCGTGACGCTAACGTGACGCACGCCGTGACGCCGACGTGATGTACGCCGTGCCATAGCACGGTGTACACCGTGGCACGGCACGGTGCCCGCCGTCGCCGTGACTATCCACGGCGCCGGCGCCGTGCCGTAGGTCTGGGGACGCGGCCTTAATCAGATGTGATTTGCCTATGCCAGTCGCGCCTAATTAGAGAGCATAGCCTTAAAAATTTGCTAATATTATGATCCCTTACATTATGAATACTATAAATACATTGTAAGGCCTGTGATTATTTATCGTATTCGTAACAGGGAAAGGTAGTTTCTTTAACTTATGCGTAACTAAATTATCTCTTTAGACAAAACCACAAATCACCCTTTGATTCTAGTACTGAGTTCATCTCGTTCATGTGCCGTGGTTAATGGATCCTATTTCTATGTCATGACTTTTGCTGTCACTGATATTCGAACTGTTTCAGGCCGCAAGCAAGACGGCTTACTGCCCCTTTTCCTTACTAACACAAAAGCAGGCAGTAAATAAAAAGCTGCGGCGGAGGTTGCCGCATGTCCGCGAGGTAATTGATGGCGAGCGGCAATCAAATTAGGCTGGGCGTCGCGGGTAATCGGCTGAAAGCTGGCCGACGGGCGACGGGCGACGGCCGACGGGCGACGGGCGAAGAGTCGCTTTTGTGGGTCGCCAGTGACCGGCGCGGGCGGCACAGCGGCCTGCGGGCGGCCCTGACAGGAAAGCTTGTTCATTAAAGGAATACATTTGGGATAAAGGATTGTTTTTGTGCTTGATTTCGCGGTAAAAAATCATCGAGAATGTTTTCAAAAGTGCTGCTTTTATTTTACTAACGCTATCTAGCTGCAGCACCCTTGTTCCATGAAATATTTACCTAACCTCCTAACTAGATGTAGGTACTAGGTAGGTAAGTAAGTACCTACCTAAATACAAACATTTTGTACTTGAATGATTGTGTTTAATAGTCATTGATAGATACAGTATTTTATCAAATTTTAGGTTGCTTGAGATATGACAACTATCCTCCCTGCAACTGGGAAAAACATACCAACACAACAAAAGTTACGCGGAAAATGTTTGATGTCATATTTAAAGGTCCCGATAATCCGCGATACGGAGGGAACGGGCTTAAAAGCATGTGTGTATTTTGACGTTTATCTAGTCCTGCAACCAGCGCAATGCCAATAGTATCAGAGGCCATCATTAACCGGCTAATTTAGCTTTAATCATAATTTAAGTTTTTCAATGTCACAATATCTACAAGTTACACAGAAAATGTGTGATGTCATAGGTAATTTAATTAATTAACAAATCTTAAAATCCACAAAGCGGAACCGGACTCATAGGTATACTAAATCTCTTTAAGCAGCATGTGTGTATTTTGAAGTTTATCTAGTCCTGCAGCAAGCTCAATGCCTATGACAGTATCAGGTATCAGTATCAGCAGTATCAGAGGCCATCATTAGCAGTGGCGCCCCGAGGACACGCAGCATCCGCCGGCCATTTAGCTTTTATCATAATTTAAGTTTTCCATTAGCCGTAATTGACGCGAACATCGTTTGTCGCTTACGGAATACGGCCGCGGAACGTTCCCGCGATTGTTATTTTTGGATAGACCAATATTTCCTATTTCCAGAAGGTCTTCGTTATTCCCACTTAATTGACAATCCTATTAATAATTAATACGAATTATGGCTTACAGCTTTTATCTTAATGTGGCTTTTAACGGTGAATTTGTATCGGAGAGACCATTTCGATGTAATTTTCAACGGCGCAAATGTCCGCCTAATGGAGATGTATCAAGCGATTCACTACGAATTTATGGATAATTTAATTAATGTAGCCGATTGAATATACATAACGGAGATTATGGAAGTCGGTTTAATGGTGGTGTTGAAATCGGATGTCCATTAGCGTAAGTGGCATAAGTGGTTCTGGTTCAAAGTGTCCTCTTGGTGGCAGCCGGCTGCGGGCCGGTTCAAAACGAAATTGGTCTCAAAACAAATATATAATATGAGTATATATGTCGCAGTACGATGGCAGAATCAGGTTTTTGGCCAAAAACCTAGGTTTTTGGCCAAAAGCCGGCATATGGCAGAATCGTAGACTTCGTTCGGCCATCGTCCTAAGCTGATCCAGGTTTTTGGCCAAAAACCTAGGATTTTGGCCAAATAACTAGGATTTTGGCCGAAATCCTAGATTTGTTTAGTATTATGGCTTTTTTGCATTTCGGGGAACTTCTTCTTCTTCTTTGAGTGGTACACCAAGTCACCCAACGACCCGATGAACCCTGGTGTTAGAGTTTTTAAACCGCCTACTGCAAGGAGCAGGCCTCTGACATGGTTGTGTAACGACTTCCGACGATCGAGATCGACGGCTTAACGTGCCCGTGTAGTTCGGGCATACACATCGAAAGGCAGGAGGTAGCATTGGACGTTCTGGAGGGTGGAAGGTAGCGTCAGACGCTCTGGAGGGCGTGGGTAGCTTCGGACACTCTGGAGTATGTAAGATGACGGGTGTTGGATTTTCTGGGGGACCGACGTTACCTCCTGGTCTCCAGTGCTTCCAACGCTACCACCAATCCTCTAGAGCGTTCAGTGGTACGTCCTGCTCGTATGGTGTCTGATGTGGCGCAGTGGTTAGTATGCCTGCCTGCCACGCAAAGTTTCTGGGTTCAATTACCGGTGGGGTCACTCACAAAGTTAATATTTATCACTTTGTGAATTTGTTCCCAGTCTGGTTAGGACATTGCAGGCTGAACCACCTGATTGTCCGCAAGTAAGATGATTCCGTGCTTCGGATGGGCACGTTAAGCCGTCGGTCCCGGTTGCTGTCTATAATGGCGGTCGCTACACAACCATGTCAGAGGCCTGCTACTTGCAGTAGGCGGTTGAAAATCTCTGACACCAGGGTTCATCGGGTCGTTGAACGACTCGGTGTCCCACATGAAAAGAAGAAGGTGTCTGATGCCCCCCCCTGCCCTTCAGGGAATCCGAGGCAATCCTGCTGTTCAGACTGTCTGATGTTACCCCCCGACCTTCAGGGTGTCCATTTACGGTGTCCAAGTCTACCCTCAAAAGATCAGAGGGAGGTGCATTAAGTACCTCTCCACTCCTCGTTCCCCCGAACCACACGGGCACGGTAAGCCGTCGGTCCCGATTTCTCTCTATGATCACTTAGACGGCGGTCGTTACACAACCATGTTAGAGGCCTGCTACTTGCAGTAGGCGGTTGAAAACTCGGATACCAGGGTCCATCGGCTCGTTGGGCGACTTGGTGTACCAATCGAAGACGAAGAAGTTCCCCCGAATTGCAAAAAAAGCCATAATACTAAACAAATCTAGGATTTCGGCCAAAATCCTAGTTTTTTGGCCAAAATCCTAGGTTTTTGGCCAAAAACCTGGATCAGCTTAGGACGATGGCCGAAGGAAGTCTACGATTCTGCCATATGCCGGCTTTTGGCCAAAAACCTAGGTTTTTGGCCAAAAACCTAATTCTGCCATCGTACTGCGACATATATAATATGTATTTTTAGATTAAAGCTTTTGGCTTACCGTCTTCACCTTCTGATCATTTATATTTAACAAACAAACACTACCTGTGAGAACCTAGATTTGTACACAAAAAACATAAAGTTTAAGAGACCCTGTAGGACCCGTGTGCTAATTTTATTTAGTTTAAAAAGCATGCCAGGTGGGTGGGATTGTACTGCACAACTGAGACGAGCTTCGCAATTTAGAACCTTACATCCCACGCAAAGCAGATTTATTAAAATACTTGGGTAAAGGTCAAAGTGCAGGTACGAAAACAATTATGTTATGCACTGTGCCCGACACTACTTTCGGCGAGCCTAATCTCCTGCACCGTCTGAAAGCCTCGCTACAGATTACAGTAAACCGCTTGAGCTGGAACTACACAATACAAATTATTAAGAGTGGCCGGCATCACGGGAACGCTTTCAGAAGTAATGAATTAGAAAAGTTGCGCAGCACTCTCCGGGATTGAGCCGCGCGAGTAGCGCTACGCCCGCCCGCCGTCTACTCGCTACAACATTACTTTAATTAAATCTATTTGAACAACAAACTTTAATTAAATTTCATCCAGCAGTTAGGCGTCGCGGAGGAATAATCGCGCAATTAGAGCGGCCGTGAGCGTCGCCTTACACGCTGCCTGTTAATTAACTCACTTGGGCCGGCCTCATGCGCCCTGTAGCAAGTAGAAAGACCAAGCTGTATCAACATCCCATTTGTTTGTGACAATACTTTAGAAAGAATAATGTAGAGAAGGCCCTAACAAGAAAGTAAATATAAGAAAACTACAGTTTGGAGATGTCTATTTTAACTTACTTGGACCAGCCTCATGCGCCCTGTAGCAATTGGACACCGCACATACACACCTAGTGTAAAGAGGGTCCTATGAATAAACTGAAGCTATAACAACGACTACAACTAAAGTGGTACATGCTCCATGTTAATTAACTCACTTTGGCCGGCCTCAAGCGCTCTGTAGCAAGAAGCTAGACCGTTGTATCAACATCCCATTGGTATGATTTCTGAGGAAGAAATGATGTAGAGCGAACCCTATTACAAAGAGAAGCGAACCTTTATTCAGGTTGAATTCCGCTACGCAGCGCATGCGCATGCACGCACATGCACATACAAGCTGAATAAAAAAAATACTTATCTGTTCATACTTAGTTGGTTCTTTAGAGTACCCAAAGATGTAAGTAAATAGTAGCTACAAAGTGCCTAATTATTAGCTAAAGCTTCCAATATAATCAAAAACTGCATTTTTTCTATTTCTACGTACTTATTTTGTTCACAGACTCTCTCTACTCTTTCGTTTCATACTCGTAGATCTAAATACAGCATACACAACGCACCTAAAATAACAAACATCAATAAATCATTGTTAATTAACATTTGCATTTACCAACACAACTCTTCCTACTTAAACTTATCAGAATAAATTTCAGCATGTTATGAATGGCGTTGCGTCAATTAGTGAGTGGACCTTACTATTTTTACCCACGACGGAACGGAGACGGTATATGCGTTTGGGGTGAGAGAATGTGTGTTTGTGTGTTTGTGCGTTTGTGCGTTTGTGTGTTTGTGCAAACCTTTGTTACCAAATATCTCCCAAACCACTGGTCCGATTTTGATGCGGTTTTCAGTAATAGATTCGGATTTGTTTGGTGCATGTTCTTAGGTAGGTATTACGTGAAAAACTCGCCAGGGGCGCTGCAATAAACATTTGTTTGTGCTAATCAATGTTCCCAATTATCTCCAAAACCACTAGTCCAATTTTAATGCGGTTTTCAGTAATGGGTATCATTTTGATTGGTGAATGTTCTTAGATAGGTTTTATGCTTTTAAATCACCAGGGGGCGCTGCAGTAAGCATTTGTTTGTGCAAATCAGAAGAAACCGTAAATAAATCTCCTTAACCAAAACTTTTTGGTAATATTATAATAAAATCTATGGAAGTAATTAATGACATTGATTGAGTTGACGTTTTGCAAAATCAAAATATTTAGGTTTGTTTTGACTAAATTAAATTGATTTTTGATTCAATAATATTAATAAATTGTATCATAACATCATGAATAATAATCAAATGGAGATATTTTGTGCAAAGTGGTCCATTATAAAGTTTAAATCCGCAAGCTTTGCCAATGCAAAACATGTCATACTAAATAATCACATGCATGCAGGTAATTTGTTATTATTATATTTCATTACTGATCAGACAAAACAAACTATTACTTCTTTCTTACACAATGTGTACCTAAAGCTAACAGATATCTCAGCTCCCTGGTTCACCCACGAAACCGAGTCACTGAAGGTTTTTCTTTGCATGGCTTCATTATTTGATAGAAGATTACCTAGTAAAAATATTGACCAAACAATAACATACGTTTACTTGATGATTGTATATTGCAGTGCAGCTGTCTTCGGGAGACCTGGTTAAGCGGAGTGTTTTGATCTTCATACGATTTTTTAAGGCCCTGCAGACCCTGGTTCTTGGGCATAAACTTGAGTGTAAATTAAAATAAGCCCATCGTTATCTGTATGACATATCATAAATTACTGAAAGTGCTGTTAATATTCTTCATTTAGGCTAAACTCTTATATTAATCATATAAATATAAACCATTTTAGCTAATCTGTTTTCATTTATCTTATCTCTAAGATCTTAAACAGTTTTTGACTGTTCGATTATGAAGAACCAACATAGAGTTTGAGGGAAGCTTCGTGTCCTTCTCATAGAAAGACAATAGAAGCGCAGGTACAGATTTCTACAAGACGACTAGAATTTAAGGACCAACATCAGGGGGTTGAGAAGTGTTTTCCTCCACATAGAAAGACAATAGAATATACAGATTTTTACAGAGCGACTAGTATGAATGAACAACCAACAGCAGGAGGTTCAAGGGGACTTGCCCCTTGGCAAATGTTTTTGAGTTTCGACTGTCGTGCCCTGCAATTTATGGACAGTGACTGCTTAATGTAGAATGAGTGGAATCATTACATTTTCTATTTTACCAAAACTCTTATTCCATTGAAAAGATGTGGCGCAGCGCATCGACAGCCTATGTGGCGCAGTGGTTAGTATGACGGCCTACCACGCAGAAGGTTCCGGGTTCAATTCCCGGTGGGGTCACTCACAAAGTTGATATTTATCACTTTGTGAATGTATTCCCAGTCTGGTTAGGACATTGCAGGCTGAACCACCTGATTGTCCGAAAAGTAAGATGGTTCCGTGCTTCGGATGGGCACGTTAAGCCGTCGGTCCCGGTTGCTGTCTATGATGGCGGTCGTTACACAACCATGTCAGAGGCCTGCTTCTTGTAGTAGGCGGTTGAAAAACTCTGACACCAGGGTTCATTGGGTCGTTGAACGACTCGGTGTCCCACACGAAGAGAGAGAGAGAGATTGAAAAGATGCAGTCGCTGGTGCAATGTCTACCCATTTTCATCTTTTCGACTTCTGCCATTAAATCGGTCATCAAATTGCACTAGGACTTTTTAGGGTTTCGTAGTCTACTAGAAACCCTTATAGTTTCGTCATGTCTGTCTGTCTGTCTGTCTGTCTGTCTGTCTGTCTGTCTGGCTGTCTGTCTGTCTGTCTGTCTGTCTGTCTGTCTGTCTGTCTGTCTGTCTGTATGCCGCGCCCTCATATCTTCGTCAGTTTTAGAGCTATCGACATGAAATTTGGTGAGAAGATAGATCGTGTTGACCCAAATATAGAAATGTTAAGAAAAAATTATTTTAAATGTTTTTTGGACCCCCTCCTATACAAGTGAAAGGGGGGCAAAAAAAATTTTTTTCTTCTGTAATATTGAGTAGGATATCGTTGAATAGGTCTTTTAAAACTAAGATGAGGTTTCTTTGAAACAAAGTCACTAAAATGTTTTTGTCATGAGATATTTACTTTTAAAACGGGCGTTTTTGACCCATAATTTGTTCCAGCTGTAACTTCTAAAGTATAAAAGCTAAAAATTTGAAATAAATATGGAATATTAGCTTACAATCTGAAGTTACAATGAAAACTATAACGGATATTGTACCTTTAAAGGTTTCAGAAAAAATTGAGTTTTTCTATTTGCGGTTGGTCATCATACTGCTGCTAACAAACCAGCAACAAATTAAGTTTGTAATGCTGAAAAACCTGATATTTAAACGTTGACTACGAAACCCTATTTGTGGGCGTGTCTGACACGCTCTTGGCCGGTTTTTTTTTTGGACAGCTCTCCGTCTTCCAACTGGTCTCTTCTTAAACCTTCCCACTCAACCACTAAATCCTAAACCACTTTCTTGCTGCCATTGACTAATCCTTTATTATATAAGGTGCTATTAAATTCAATGCAAATATTTTCAGGATATGTTCTACTAGTGAAACTGAACAACTGTTCTTAGTAAAAAAAAAATGAGATATGAAAAACTAATTTTGGACTTGCCATCCAAAAATAGCCAAAACATACAGTTTGTATGGAAAAAATGTTTTTTTTTTCATATTTTGAAAAAAAATATTAAAAAAAAGTTTGTTCAGTTTCACGACTAGAACACATCCTGCAGATATTTGCATTGATTTTAATAGGAATACAGAGTTTAAATTATTTTAACTACGTACGCGCACATATTTTATCGGTAGATATTTTCTACTCACAAAACAAAACAACTCTTCATCGAAATGAGAAAAAAAACTAGATTTTCCGTGACGACCTTTTTCAACATGTTTGTATGAGAAGTCAATTTTTTTTATATATTTTCAATATTTTGATGAAAAAGTGTTCACCTTTGTGAGTAAAATACGCCTTTAAATTTTTTGTACCTAATTAAACTTAACCAAATATAGATTTTATATCATTTTAAACCTATTCTCTTTAAAAAGAGTAAAATAAAAACAAAATTAAAAATTTTGAAAGTACCCACGACAGTATAATGATGTTGAAAAAGGATCAAATAATTTTGAAACCCCCGACCTTAATAATCTATGTGATAAATAAGAGACAATTCACATTATGTAAAAGCTTTTATACAAGTGAGTTGATTTAATTGCTCACTGAGTCAGACATAATATGAACAACAAAGTATTCGCTTTTTTAGCACTTTCTTACGTATGTATTTGGTTCTCAAAGATGTAGGTGTAGCAATCGCATAGGTATTTAACTCCTTAAATTAATAAATAACACTAGAAAATACGTCGGGGGCTGCTCTATCAATATTTAAAACTTCAACACAGCCCCCAACGTATTTTCTAGTGTTATTTATTAATTTAAGGAGTTAAATACCTATGCGATTGCTACACCTACATCTTTGAGAACCAAATACATACGTAAGAAAGTGCTAAAAAAGCGAATACTTTGTTGTTCATATTATGTCTGACTCAGTGAGCAATTAAATCAACTCACTTGTATAAAAGCTTTTACATAATGTGAATTGTCTCTTATTTATCACATAGATTATTAAGGTCGGGGGTTTCAAAATTATTTGATCCTTTTTCAACATCATTATACTGTCGTGGGTACTTTAAAAATTTTTAATTTTGTTTTTTAGTAGATGGGCCTAATAAGAATGGTTAGGCCATGGAACCATAACATACCTACTTCTGTCTAAGTATTTTGCGAGGTAGGCCTTGCCCAAAGCAGCTAAAGCTGGACGACTTGGTGTCCCACTCGAAGAAGAAAAATAAGAAGCTAGAGCTCACCCAAGTACCTACTACGTCACAAGCGAATGCTAGGCCTTAAGGTCATTCATGCTAGGCTAGGGAAAATGCTAAAAAATATTTGCATAAGCTCTCACGGATGTGACCGGTCTAAATGTTTATTTAATTTTACCAAAATTGCAGATATGAGATGCCCGAGCGGCGACTGGTCTAATCCATACCTCACAAAAGAATAGAATAATTTAGCTATGTACGGGTAGAGGAGCTCGAGTACTTCGGATTGGTCGTGGTCTGCCGCGGCGCAGCTTGGCACGTTTGGCGGAGTAGCTAAAAGTTTGCCCTCTGAAAAAGTTAAAATATCTCATCGAAGAATAGAATGAGACATGGCTGTAGCGATAGAGCAGTTTAGTAAAGCTTATAAATCTTGGTCTGCCTTCTGCTATCTTGGCACGTTTGGCGGAGTAGCTAAAGTATGCCCTCTTAAAAAGTAAAATATCTCATCGAAGAATAGAATGAAAATATATCGTACCGATAGCTTGAGTCTGCCTACATATATACTGGTCTGCCTGGCACAGCCTGGCAGTTTTCCCAGTCCGAACACTTTTACTTTTTAGTAAAATTTTATCTCTTCGAATAAAAGAATAAAATATGTCGTACCGATAGCTTGCTAAGTCTGCCTAGAAAATACTGGTCTGCCTGACACAGCCTGGCAGTTTTCAGATACGACCACTATTACTTTTTTGAAATTTTTATTTCTTCGAATAACAGAATGAAACTAAGTTGTAATAATAGTTTATTTAAAGCTGAACACATATCTTGGTCTGCTGAGCTCAGTCCGGTAGTTTCTCCGATGCGATCACTTTTCACTCTCAGTAAATTTCAATTTTAGGACCTGACTTTGTTTATTAGGAGTGGGCCCGTCAATAAAATGAAAATTTGTCGGTGTATAGAAGTGAGATTTACAGAGCTGTAATCTCTCAATGTCTAGATGAAGAATAAGTATGTTAATTTCAAGAATCTACAACTTCAGATGTATTCGTAGTAATAATTTCAAAAATACAATACTTGGGAAAACATTTTCTTCATCTGGACATTGAGAGATTACAGCTCTGTAAATCTCACTTCTATACACTGACAAATTTTCATTTTATTGGCCAGGCCCACTCCCTAATAAACGAAGTCAGGGTCCTTTAAAATTGAAATTTACTGAGAGTGAAAAGTGATCGCATCGGAGAAACTACCGGACTGAGCTCAGGCAGACCAAGGGATATGTGTTCAGCTTTAAATAAACTATTATTACAACTTAGTTTCATTCTGTTATTCGAAGAAATAAAAATTTCTCAAAAAAAAGTAAAAGTGGTCGTATCTGAAAAACTGCCAGGCAGAGGCAGATTTTCTAGGCAGACTTAAGCAAGCTATCGGTACGACATATTTTTATTCTTTTATTCGAAGAGATAAAATTTTACTAAAAAGTAAAAGTGGTCGGACTGGGAAAACTGCCAGGCTGTGGCCAGACCAGTATATATGTAGGCAGACTCAAGCAAGCTATCGGTACGATATATTTTCATTCTATTCTTCGATGAGATATTTTTTACTTTTTTAAGAGGGCATACTTTTAGCTACTCCGCCAAACGTGCCAAGATAGCAGAAGGCAGACCAAGATTTATAAGCTTTACTAAACTGCTCCTATCGCTACAGCCATGTCTCATTCTATTCTTCGATGAGATATTTTTAACTTTTTTCAGAGGGCAAACTTTTAGCTACTCCGCCAAACGTGCTAAGCTGCGCCGCGGCAGACCACGACCAATCCGAAGTACTCGAGCTCCTCTACCCGTACATAGCTAAATTATTCTATTCTTTTGTGAGGTATGGATTAGACCAGTCGCCGCTCGGGCTACGATGTATTTAAGATTAAGTAGTATGAATATGACAACTTCCTGGGAAAAACTTTTATGTCATATCATAATGCCAAATAATTGGGAATCTGCAATGAAGTACATGTTAATTCGGAAGTAAAAAAAAATCTCTACATTTTACTCTACTAAAGAATAGAACTTGGTAGAGCTACCAGTACGAAATTGAACACCATTTGCCAAACTAACAATATAGAGGTATTTCATACACGAAACATAATTAATTTGTTAGAGTAGAGTTCCACATTATTCCAATACATGATATCCACTGAATGTTGCATTAACTATAACACAATGTTACTAGTTCTCGGGTACGGCCGTTTCATTGTGCAACTTTAATTGTTTTTACGTGCGACATGTTACACTCGCCGCTTCGATCTTTCATGCGGCAATTCCTGTTACGACTTTTTCCATAATGTAGTAATTTAATAATTTGGCAATCTGGTATTCCCTCATGGTTTCACTTTTCCTTCATTCCGTTGGTGATCTAGACATGCGCTAGCGCGTCCAGTGTTCAGCCAAGTTCAAGCAAAGAACTGGCGGACCGCTGCCGTGTCACGGCGCGGCGAGAGAATACCCAATTAGCGCGCACTGTTTTTAATGGTAACGGGAGTAGCCCGTATTCGAACTCATTGACGGTTTGTTCCGTGCTCCGTTGTTGGTGGTAACGAGAGTAACCAATATTTGAAATCATAGGGTTGTTCCATGCGCCGCTGCCGTGTCACGGCGAGAGAATATCCAACTAGCGTGCTTCGTTGTTGGTGGTAACGGGAGTAGCCCGTATTCGAACTCATAGACGGTTGTTCCGTGCGCCGCTGCCGTGTCACGGCGAGAGAATATCCAACTAGCGTGCTCCGTTGTTGGTGGTAACGGGAGTAGCCCGTATTCGAACTCATAGACGGTTGTTCCGTGCGCCGCTGCCGTGTCACGGCGAGAGAATGTCCAACTAGCGTGCTCCGTTGTTGGTGGTAACGGGAGTGACCCGTATTCGAACTCATAGACGGTTGTTCTGTGCTTCTTTGTTGGTGATAACGGGAGTAGCCCGTATTCGAACTCATAGACGGTTGTTCTGTGCGCCGCTGCCGTGTCGCGGTGAGAGAATGTCCAACTAGCGTGCTCCGTTGTTGGTGGTAACGGGAGTGACCCGTATTCGAACTCATAGACGGTTGTTCTGTGGGCCGCTGCCGTGTCGCGGTGAGAGAATGTCCAACTAGCGTGCTCCGTTGTTGGTGGTAACGGGAGTGACCCGTATTCGAACTCATAGACGGTTGTTCTGTGCGCCGCTGCCGTGTCGCGGTGAGAGAATGTCCAACTAGCGTGCTCCGTTGTTGGTGGTAACGGGAGTGACCCGTATTCGAACTCATAGACGGTTGTTCTGTGCGCCGCTGCCGTGTCGCGGTGAGAGAATGTCCAACTAGCGTGCTCCGTTGTTGGTGGTAACGGGAGTGACCCGTATTCGAACTCATAGACGGTTGTTCTGTGCTTCTTTGTTGGTGATAACGGGAGTAGCCCGTATTTGAACTCATAGACGGTTGTTCTGTGCGCCGCTGCCGTGTCGCGGTGAGAGAATGTCCAACTAGCGTGCTCCGTTGTTGTTGGTAACGGAGTGACCCGTATTCGAACTCATAGACGGTTGTTCTGTGCGCCGCTGCCGTGTCGCGGTGAGAGAATGTCCAACTAGCGTGCTCCGTTGTTGGTGGTAACGGGAGTGACCCGTATTCGAACTCATAGACGGTTGTTCTGTGCTTCTTTGTTGGTGATAACGGGAGTAGCCCGTATTTGAACTCATAGCCGGTTGTTCCGTGCGCCGCTGCCGTGTCACGGTGAGAGAATATCCAACTAGCGTGCTCCGTTGTTGTTGGTAACGGAAGTAACCCGTATTCGAACTCATAGACGGTTGTTCCGTGCGCCGCTGCCGTGTCGCAGCGAGAGAATATCCAACTAGCGTGCTCAGTTGTTGGTGTTAACGGGAGTAGCCCGTATTCGAACTCATAGACGGGTTGTTCCGTGCTCCGTTGTTGGTGGTAACGGGAGTAGCCCGTATTCGAACTCATAGACGGTTGTTCCGTGCGCCGCTGCCGTGTCACGGCGAGAGAATATCCAACTAGCGTGCTCCGTCGTTAATGGTTACGGGAGTAACCCGTATTCAAACTCTCACAGACGGGCCGTTCCGTGCTCCATTGTTGGTGGTATCGGGAGCAACTCGTATTCGAATACATAGACACGGGGCGTTGCGTGCTGCTTTGTTGGTGGTATGGTAACGAACTCCGGGTTGTTCCATGCTCCGTTGTTGGTGGTAACGGGAGTAGCTCGTATTCGAACTCAAAGACGGTTGTTCCGTGCGCCGCTGCCGTGTCACGGCGAGAGAATATCCAACTAGCGTGCTCCGTTTTTACACAGTTCCGCACTTTGTGTGATTGAGGTTTTTTTATGTTGCACTTTTGATAATGCTTCACTGTTGTTACAAGAGTTTTTAATCTGCTTAAAACATTGTTTAAAACTGAGCAACAGCTTTATCGGAAATTAAAAATTTCGACACGTGTTTAATTTTATAACAAAAAATCTCTACATAGCAATTTTAATAAAAATTTACCAATAGATACTTAACTGCAAACTTGTAGGTATCCTTTGGAACCATTATCTAATAGCTCTACTCGCTGAACATCTCACTCAAAAAGTCGAAAGTCCTCAGAACGATTGCTATCTATTTCCAAAGGTACTTACAAAATACGTTAAGGGAATTGTAAAGGAGCTAATACACTGTTCGTATCACATATCTACTAAGTGTTTGCTGCTGATCCATTATGCGCACATCGTAACGTATAAATAAAGGCAAAAACTCACAAGATCCATTAAAAGTATTGCTGCGAAATGTTCGATTTGTGTGGATGCGCCGGGCTAAATAGAGAAAGGATTCTCGTATCGTATCTAGGTAGGTGTACTTGCGCAAACCTACATGATTCAAACAGTCTGAAACATATTCCGATAAAGCTTCTTCACCGGTACAATACTATACTGATCAACGAAAGAGACTTTTTTAATTATAGAATTATCAAAAATACCTATGAGCAGCGTTCGTCATATAATTCTAATTCTTCTTCATATATTAGGTAATTTAGTTTTTCTTTACTTACTACTCTAGGTACATGTCATTGTTAAATTAAATTGTATCTAGTCATACAAAAATATATTCTGCGCCTAGAGAGCTTGAACTATAATCAAGCAAAAGAAGTTAGACGAACGTTTAGACAGGTTTGCATTTTTTCCATGAGATTTTACGTTCTCAAACAGTTTAATTAAACCTTGTCTCTTTTTTTTAATAACACGGCTACCTGCTATCCTGAGTGCTTATCCACGTTGTTCTAGCCGTGTCAAGCACTTCCGCAAGAGAGTGCGCGCTATAAAGGAAACCAAGTGAGTCGACCGAGTGCTGCCTGATCCTACTACCTACACACACACACACACACACCACACACACATTTCATCCATCCGTTCACACACAAAAAACCAGGGCTCTTGAATAAATCGAATTAAATACTTTCGCTAATAAGATAATTAGACATTTTCACTGTAAATACCGCCTTGCACCGCTCTAATACCATATTTTATGAACCTCCTGTGCCTAAATTAAAACCCATACAAACAAGCCGTTATTGGCAACAAAATGAAAACGTTTAACTGCAAAATTAATGAATAACTGCGAATATTTGTAGCACTCATGTCGATAGCGATAAAAAATCCATTATTTAGTTTTTATTGCAAATTAAATCACTCACGTAATGGAGCCAGAAGTGCACGCGGAATCATAAAACTCGAAAAGGAACGAGTACAGAAAATGTCCTCATATCTTTTACTATACTGTACCGAAATTTATTACTCGTAAATATCCGCAGTATATGTATTTTTAATGGCCTGATTGGTCTCATTTTCAAATTGCAGCACTCAGGTAAATTAAAAAGATTTAAGTGCAGTGCAGTGTATCTATTCCGGATACTAGAATGCAATTCGATCTAAATTGCGTTTCCGCCTGTCATATTGTTTGTTCGCTTTGTTTGAAAGAATGTTTAATTGAACGCGTGTAGGTAGGGTCAACATACCAGTCAACGTTTTAAATATCAGGTCTTTCAGCATTACAAAGTTAATTGTGTTGCTGGTTTGTTTGCAGCTGTACGGTTACCAACCGCAAATTGAAAAACATTAATATTTCCTTAAACTTATGTGGTACAGTATTCGTTATAGTTTTCATGGTAACTTCATATTAAGAACTATATTCCATATTTTTTAAAATTTTTAACATGCATACTTTAGAAGTTACAGCTGGAATAAATTATGGCTCAAAAACGCCCCTTTTAAAAGCAAATATCTCGAGACAAAAACATTTTAGAGACGTTGTTTCAAGGAAACCTCCAGTTTTAAAAGACCTATTCAACGATACCCTACTCAATATTACAGGAAAAAAAAAGGTTTTTTTGCCCCGTTTTCACATGTATGGAAAGGGGGTCCAAAAACAATTAAAATATTTTTTTCTCAACATTTCTAAATTTGGGTCAACACGATCTATCTTTACACCAAATTTGATGATGATGATGCCGATAGGTCCAAAACTGACAAAGTCATGAGGGTGTGGCGTACAGACAGACAGACTTGACGAAATGATAAAGGTTTCTAGTAGACTACGAAACCCTAAAAAGATCCCGGACACGAAGTTTTTTTTTTACACTTGGCCGAAATTTGATTCAAATGCCTCTATTCTTAGCCAAAATTCGTGCAAACTCAAAGTTGATTAAACGTGATAGACGTAGGTACTTGTATCGGTATTTCTAAAATTCGGGTAAGACCATTTATTTTTTTGCCCAGGATTTTTTTAAATATTTCTTGCGGCGTCCTTTATCAATACTAAACCCACCCTGACGCTATGGCACGCATTTAAATTAACACCTTGTATAAAAAGTATTTATTTTCTTTTAATGCAAGATGGTATCAACGGATATTGTAGATACAGCGTATAACTAAAATAACGACACAATAGTTTTTAGCGTAATCGGTCAATCACTCACTGGTGCCTGGTTTGCAACTGGCGCCTCCACCCTACATGATTTAAGCGTTCATTGGTGGTCGAGTGCGGAGCGCCAGTCGCATACTAGTGAGGTGGTGAGGGTATGTCCATGTCCAGCCGCCGCCGACACGACGATTTTAATCGTCTTGCCCATAAACTTTATTAATGTAAAGTCCTAAGGCAGCGCTCGTGAGCATGCCGCCCAGATCTAAGAAATATTTCCGTAGATAGTATATGGACAACTAGAGTGAAGGCTTGAGAAATTTGTCTCAGTGACATTTGAAACGGGCTAAATTAAACAAAACAAAGTTTGTTTGTTTGTTTTTTTCTCTATTAAACACATAAGCAAATTTTGGGTACCAAGGAAGACCAGCGCTATAGCACCATACCTGTTTAGGTGGTTTCCTTTTCTGTGTATTGTGAGATTTATTTAATAGTCAAAATTTTATTAAGTTCTTGTATTAATTTAGATAGGTATACTAAAAAAAGACATTCTTTTCTATATAAATGAAGTGCATACCGCCTAGTAATCGTAACGTATTGTTCAATACGATAAAAACTGAATGTAGGTAACTGTACGATACTCGGGAAAAAAACTGGGCTGGAGTCGCCATGTTTATTTTGGGGTTTCTAAAGGCGCGTGGGCGCTACGAAGTTATCTCACGTCAATTCTGATTGAGACCAGGTTTTCATCGCTTGAACTGATTGTTCGTAGAGTTCCCTCTGCAATACCTCTAAGTATTTCCTTTTTCTGAGGCATGCTGCGAATGCGTCTCATACGGTCAATCACTCGGTAATACAGAGTGTACCTGCAGGCAGGTTTCTTAAACCATAAGACCTAAGTTTGTACTAATAACGATTCCCAAATATGAAGCTAGATATTTAAAAAAATTTGGGTTGCCATAATACTACCGACAACTACCAATTCACTAGATCTGATCCTGATCTTATTTGCCGTAATTTATCCTACAAAGTTCTCGAGAAAAGTTCCCGTAATATTTAGACCTTTGCAGCAACACCCTGTATTGGCGAAAAAAAGTACTAAAGCTGTGCGGTCTTAATTGCGTGGCATAACTGTAAATGTTGTAGGTAGAGCCTATCGAATTCTTCCCGTGTTGGTATGGCTTCTGGTAACTGATTATTCCTAGAACACGCAGACGGAGCCTCATCGGCACCTTATAGGCACAGTTATGTACATACTAGGTAAGCATCTATTTTTATGACATGCAGGAAGTGTAAAACTGTTGGTTCATAGCTAGAAATAAGAAGCGTTTTAAAATAGTTATCTTTTACGACTAACTGATGTCTGTTAGCTTGGCAATAGGTAATAATTAGCATCAACGTATTTATACCTAAGCTAGGGCTTCACAGAATTCTGCGCATCTGAACTTTATAGATTGTCCTACCTATTTTTCAAAGGAAACCCAGGATAAGACAACTCCCGCGGAAAATATATAAGACATCAGCATCACATTCAAAGAATCATAAATCTGCAACTGAATTATAAGTGTGTTGCCAAGGCGAGAAACACACATTATTGCGCCATGTTAAGAAAGTGCGATGTTCTACCTTATTGTCGTATAAATACGGTTTATTTAATGACAAACGGTTTTGTCAGATGCTTCCGCTAGCGCTGCGTCGCCATATGCGTCTGCCAAACCGTTTGACATAAACCGTATTTGTATAGGAATGTCTGTTTCCGGAACGTTACAACCTGGGCCTTTTCAAGGCGAGAGTGAATAGATATTATCTGGGCGAGCATGTTCCATCATCGTCTGCATCGTTACTTAACACCAGGTGAGATTGCGGACAAATGCTTACCTATTCTTTATAATGAAAAAAATAAAAAAGTTAAGGTCGTAATTCGTATGTTCTAACGCATGCGTAATGCAGCGTTAAATTAGCGCAGCAACAGACGTTAAATTGTGATTCTCGTCCCGTACCTAGCTCGTGGTTCCAATTTACCTCTCAACTCCAGAGTCATTGCTAAAAACAAAGATAAAGTTACAATATTGCCCTATACAAACCGAAGTCATAAACTTTTGTTAGCAAACGCGCAATTTGCAACCAACAGCGAAAAGGTCAACTGAACTTGTTTTGGGATAACTAATTACCTACCAATAAATTCTATTCTGATAACATCTAGCATTCTAGCATTAGAATATCTCACACCCTGTGGATTTGTTTGGTTAGGACATTGCGAGCTGAATCTGTGACTGAACCCCATTAACCCATTCTTCGGAAAGCACAGTAAGCCGTCGGTCCCGGCTGCTGTTTAAGATATTTTATACCGGTGGTCGTTACACATTACCCCATATATGCCCACTGGGTCGAAAACAACCCAAAATTGGTTGGTGCATTTGGAAATTAGCTAAAAAAAGTAACACAAGTTTACTCATTTACAAAATTCAGATATAAATATAGTTCTGGGCATATATGGGTTACAACGATGTGAATTGCCACCCAAGTTCATCGGGTTGTTCACGAGAGCAAAAGAACAGCTTGTATAGTTTATGTCCCTATTTATAAGCTTAAAGCAAACTGCATCGTTCTGCGTAACCCTGCAAGTTTTAGCATTTAATTAAAAAAGTTTCTTTAAAATTTCCATTTGGAGTTTATGCGTGCATCTGGCAAATTTTTAATTTCGCTAAAAGGGATTGCCGTAATTAATGTTTTACCTTAATTAGAGTAGCGCCTTATTTGTAGCATAGATGTATTTAAAGTTCGTTTAAGTGGCATCCAACAAGAAGGATCGATCGTTGTCTCGGTATTTTATTGAATGGAAGAAAAAGTAGAGGCTTGTGATTCAAAATTAAGGCAATAATTGTTAAGAAAAGGAAATAAGAAATGTAATTGAATTACAATCGACTTCGATCTAGCGATTCAAAAGAACTCATCTTTATGGCATTTATTGTTTCACTTACAAAAAACACGCATTGACTGCACTCAAGAAAGACATTTCTTACTAAGTCCGCCAAGAATTGCGTTAGTTCGATGAATGCGGCGATAAAGGCTGCGCTTGCGCAGACAGGCAGGGCGCGCCAGTAAAAACCGCCACGGCAAAAACTTGACGATAAAGTAGGTGCTTCAATAAAATAAACGGTTCCTAATCGCCGACGTAGGACATACAGACAAGTCCGGTAACTAAACGCACTCAATACGGTGGTACATGTGTGGTATAGGGAAACTGTAGGGTCGACAAAAGAGATAAAATAAAAGTAGATAACAGGTAAGACTTCAAAGGGTGCCATGTATATCGTGTAATGAATACAATTTGTGGTTGAGGTGATATTATTCATACTAGATTTATCAAGCCGTACATACCCACCTTTGTCAGTACAAGCTAACGGCAGCAATGTGGAGCAAGTTAGAACTGCGTCATTCTTAGGGTTTACTCTGGACCAAGGTCTGACTTGGGAAGCTCATATTCAGAAACTGGTGGGTAAACTGGGGAGCTCAATATTCGCACTAAGTAGGATTAACTCCTGCCTATCAGATGGTATCGTGCGGACGTGTTACTTTGCAGTCGTGCAGTCGCTCTTGCAGTACGGAATAGACCTTTGGGGTCGTGCAGCAGAGTGGGAGCGCGTATTCATTATGCAAAAGCGTGCTGTAAGAGCGATCGCGCGAATCTCGAGTGACGAGTCCGCTCGACCATACTTCATTAAATTGAAAATAATGACGGTCCCATGCTTACTGGTATATAGCATTGCATTGTATGTATGGGAAAATAGAGAGAATTACACGAGCCGCGGCGAGAAACTCGGACATACAGCACGCAACGCGAACATGCTGTACGTCGTAAGGCACGCGTTGGAAAAGACTGCCAGAACTGCACACGTGATGGGGCCAACTGTTTTTAATAGAATTCCCGATGATATTAAGCAAGCACCGAGCTTAAACAGCTTTAAGTATAAATTAAAACAGTGGCTTGTTAAACAAGCATTTTATACGTACATTGAATTTGTTAATTTCAAATGATTATTTTTTTTATTGTATTTCATTGATAATAATTTGATTTTATTGTTAATGTTATTATTTTATTATTATTAATTTGACATGTAATTTACAATTATCAATAAATTATCTCTATCTCTCTATCTCTATCTCTAGAAATATAATGGCAGTCTATTATTAAGATTCATAAGCATAAAGTTACCTACAATAAAGGAGACAAGTCGAATCTTCATTGAACCACATACAACAACCTAAAAGTCAAAAACAAACATAGCCTAATGTTGGACTTGATTATTCCTTTTGCGTTCATGTGTTTGTGTCATTCCCGGCAGTCGGATGCCATGTTCAAAGACGGTCGGTTATTTCAATCTTGTTAGACGGAGTGACGCGCAAAAAGCTGCGGCATGTCGCGATGCGCAAGCGGCTACGTGCGCCTTTTCCTAATGAATTTAGATCAATCGCAGAAAAACAAACAATTTATCCTGCTCGGCGCAGCGGGCGCACCCGTCATCTTTACCCGACTACTACAGAAGGAGAGTTATGTTTGCGGGAGTTTGTGTAAGTATGGAGAACGCGCGGTAAGCCAACTTGACCTTATCTCAAATCAGTTGGGGACGGCGCAACAACTTTTGTTAGAACACAAAATCACGTGGCGAAAGGATTTTGGTTATTTTGTATGACCAGCCGCCTGCTTGACCAGAGTATGTATTATGGTATTAAGTACCTTAATTATTTTTCACGGGCAACAGCCCAATCGGCTTGCGGGATGTTGACATACCTTTGAGGTGTGGCTAGATTCGTTACAGCAGCGCGTGTGATACAAATTAGGCATAGGTACTATGAAAAAAAAAACATGAATAAAAAATAGAAGTTGTACGGACGTTGACGTTTTATCTGCTAGGTATGTAAAATGGTGGTTAAAACAAAAAATATGGCGGTCAAAACAAATATATACTTGTAAAATTAGTCGGTTTTTGTTTCCTTATAGGTAAGCTAGTTCTTACAGTGGTGTCTGCAAAAGGCGACGATTCAATGACTATAGATCAGATAGGAATAGATAACTGTCCTCATAGTAGGGTTTCTTAATAGTGTGGTAACAGTGAAGTGGGAATAATAAGTTAGGTTTAATCTTAGGACTTGGATTTATTACCTACAGTTTACACTTCTGTTATAAAACTGCTAGCAGGAGTACGTACCTAGTTATTAGGTGATATAAAAAATGAGAACAAATAAAAATATATATTCAAAAAATATCATCCACATATTTTTTCAGTATGAGTTATATTTAATAATATATCTAGGTTTGCTTCGTTAAATTAACCGCACAATAAAATGTCTACGCCAACACTTTCCTGAAAATAATTATAAAATACCTATGTTGGCTCGTAATAGGCACTGACCTTATCTCGGTGAGCTACGCAGCGCAGGACGCACCCAGGATAGCGCACCAATTAAACGCACCCAGAAGAATGTCGTCACTCATGCGATATAGCTTAACATAACATAAATATACTTTATTGCACATAAAACATGAAATGGACAAACAGAAATAAAACAAAGGGTACAATGCAGGCGGTCTTATAGCTAGGTAGCTATTTCTACCATACTACCTTAAGGAAGAGGAAAAATTGATAGCTTGTACAATGTACATTATTATTTTTTAGGTACCTCTGTGAGTGTATTACACACTCTACACGTATAGCGAGCGCTGCATGCGAAGCAAGCTCGACATTTAACGTTAAAAATGCAATAATAGAGCCATACTGCGATACACCAACGCTACATGTAATACGAGTGAACCGAGCTCGACATTCCACATTTAAGATTTAAGACAGAACCCACACAGAGCTATAGCAACACCACACTAGGTATTGCGAGCGAAACAAAGTCACTATTTAACGTTTAAAAACTTAAAAAGGAAGCCACACATTCATCAAGCAGCAAGGCGAGCAGTTCAATTTGTGGTGAAATTGTCAAAAGAAGAACGTAATGTCGTAGGTAGTAGAAAAATTCTTGCTTTAATGTGGCAATTACAGTACTGCCGTGCCGAAGGTCGCAGATTCAAATCCTGCCTGCGGTGGAAAACTTTGCAATTTTTCCAAAAATTCAATGAGCCTTTGGAAAATGCGAAATATTCGCCTAGCCATCGGCTTGTACGTGGTGTACATGAGTGAGGCTACGGGCAGTAATTATGAAGCACGCCGCACGTTTTGGACAATGACAATAAATCGCCTCGCCGCGCCGACAGCACAGCATGTTGCTAGTCGAATGCGCACGAGTGGGGACATGGGCAATAGTTGTTTTTGACGCACGGGCATGGCGCGCTTTGTACGCGCCGCACGTTTTGGACAATGACAAGGAATAGCCTCGCCGACTGCACGCGCACAGCATGTTGCAAGTTGATTGAGCACGAATGGGGACATGGGCAATAGTTGTTTCTGTCGCACGGGCATGGCGCGCTTTGTACGCGCCGCACGTTTTGGACAATGACAAGGGCTCGCCTCGCCGACTGCACAGCATGTTGCAAGTCGAATGCGCACGAGTGGGAACATGGGCAATAGTTGTTGTATGTTTTGTATGTGATAGAGCTTTCCTACGTTGGTTTTATGATATTTCTATAGACGAAACACACCAAATTTAGTTCAGTAACTTTATATGGAAAAAACGCTCTTCATCTATTAACAAAAGTTGGTCAAGACATCCCTGACATAATAGGGATGGGGTACCATCACTACGCCTATTACTGCTAGTGTTTCACACAGTTGTTTTTGTCGCACAGGCATGGCGCGCTTTGTACGCGCCGAACGTTTTGGGCAATGGCAACAAATCGCCTCGCCGACTGCACGCGCACGGCATGTTGCAAGTCGAATGCGCACGAGTGCGGACATGGGCAATAGTTGTTTTTGTCGCACAGGCATGGCGCGCTTTGTATGCGCCGCACGTTTTGGACACTGACAAGGAATCGCCTCGCCGAGCCGACTGCACAGTATGTTGCAAGTCGAATGCACACTAGTGGGGACATGGGCAATAGTTGTTTTTGTCGCACGGGCATGGCGCGCTTTGTACGCGCCGTACGTTTTGAACAATGACAAGATATCGCCCCGCTGACCTCACAGCATGTTGCAAGTCGAATGCGCACGAGTGGGCACATGAGCAATAGTTGTTTTTGTCGCACGGGCACGGCGCGCTTTGTACACGCCGAACGTTTTGGGCAATGACAAGGAATCGCCTCGCCGCCGACTGCAGAGCATGTTACAAGTCGAATGCGCACGAGTAGGGACATGGGCAAAAGTTGTTTTTGTCGCACGGGCATGGCGCGCTTTGTACGCGCCGAACGTTTTGGGCAATGGCAAACATTCGCATGGAACGTTTTGTCTTAGCTAACGAATGCGACTGCCGCGCATTTAAGGCGGCCTTTCATGTTCTTTGTGTTTTTGCTTCATTAACAGCAACTTCTAAGTTCTGTTGTAATGAGATATTTTCTAGAGATTTATAATGGATCCTGTTGAGAGCAGAATTAATTAACAAATAGGTAGTTATTGTCTTTATAAACAGTTTGTTCCTTACTTTATATTTCAGTACCTGGTTTACCGAGATTCCTCCGCTGTTTAACAGATAAAAACGATGAAATTTGTTTGAAACGTTACACGACAAGACATGAATTTTATTTACTTTATGATACTCATATGAAATCCTCTGTCGTCAAATGGCTCCAGATATTATACCTACGCAGGCCCTTTAGCATTTTCCATACATTCGATAAATGCCAACCGACAATAAAACTGTTTAGAATAAAGAAACTATGTTTACAATGTAGCACAAAGAACTACCGACTACTCCTTTGTGATAAGTAAACCGCTTAGGGGAGAAACACACTTACGTCAGTTTGTGTGTTATTTTTGCACTACGTAACGCATACGTTAGGACAGTACGAATTCCGACCTAACTCTCATACAAATACGGTTTATGGCAAACAATTTGATAGACGCATTCATCCACGCAGCTTTGTGCGATGGGCAGCGTTAGCAAATGCGAAAATAAGGTGGAAAATCGCACTTTCCTAACGCATGCGATAGCGCTGCGAAAAAAATATGCACGAACGGACGTTATGTGTGTTTCTCGACTAAACTTCTTTTATAGATTCATGAGATTTACTTTTCACACTGTTCCTACTATTTACCAACAAGAACACCTCCACCTACACATTTAATGGATCAAATTATATTGTTTTTCTTTGATAAAAGCCACTAAATATTGATATAGGTAACACTAAGTGCAGTCATACCTAGGTAGGTAGGTACATGCATAAATCGAATTCCCAATCTTCAGGCATTTCAATCAAATATATATGACACAAACCAAAAATATGACGAAAATACATAATAAAAAATGTGCTAGAGTGAAATCTTTTGTTTTTATTGGCTTAAAAATTATAGGAGACGGATAAAAAAGAATCAATGTTAGAGAATTGCTGGTGAAGTCACTGCTAAAACAATTTATTTTATTTTATTTTATTTATTTAACTTTATGCAAAATTTACATGGGCGGACTTAATGCCAAGGGCATTATCTACCAGTCTACCTTAGGGCATGTGGAAACGGACGAGGCAGGTGCAAAAATAAATGCAATACGGCACTTAGACCAGTTACATGAGAAATAATAAAAAAAATCTACTACTAATGTCAATACACTATAAATAAATAACTATAAATATATAATATAATAAATATATATATTTAATATAATATAATAAGTATAAATACAATAAATAAATATTAATTATACCTTAACAAGGAGCATATTGATCGGACTAAATTAAATTAGAAAAATAATTCATGTAATATTAAGCAACCAAAAGCATGTAGGAAACAACTGATTAAGACGGCTGATTAACAATGATATCAGTCAAATGCGTTTTCTTTTCATTTTTTTTTTTAGCTGTAGTACGTCTAGGTGCGGCTTAGCAGCTCGTAGTGCATGATTAGCGGCGGCCAAGCGCTGCTGATTGCCACTGCCAGCCCAATTGGGCCTTTTCCAGTTATTTAAATAAAAGAGATCTAATAAAAAAACGTAGCTCCAGTCGTAGTCGTAGCACGTGTAGGTGCTCGTAGTGCATGATTAGCGGCGGCCAAGCGCGGCTGATTGCCACTGCCAGCCCAATTGGGCCTTATCTAGTCATTTTAATAAAAAAAATATAAAATTAAAACTTCGCAGCCGTAGCCGTAGCACATCAAGGTGTGGCATAGCAGCTCGTAGCGCATGATAAGAGAAGGCCGATCGTGCTTGATTGCCACTGCCAGCCCAATCGGGCCTCATCCGGTTATTTTAATAAAAAAGATCTAATAAAAAATCGTCGTAGCACAAGTCGTAGGCGTAGCACGTCTAGGTGCGGCTTCGTAGCTCGTAGCGCATGATTAGCGGTGGCCGAGCGCGGCTGATTGCCACTGCCAGTCCAATTGGGCCTTATCCGGTTATTTTAATAAAATAGATCTAATAAAAAACGTCGTAGAACACGTCGCAGCTGTAGCACGTCTAGGTGCGGCTTCGTAGCTCGTAGCGCGTGATAAGAGCAGGCCAACCGTGCCTGATTGCCACTGCCAGCCCAATTGGGCATTATCCGGTTATTTTAATAAAAGAAACCTAATAAAAAAACGTTGTAACACAAGTCGTAGCCGTAGCACGCTTAGGTGCGGCTTCGTATCTCGTAGCGCATGATTAGCGGTGGCCGTGCGCGGCTGACTGCCACTGCCAGCCCAATTGGGCCTTATCCGGTCACTTTACTAGCGTGTAAACCAAAAACACTGTATGTTGGAGCACCTAAGTTTTGAGAAAATGAGCAAAAACGTTTTTTATTGAAATTTGCTTTTTTTATGAATAACTTAAAACGTTTGAACTTTTTTATGACTTGAACTAATGGATATTGTTAATACCTAACTAGCCATTCCAATTTTACACAAAAAAACATTAAACAAACAGAAATATAATGCAAATACAGTAATCTGCTTCTGCGTGATGAACATACCGCATAAATATTGTGGCTTTGTAAAGCAAAAACACTGTATTGGTTCATACAGTGTATTTCTTTTACAATATTACTGTTGCACAAAGTAGGAATGGAGTTAGCCTATCAGCAGCAGAGTGCTCTGATATGGTTGCAATGACCTCTGGCATAGTTGCAATGACCTCTGACATGGTTGCAATGACCTCTGACATGGTTGCAGAATCCTCTGACATGGTTGCAGCGTCCTCTGACATGATAACAATGACCTCTGACATGGTTGCAGAGGCCTCTGACATGGTTACAATGACCTCTGACATGGTTGCAGAGGCCTCTGATGTGAATGCAGAGTCCTCTGACATGGTTGCAAAGGCCTCTGACATAGTTACAGAGGCCTCTGACATGAAATCAGAGGCCTCTGACATGAAATCAGAGTCTTCTCAAATGGTTTCAGAGGCCTCTGACATGGTTCCAGAGACCTCTGACATGGTTGCAGAGACCTCTAACATGGTTAAAATGACCTCTGACATGGTTAAAATGACATCTGACATGGTTCCAGAGACCTCTGACGTGGTTGCAGAGTCCTCTGACATGGTTGCAAAGGCCTCTGACATAGTTACAGAGGCCTCTGACATGAAATCAGAGGCCTCTGACATGAAATCAGAGTCTTCTCAAATGGTTTCAGAGGCCTCTGACATGGTTCCAGAGACCTCTGACATGGTTGCAGAGACCTCTAACATGGTTAAAATGACCTCTGACATGGTTAAAATGACATCTGACATGGTTCCAGAGACCTCTGACGTGGTTGCAGAGTCCTCTGACATGGTTACAATGACCTCTGACATGGTTGCAGAGGCCTTTGACATGGTAGCAGAAGCCTCTCACATGGTTCCAGAGCCCTCTGACTTGGTTGCAGAGTCCTTTAACATGGTTCCAGAAGCCTCTGACATGGCTGCAGAGTCCTCTGTCATGGTTGCAGAGTTCTCTGACATGGTGGAAGAGTCCTCTGACTTTGTGGCAGAGTCCTTTGACATGGTTGCAGAGTCCTCTGACATGGTTGTAGAGGCCTCTGACATGGTTCCAGAGACCTCTGACATGGTTGCAGAGTCCTCTGACATAGTTCAAGAGGCCTCTGACATGAATGCAGTTTCTACTGACATAGTTGCAGAGGCCTCTGACATGAATGCAGAGTCCTCTGACATGGTTGCAGAGGCCTCTCACATGGTTCCAGAGCCCTCTGACTTGGTTGCAGAGTCCTTTAAAATGGTTCCAGAAGCCTCTGACATGGCTGCAGAGTCCTCTGTCATGGTTGCAGAGTTCTCTGACATGGTGGAAGAGTCCTCTGACTTTGTGGCAGAGTCCTCTGACATGGTTGCAGAGTCCTCTGACATGGTTGCAGAGGCCTCTGACATGGTTCCAGAGACCTCTGACATGGTTGCAGAGTCCTCTGACATAGTTCAAGAGGCCTCTGACATGAATGCAGAGTCTACTGACATGATTGCAGAGCCCTCTGACATGGTGGCAGAGACCTCTGACATGGTGGCCGAGTCCTCTGACATGGTTGCAGAGTCCTCTGACATGCTTACAGAGGCCTCTGACGTGGTGGCAGAAGCCTAAAATACGTTTCCACAGAACCTGACCATTAAGTAAGGTTACTTAAAAATAGAATGATTCGCGATTTCACGTTCGGGACACGCGCAATATTGTAAAGGAGAAACACTGTAAGTGCGTTTACAGTGTTATGGCTGTACAAAACATGGTTTTTTGCACATACAGTTTTTTTTTGTTTGTCAATAACTTCAATTGTATTCACTTTTATGATAAAATATTAAGTTCAGGGTATGTATTAGAGTGTAAATAATGTAATTAACCTTATAGAGCTAAAACACTGTATGTGGCACTTACAGTGTTTTTCCTTTACACGCTAGTTTAATAAAGAAATCTAATAAAAAAACGTCGTAGCTCCAGTCGTAGCCGTAGCACGTGTAGGTGTGGCTTCGTAGCTCGTAGCGCATGATTAGCGGTGGCCGAGCGCGGCTGATTGCCACTGCCAGCCCAATTGGGCCTTATCCGGCGCTCGCTGGGCGCACATGGGAAATATTTTTAATCAACACCTCCATTGAACTTACGAGCGGTCGTACGTGAGCTTCGGGCGCAGGGCCGCACTCAGGGGCCAGTAAGAAATGGTTTTGTTATTGGGAATGTTTACTATTTTGTAGAAACTTTTCCGAAAGATACGAAAATTTTTGTTTTATTATTAAGGTTTTTTTAGTTACAAGGTTGAGCAAGTTTTCTGAAACCTTACATAAATTATGCAGATGGAGAAATTTTACATTGAATGAATGTAATATGACAGCTGATAATTTTGATGTCATTGACCAAAAATCCGAAAAACTGCGACTCCGCACTACTACTCAGGTGCAGCTTGAAACTGACAATGTCAACTTTATATCAAGATCTTCTACTTTTAATCCATCTTAACTTATTGAAATCACAGTTACAGGTAAGCACTAAGGATTGTGTAACACAGTTAGGTTTGGTAAATACTATATAAACTTTAATGTTAAAATGGATAAAAAGTGTATCATTATGATTTTCTACCTAACAATTTACGTGACTAATCTTTACTAGCTATTTTTTTTGTAACTGTATGAAATGTAAATCTGGCTAATGGGTAGATAACTCAAGATTTTAGTGATAGTTCAATAATCTTGGCTCAACACAGAAGTTTCCGATAATAATGAATCAACTTGTAACGAAGCATCATTATTTTGGACTGTGAACGCAAAAAGTTGCACAAGTAAAGTTAAATGACAAATCGATATCGTATTTCGAAGCCATTGCCAAGTGCTAACAAGGTGGAATAGGGCTAAAGAGTTTTAATAGGAGTGACAGCGTCATTAACATCGACTCGGTCTAACGAGGCGCCTCAACTTTGCTTGTTAGGCTTTAAACCAAAACACAGTTATTGCTTTAATTTCGTAAAAGTTGAATTTCGAATTTCACGCTTCATTGAGCGGATATCGATAGGTTAGAAGATGGTATAAAGAATCATTGGATCAAATTATTTCTGTGAATGAAAAAGAAAAAAGTTTAAAACTACTTACTTAGCTAATTTGGTAGATCAGGCATTCCTATTAGGTATTTGTGATTTCAGTGAGGGCCGGCGACGATAAGTGATGGATGATTTTGAGTGATCCACACTGAATCTTATGCAAGTTTCCGCACTGACGGAAAAAGTATCACTTGTATTTTGAAACAAAACGAAACACAGCGATAGTAGATTTATCAAGCCAAAGATCAAAGTTCTGAAGCAAAGTATTTCAATATTCGGCAGTGTTATTTTGTATCAAGTTCGGCCCTGGTCGGGGCGAAGGTGTGGCTCGCGGGGGGAGGGGTTGGTGCTTGATTGGCCCTATGAATGTGAGTAGATTGCATCGAGACCGCCGCTGCCCGCCCGCCCGAAGTGATTGCACGCTCACACTATGCCATCACCCTATACAAGAAGTTACACCTGAATCTGTCAAAAATTGAGGCATAGAATCAGTGCCCGTATGAAAGTGAGTAGATTTCATCGAGACCTCCTGCAAGCCGCGACGCTCGCTCCCGCTTATGTCCTATTAAAATTCACTGCAAATATTTTAAGGGCATGCGTAAAAATGTATAAGAAAAACATCTAAGGCATTTAAAAAAAAAATCTATTATATTGAGATCTCTTTCACTATGCCACCTCCCATAACCACCATAACAGCCACAACAGTCCACTGCTGGACATGGGCCCCCGATAAGGGGGGGTATTGCCATACTCACCACGCTTGGCAGGCGGATTGGCGAGCGCAGTGCATTTACAGGGAACGCTGCATCCCATTCCCTGGATAAATATCCCTTAGTCGCTTTTTACGACACCCACGGGTAGAATTGGGGTGATGCTATTCTGAGCCGGCATCACACGGCATATATTACATAAGTACCTACCTAATAAATAAATAAAAATAAAAATAAAAAATAAAAATGTTTTATTTCAGACCAATGATCCATATACATAAGTTACATCAACACAAAGCAACATGTTAAAATAATAAGTTAGGTTGATTATTATTAGACTATATTATAGGTGTTGAATTAGACAACAGCCTTGGGATACATACTCAGGTGCTGTCCAACCCAATGTTTGATAATACTACTTTCATAGAATCTCGATGCAATGACCGCCAGGATTCGGTTGGTGCTGCCACGAATTCTCTGCAGCGCTGCAGCACACCGTTTGCGGAGAGTGGCATGGAAACCATCAACATGGGCATCCGCAAACATACCAGAAGCGCTGCAGAACCGTGGCAGCCCCAACAGAGCCCTGAAGGCATTATTGTACTGTACATTAAGGGTTTTTAACGATTGTTGCCTAAAAGAAGCCCACAGGCTACAAGTATACATAGATGTGCAGTAAGCTCTAAACAGAGTGATCTTGACTTGAGCTGAGCAGTACTTGAACCTGTGGACTATCATGTTGGCTCTAACCGCTAATGCCCTACGCTCCCTTTCTATGTCTTCATCATCCTTCAGGTTATCATTTACAATATGACCTAAGTACTTAAATTTATACACCCTTTGGAGTGGAGATCCATTTAATGTTATCACAGGTACATGTTTTGGACATTTATTTCCGGCCTTAAAAACTAAATACTCGCTTTTAGTTGTATTGTATCTCAAACCATGTTTATATGCATATGCTTCACAAACAGATATCAATTTTCTTAGGCGGCTGACAGAGGGGCTCAGCAACACCATGTCATCTGCATAGCCTATGTTATATATACACACATTATCAATGTGGCATCCGACATGCATGTTGCTGAGCTCATCTATCAGGCCATTTACATATAAGTTGAACAGTGTAGGGGATGTCAACCCGCCTTGTCTTACTCCACAGGTTAGCCCATATGGCTCTGATGTAGAGTTTCCCCATTTTACTACATTAGTTTGTACTAATGTTAAAACCTAGGTTGGCATAGTGTCAATGAGCCAACAAAACTATGAATTTGATTACCTACATTGCTTCGAAATATTGCAAGAGCAAGACCAACGCTGTTGCGACCACTACTCTCACTATGCTCCTACCCTAACGATATTACAGTGTTGTGAATATTACTGCGACCCTACCCCTACTTCTTATGAAAACGATCGAATATTGCTGTTTTTTCTGTTGAATCAGGCATGTAGCACCTATACTTTTTTAAAGGTAGTAAACAAGGTAGGTACTAGTGCATTTAGTTAGTTACGCAAACTACGACGTCATTTATTCACATTTCCAGACGCAGGTTTCTTCAGTTACTAACGATTGACTATTCTATCTTCTACACACACCCCAATATTCCCATAATATAAATACATGTTTTAATAACCGGTTTTAATAATAAGTAAACCCCCGGCAATATTAGACATAAAACAAATTGCGTAGCGTATTACGCGTACACATCCACGTACGCCACTTAATCCATGCAAATCGCAATATATTTTTCATAAACAAACACCCACATTATAACATCTCATACACAATCTCATACAACATGTAAATGCGAGGCACGTTTTCAATAACCTTCAGTTTTAGCTTCATAATTTTAACCCGCACCGATATTAGACTTCATTTTGTTATGAAACAGTCCGTCGTAAAACGTAGCGCAAGTAACAAACGCTGAAATTGTAGCAAATAAATCATATCTTGTTACAAACTTGTGGACAGGGACTCGAGAAGCAATAAGGTCAGATACTAGATTCGAGTAATAATATTTTTCTAAATAAGTAAAAAAAGCAGACACGTCCGTAACTCGAAGGTCTGTTGGTGTCCAAAATATTACCCAAAACTTATCGCTTGACTAGAAGAGTAGGATGAACTTCATTACCAGAAAGTGTGGACCGTGCATCTCCTGTGCATCATTCATCGTAAAACAATATTTCAGTTTACGATTGTCTCTTAAGTAGACACAAAGTTGTCTGCAGCCACAGTTACCTGCCTTATTAGGACGTTTAAGTAGGAGGTGATCAAAAGGCTACAAAAGTTTTGACTTCTCCTCCAAAGACCGCTGCATAGTTCAAGTATGTCAAGCTGAAGCAGAGTAATCCCCTAAGTAGACGCAAAGTTATCTGCAGCCACAGTTACCTACCTTGTTACGACGTTTAAGTAGGAGGTGATCAAAAGACTACACAAGTTTTGAATTCTTCTTTGAGGCTACATAGCTCAGCTCAAGTAAGTCAAGCTGGAGCCGAGCAATCAGATGGCTGGTGTCGGGCTTGTTAGGCACTTTTAAGTAGGTAGTGATCAAAAGTCTACAAAAGTTTCGAATTCTTTGAAGACCGCTATACAGCTCAAGTAAGTCAAGCTGGAGCCGAGCAATCAGCAGGCTGGTGTCGGGCGGCTGCAGACTCCAGCACGTCACAATGGGCGATCTCGCCGCACTCCTCGGCTCGTCGAGTATTATTAACGACGTGTATTGTAATCACGCGGCGGGCGATCGCCTCCGCCGAAGGTAGGGCGGTATTAAATTCCGACAGCTACGTGATAAATCGAAATTGGAAAAGTTTAATAATGTTCGGTTGCTCCGAAAGCAATAAAACCGTTTATAAACGGGCACGAGCGAACGAGACGGGGCAGGGACGCCCGCCGCCCGCCTTCGGGACTTTTAGGTGAGGCCGGTCGGCCTTACGGACTCTAAATTGATTTCACTGGTATCTTGATTAAGTGATAAAATCGTCACTTGGGGTTGGGGTGGTGTGGGTATTAAACCAGTGGTTGAGCAGATGGTGGAACTCGGCCTACGTAGTCATCTCTGCTTTGCTATGTCCCAGGCCTCCTAGATGCCAGCATAGCCGACTTCGGGTCACTTGCATCGAGCTTGTTGAATCTACCTTGGGTCGCTTGCAAGCCTTGGGTTACTGGGCTCGCTAAGCCACTGCTTGGGGTGTGGGTATTAACCAAAGGTTGAGCAGGTAGTGGTTGCTACCTTAGCAATGTTGTTATGTGTCTTGTATGTGCAATAAAGTAGGTATATTTATGTTTATGTAATATTATGTAGTGAAACTCTGCCTATGAACTCGCCACTGATTGCAATATGATTGTATGTTTGTAAGTAGTTACTGTCTGCACGAATTGACTTTTTGAACGGTACAAAAAGTTTTTCATAAAATTACTTCAACGGCAAATTTTTTGGCAGCCCTAAATAGAGAGTTTGTTGTTAGAAAACATAATAAAAATAAAAATACAGGGGACGTGTAACGTATATAATATTGCAATTAATTAGAAGTACCAAAACTTAATCCTTCATCATTATTAAAATACCCAATTTTAATTAACGTAATTTATCTTTGAAGTAACGAACTACTTTTGATGCAAATTTTAATTACACAAAACTTTGTAATGAATTCGCAAATGTGTTGTTGGTGGTCGATTTTTGAACAAAGTCGGTACCTAACCTATACTGGTATGTATGAAAACCATCTATCGATTCGAAGGCACCATGGTATACCTACTAATCACCAGGATTGCTTTGATCTCGAGCCCTAATTGGTATAACTTCGGCAGGCGGTGATAATGAGTCTGAAGTTGATTTGGTATTGATTGCGTTGAACTAAGGACGGGGCTACAGTGCGCACAAACAAACAGTTTCTAAAAAATCTTTGATCGCATATGACTACGACCTTACGAAGGGACACTATTGTCACATCGTTAATCATTAAAATATCAACATATTCCGGCTGTCAAATACTTACAATCTTTTTGAAAGAATAGAGCAATCATATTTATTCATACTTATTCATATTAAAACATGATAAAAATAATCTTTGATACCATATTTAAAACGAAAATATGGTACTTAGTTTAAACGAATTCAAGTCATGTCCCGGAGCTGAGGAACAGTATTATTAAAGGAATTAACTCATATGTACATACGCGTATACCTATCACAGAGTTCTGGTTTTTTTTCTAAAGATTATAGCTGCGTACAACTACGGATTCCTGAATGCTTTCAGAAATCGAAAGTACAAAAACGCAGATCCAGTGTGTTTAGTTTCGTATCAAATGGGCGCGCGGCGCTGGCAACACTGTTCGTCATTGTCTCGTCCTGTGGCCGTGCGCTCGCATCGTTGATGCGAATTTTAATTATAAATGGTGTAATTTAGTGTGCTTTCGGTTTTCTCGTGTGGTTTTCCCTGTTCGGTGGGGAAGTGAACCAAGTGGATTTGGTTCCGGCGCTTTGATTGAGAGTCACGCGGCCGCCGGCAAAATATAACCTCACTTTTCGTTCGCTCGCGTCGTGGCTGCCGATAGCTACATATTTTTAATTGTTTTCTTGATTGGAGGCCAACGGGGCCGATTTCTCATTCGGAGAGAAATCTTTTAGTCATTTTGTGTTAAAAAACATTATTTGATGTCGAACTATGAACAATAGTGAACCCAAGTGCTTGTGAAAACTAAGCTGTGAATCTGCGACTGATTGACGGGACGGAGTGCCACACGAGCTGGTGTCCGGGTGCAGTAAGTCTAGTACCTAAATTCCAATCCAAAATGTCTTCCTCCAAAACCTGATACCTTTTTTCCTGTCAAAAACTAGACTTACAAGGAAACGGCGGCGTCATGGTTCGCACGGTAAGCAATTCGCTGCTAGGCCCTGTTTAAGTAGACTTTGGAAACAAGAATTTCTCGGCCGGAAACTTTCCGGAACAAAATTCTCTCATTAAATTTATTTTATTTAGCTATAGTAAAGAGCACTACGAATCGTAGTCAAATGTTGTTCCGAGGCTGATCGACCATTTAGTTTTAGATTTTAAGATAACTTTAATTTGCTTCCACTGCGCTAAGATCAGCTTCGGAATCAAACATTTCTTGGTAGCAGAGCGTGGTTGCTTTATTGCAATATAGTTAGCCGTAATTTAGTATTAAGCGTGTTTTTTATATTACCCACATATTTTATTAATTTTGGAAAATATTGTTTCGGTTTTTTTTTGTGACTGTATTGTTTGCCTAGTGAACGGTACCTTATCGGTAAGGTCTAGGCCAGTCAACTAACATTTATTTTGTGGTATTTGTTTACTGGTTTTCGTTTTATTAAGTCGAGTGTGTAAAAGTTGGTACCATGGCTCCTCGATCGCCAGGTATAAGGCTGCTATAAAGACAGAATTAAGGTGGTTTACTACCACAGCGGCAATGATCGGCCGCGAGGACCGGGAGGACGCGCTCTTGAAAAGTGCACTACAGGCAGATGAACGGGTTCGGGTTGTGTCGGAACACCTCACAGAGTGCCTCATGCTCCTTGAGGAAGCTCCTAACCCTGAAGATAAGGAGCTGGTCGAGGGCGATGTAAGCCAGTGCTTGGAGCTGGCACAGGACATTGAGCAGGCAGCTGCGGACATATCTAGGCGACGTGACGGAAAGGAAAAGCCATTCCGTGGTAAAGTAGGACAAGGATTACAGGTGCCTCTTCCGCCTGTTACGGTTCCAGTCTTTGCAGGCGATTACGCCGACTGGCCGGCGTTTGAGGACCTGTATAGCAGTGTGGTCCACACACGGACGGACATAACGCCAGCGTACAAGATGGCTCAGCTGATGTCCAGGCTACATGGAGAGCCTCATGAATTGCTGACGCATTTGGCTGTCTCGGATAGCAATTATGAGGTGGCGTGGAAGATCCTTACCGACCGGTATCGGAACAAGCGCCTGATTGTAGACAGGCTGTTGGACCAGTGGCTGTCAATACCAACCATAACGCGAGGTACGGACCTCCGCGAGAAAATCTTCCACCCAGTCAGTGTCGCGGTCAGCGCACTAGAGCGACAGGGTTTGCCAGTGGCGGGCTACGGTTATATCTTGGTCCACACAGTGCTTCGCCGCCTGCCGAGCGAAAATGGTCGCTCGATTCGAGCAGCTCCATGGGGGCAAGTCCTCGGACCACCTCCCGACCTACGAGGATCTGAAGTCGTTCCTCGAGGCCGAAAGCAGGCGAGTGGACGTCCAGGCTGGTGAAGCCCCACGCAAGGAGACCTCTGCCCTCGCCACCCGGAACGGCCGGGTGCACCGGCGCGAGGAGGCAACAGTAGGCAACCCAGGCGGTACAACACCGCATTGGAATCAGGGTGTGCCTACTGCAGGGAGACAGGCCACGGGGTGGCAGCGTGTCAGGAGTTTGCTGCGCAGCGGGTTCAGAGGAGACGGGTGTGGCACAGCAGAGGCGTTGGTGTTTTCGGTGCCTGGGGCCGCATCAGGTGCGAGTGCCCTTCAAGCACCAACTGTAGGTACTGCCAGGGTGCACACCATCCGCTGCTCTGCATGAATCGCTCCGGAGGCGCCGGGGCAGCGCTGGATCGGATCAGCGAAGGAGCCTGCCCACCAAGGGAGGGAGCAACGCTCCCACCCTCCAAGGAGGAGCCCACCTCCGCATCGGTCACAGGGACAGGCAGGGGGACGTCAACAGACGGAGCCCACTTACCCAAGGACGTGGGGACGATCCCCACCACGGCAGCAGGTGCCGGATTGGGGAAGAACGGCACAGGAACATGGCCAAGGACACCCATCCCAGGTACGGGATCAAACGGGCGGGTGTCAGGGGAGCACTAGGCAGCCACCAGGGTACATGCAGTATTCTGCGGGCTTGAGCCACCTGGTTGGGTCTCAAGACCCACGCATGCCTCCGCCTATGCCTGAGTACCCGCGGCTACAGGCGCAACCTCGGTACGGACGTTTGCCGTCGGGGTACTATAGAACTCCAGCCATGGCCTTTATGGGCAGACCTCCTACCAGCAGGAGTGGGACCCATACACAGGTTTGGGTAGTGAGGATACCCCGCGGGACGCGGCCTCACCGCGTTTAGATTCCCGCTAGGTAATCGCCGCCTACTCATCAGCTTCGGCTCCCGTCCAATCACGGTACTTTTGCCAACGGCTAAGATTTGGGTATGGGGATACGGTGGCCGGACCATTCAAGTAAGAGCCCTACTGGATACAGGGGCTCAGGGATGTATTGTATCGAGTAAGCTGGTGAGTAGGCTAGGCCTAAATGTACAGCCAAGTGAGGATGAAGCTGTAGGCATCGGGGCCTAAATGTGCCTGACATTCGGGGTCAGACGAACTTTGAGTTCACATTAGGTAGCACATGTACAGGGGTCAGCTATCAAGTCTCAGCCGTGGTGCTGGATGAAGTGGTTGGGAAACTCCTCAGGTTAGGTTACCACCAACGGTACGAGGGTTAACCACAGGGTTGGAGTTAGCTGATCCTGATTTTGATACTCCTGGTACGGTGGACGTACTTCTCGGGTCAGACGTCCTCGGGAGATTATGGTGCGGTAGGAAGAAGGTACTCCAGGAAACTGGTTTGGTGGCCGTAGATACCACAGGGGGGTATGTTGTTTTCGGCCCAGTTTGGAGACCTCAGGACCTACCAGAAGGGGATCCGGTCCTCTATGGTAGTGTGCTGTCAGAGGTGCTGCAGAGGTTTTGGGAGTCTGAAGAGCCGCCCACGGCGGACAGACGGAAGCCAGAGGATGACGAGTGTGAGTTGTTCTATCAATACAACACTGCGAGATGCTCGTCAGGCAGATTCGTGACCAGGCTACCTTTTCTCCCAAACCGCCCCGCTTTAGGTAGTTCGCGACAGCTCGCGGAACGGAGACTACTCGGAATGGAGCGGAAGATGAGGCGAGATCCAGCACTTCGGCAGAAGTATATAGAATTCATGCGGGAATATATTCAATTGGGCCACATGTCGGTGTCCAGCCTGGATTGGAGGTGTGTCGAGCATTATTACATTCCACACCTGGCTGTCTTGAAGTCACCTGAGGCGAAAATACGGGTGGTGTTTGACGGTTCTGCTCCTACCTCGAATGGTGTGTCTGTGAACCAATGTTTGCACGCGGGTCCTAAATTGAACCGGGACATTGTGGACATTCTCACAGACTTTCGGTTACACCAGGTAGCGTTCGTCGCAGACGTCAAAATGATGTTTCGCCAAACCATGATACATCCGGATGACCGTCGGTATCAGCTGATTTTGTGGCGTGAGAGCCCAGATGAGCCGATGGTCACATACGAACTTAACACGGTGACGTATGGACTTAAGCCAAGTCCGTATTTGGCAGTACGTACGCTGCGAGAGTTGGCCGCACAGGAAAGGGTAAGATATCCTCGAGCCGCAGCAGTACTGGATCGCGACGTCTACGTGGACGATATCTGCACGGGTGCTGATAGCGTGGAGCAGGCGCTAATTCTACGAGACGAGCTGATCGCGATCATGGGTTCAGGAGGTTACGAGTTGCGGAAATGGTTGTCCAGTTGCCCAGAGCTCCTGGCCGGTTTGCCAGGCGAGTTCCATCAGGACCCGCACCTCTTTGAGAACCCGGACAATCCAAACACGTTGGGCATCCTCGGGGTGCAATATAGGCCAACGCATGACGTATTCACGTACAAGATCGAGCCCGACCTTTTGGAGAAAACTTGGACTAAGCGGTCGGTACTGTCGACAATCGCTAGAACGTTCGATCCTAACGGATGGATCGCCCCGGTTACGTTCATGGCGAAGTGCTTTTACAAAGGTTGTGGCTAGCCAACTTAGGATGGGACGACCAACTCTCCGGAGAGTTGTTGAAGGATTGGCTCAAGTTTGTGACCACCTTACCAGGGATTGTGCACATCGCGATACCCCGCAAGTTAGTCCCATCGGTGGGATGTAAGGCTACCCTACATGGGTTTTGTGACGCCTCGGAGCGAGGGTACGCGGCAGCTGTATACCTTCGGACAGCAAGTTCAACGGGAACTGTGCACGTGCGTCTGGTTATGGCCAAAAGTAAGGTGGCACCAGTCAGAACTAGATGGACCATCCCCAAATTGGAATTGGCAGGGGCAGCTCTTCTAGCGCGCTTGCTAAATCATGTAACCTGCAATCTGCGTGGTACCATCAACTTGGATGAAACGGTGTACGCGTGGACTGACAGTCGGATAGTTCTGTGCTGGTTGCAGACGTCGGTACATACACTTGAGGTTTTCGTGGCAAATCGGGTGTCACAGATTACGGGGTCGGAAACTCCGTTAGTGTGGAGGCACGTACCGGGAGAATGGAACCCAGCGGACTGCGCTTCGCGCGGGTGCAGGGCACCTGATTTGGTGAGTCACCCACTGTGGTGGGGACCTCAATGGCTGACTGAGTCGCCGCAGGAATGGCCATTCAACGAGTGCAGGGCGCCGCTTGGGCGACCTGATCGAGGTTTGCGAGTGAACGTGGGGCAACTCGTACCGAAGCCTAACCCAGCTTTCTTGCTGGAACGGTATAGCTCCCTCGACAAACTTCTTGGGGTGACAGGTTGGATCAAACGGTTCGTGAACAACTGCAGGAAGCCTCAAGCAGAACGGAACTTTGCACCAGTCCTCTCGCCTGCGGAACGGAATGCGGCTCTATGCTCATTAGTTAGAGTCGTCCAGGCGGAACATTTCGAAGAGGAGGTCAGGCTGCTCAGGGATGGACGTGGAAAGCTGAAGGGAGGAATTGTGCGCCTCAACCCATTCCTGGATGAGCAAGGTATGCTCAGGGTTGGAGGCAGACTTCGGAACGCTAGCCTGCCCTTTTCGGCTCGGCATCCACTGTTACTTCCAAAAAGGGGACCCTTAGTTGAGCTCTTAGTCAGGGATCGTCATGAGAAAAACTCGCACGCGGGCTGTAATGCGCTATTGGCCATTCTACAGCGCGAGTTTTGGATCTCATCGGGACGACGAACGGTACGTAGCGTTGTGTTTAGGTGCTTGCCTTGTTACCGCTTGAAGGCAGCCACAATACAGATGGGAGATCTTCCACCGGACCGGGTGACGGAGGCCTGGACGTTTGCAGGTGTGGGAACGGATTTCGCAGGCCCTTTCATGGTAAAGGCATCACGCCTACGGAACGCAAAGTCTATCAAGGCGTACTTGTGCGTGTTCGTGTGCCTAGCCACCAAGGCCGTCCACTTGGAGCTCGTGGCCGACCTTTCTACGGAGGCCTTTTTGGCAGCGCTGGAGAGATTTACGTCGCGACGAGGGCGACCAGCGCTGATCAGGTCGGATTGTGGTACCAACTTTAAGGGTGCTGATCGGTGTATGAAAGAAATTGTAACGTTCTTACGGGAGAACGAGGAAGCCATCAGCACGGGCCTCTCCCGTCAGGGCATTACCTGGGTGTTCGATCCACCAGCGTGCCCTCACTGGGGTGGTATTTTTGAAGCGGTTGTGGGGTCCGCTAAGACGCATTTGTTGCGCGTCGTAGGGTTAACAATTTTGACTTTCGAGGAGCTGGCGACCGTGTTTTGTAAAATTGAGGCTGTACTCAATTCGCGTCCTTTGTGTCCGCTCAGCTCAGACCCAAATGATTTAGAGGCCCTGACGCCAGGGCATTTCTTAATTGGCCGCCCACTTAACGCCTTGCCGGAATATCCCTATACGGAGGTGAATAGCAATCGTTTGTCGCGTTATCAGTTGTTGCAGCAAATGACTCAAAACTTTTGGAAGCGTTGGTCGCTTGAGTACTTGCACATTCTGCAGCAACGCCTTAAGTGGACGGACAGGACTGAACCCCCCTGCATTGGGGATCTCGTTCTGGTTAAGGATGCCAACCTACCGCCATTGCGTTGGCGCCGGGGGCGCATTCTCAACCTGTTTCCGGGTAGTGATGGCACTCCTCGAGTTGCAGAAGTTCAGGTGGGGGATTCAGTTCTTAAGCGAGCAGTAGCTACATTATCGCGCCTGCCATGCATAGAGCGGACCGATGGGTCGGTCCGGGGCGGGTGAATGTTTAGTTTCGTATCAAATGGGCGCGCGGCGCTGGCAACACTGTTCGTCATTGTCTCGTCCTGTGGCCGTGCGCTCGCATCGTTGATGCGAATTTTAATTATAAATGGTGTAATTTAGTGTGCTTTCGGTTTTCTCGTGTGGTTTTCCCTGTTCGGTGGGGAAGTGAACCAAGTGGATTTGGTTCCGGCGCTTTGATTGAGAGTCACGCGGCCGCCGGCAAAATATAACCTCACTTTTCGTTCGCTCGCGTCGTGGCTGCCGATAGCTACATATTTTTAATTGTTTTCTTGATTGGAGGCCAACGGGCCGATTTCTCATTCGAGAGAAATCTTTTAGTCATTTTGTGTTAAAAAACATTATTTGATGTCGAACTATGAACAATAGTGAACCCAAGTGCTTGTGAAAACTAAGCTGTGAATCTGCGACTGATTGACGGGACGGAGTGCCACACGAGCTGGTGTCCGGGTGCAGTAAGTCTAGTACCTAAATTCCAATCCAAAATGTCTTCCTCCAAAACCTGATACCTTTTTTCCTGTCAAAAACTAGACTTACAAGGAAACGGCGGCGTCATGGTTCGCACGGTAAGCAATTCGCTGCTAGGCCCTGTTTAAGTAGACTTTGGAAACAAGAATTTCTCGGCCGGAAACTTTCCGGAACAAAATTCTCTCATTAAATTTATTTTATTTAGCTATAGTAAAGAGCACTACGAATCGTAGTCAAATGTTGTTCCGAGGCTGATCGACCATTTAGTTTTAGATTTTAAGATAACTTTAATTTGCTTCCACTGCGCTAAGATCAGCTTCGGAATCAAACACAGTGTATCCCACGCCTAACGTTAATCAGAGGTTATCGTTATTTGCGCAGCTAATGGAGTAATTGCGTCGTCGGGATAATTGCAGAGCCTCACTCACAACTCGCCTCGCCTCAGTAATGAAAGCCAAACTTCCCTCCTCCATTCCCCCTAGCCTATACACACTTGCCGCGTGAATTTCAATGCATGGCTTTTTGATTAGTGTGGGAGGTTTGGGCTAAATATGATAGGACAGCGTCGACAGAAGAGGAAAGAGACCTATCTTTTTTGTGATCTGTGATGACAGCAAATAACATGTGTTGTCGGATTAGAATACCGAGCATCGTCACATTTCGAATAACGGGTGTTTTAAATAACAACTAAAAAGTATCCTACCTACCCATACGGGAAAGCCGACAGCACCCATACGGAAAAGCCTACAGCACTTTTTAATGCAATATCTTAAGCTCTACACGAACCTCAATGGAGCAGGGACATGTTTAAAAGTGCACTGAGGGTTTTTGGAAAACTTGCAAAGTTTCCACCAGAAACTGCAACTTTTGGTATCTGTACTGCCGACGTCTCTACTAACTGCGCTACCGCGGCTCAATCTCAACCTGTGAAATAGTGCAAGTGTTTATTGGCCACTAACGAGTAGCATGGCTCACGTAGAAATGACTCACTGCATCACAACTTGCCTCAATAATGAAAGCTAAACTTCCCTCTTCCATTCCCCCTAGCCTTATAGACACTTGCCGCATAGAATTTAATGTATGGCTTTTTGATTGGACTTGAGAGGTTTGTAGCTCAAAAGTATGACAGGATTGACGAAGTCGTCGCTTTGTCTCTTTTTACGACGCCTACAGATAGAATTGGGTTGATGCTATTCTAAGCCGGTATCACACGGCAAGTATCTACCACGCTGTTTTAAAACTTCATAGCTCATTCATTATTCTTGCGTGTTCGCGACTTACGTACCTACCTACCTAGTGATTTAACATTTATTTTAATAAGACTCTTACTGTCTCATTAAGGATATTTAATAAAACCTCGAATTTACTCATTTCTTGAGTAATTTGTTTCGTTTACGGATTATAAATTGCTTAATATGGCAGAAATAATTACCTGCACGAGGAATGTTTGCAGAAAGCAGATTACATACTTACCTACCTGCTTGCTTAATAATTTTTACTTTTACAGTTAATAATACCAGCAACCACACACCGCCTCCGTATGCAGGACGTACGCGTGCGCGTTATCATCGCGCGTAAGGTTTGTAATGTATGGGATTGTATGACAGGCCTTTGTATTTGATTGTATGTACACTGCCTGCGTATGCGTGCGCGTAATCTCGCGCGTACCGCGGTGTGTCGTGTCTCATAAAGACTCATACAATACAAAGACATAGCTACGCGCGTGATGACGTGCACGTCAAGCATACGGAGGCGGTATGCACTTCGACAGATGGACGAAGATTGCTATACCTCAGGTGCCACAGGACGATCGCCTATCGCCGAAGAGGCCTCGAAGAAGATGGCGAGATGACCTAGACTAGTATTTAGTGGTGACTGGGAGTCGGAAACTGAAGAAATAGGTAGCGTAAAAGAAAAGAGGTCTTTGCCCAGCAGTGGGACATAGAACAGGCAAAATAAAAGTTTAATAAGCTAATTTAATTAAAACGTTAAATCAGATAGGTTCATCCAAACAGCGAGCGTAAATTAGTTTTTTCTTGCACGAGTCGTTTCTGAATAGTAAACAAAATGAATGGCCGGCCCTAAGCAAAGTTTAATCCGTTTTTATTACAAAGAAAAGAAGTAATTACTCTACCCTTAGCCTTATAGAGGGTTGGAGCCCGAGGTAAAAATTTCCATAGATTTATCATAAGCAAATTAAGTTTATAATTAAAAACAGGAGTTTGTTTAGACGTAATTTGAATATGTAAATATTATTATTATTTGGGGGATTGTGTATTGCTAAGAGAGCTCGAATTTTTGACTTGACTGATATTTACCTTGGTAACAGATAGTACTTACAAATTGCACAGATAAAGAACAAATTCCGAATTGGCAACATTTTGTTTGCCCCTCTATCATAACATAATAATTTTCGACATACAATAATTTTGGTAATTCGGGATTTGTTCTTTATTTGCGTAAGCTAAGGATTCTTGGTGAGACCAAGTTTGTAGATGGCTGTGCTACAAAAGAGGTCCTGCAGGGCAGCTTTCTAAAGAGAATATCTGTTATCACGAGGAGTCACACTATTTCACACTCTTTTGATACAAAAGTATCTTTTACTTATTTTGAGAACTTTAACTTTGTTATACCCATACCCATTAGAAGCTGTTAGAATTGGTTCACCATAGTTACTTTTATCTTTTGAATAATAATAATGAAATGAAAGTACCTACGTGTTAATCTTATCAATCTATCCCATATGAATGTGTCATAGGTACCTTTTCATCTCTCAAACAAATTATTGCTAAATCCTACGTGAAGAAATACACGTTCAGATCCGGAATTTCATTGTTTGAATATGACATCAAACGTTTTATGCGCAAATTGTCATATGCCATACTTGTACTTAACGCTTTTACTTACATAGGTACTTTACAGAAAAAAATGCATCCTTTGCTGATAAATTTATAGATTGGTGAAGATTTTATACGATCATATTTCAACAATGAAAATCCATCCCTTCGTAATTTGTATAAGTATATGACTTTTGAGGTTATTTCCTAGTGGTGGTGGTGATGGCGGTAGGTTTTTATTGACTGATTTGATGGGTTTTACTTCACCGACAAGAGCAATGAGCTCCCAAAAAGGGATAAGAAGATTTGGTATCTACTTAACCATTATTCACAATTACAATAAAATAGGTAGAATTCAATTATTTGTGTGTCTCATTAAGCACTGTCTGGCACTAACTCCGAAGTCATGCAGCGAGCTAATAAAAACGAAACGCAGACAAATGAGCGTTTAATTTCTTTCTCTACAGGACGTGGCCACAGTAGCAGCAATTTGCAGAAGAACATGTAGTACATAAAAACCAGCGTCCGAAACCAACAAATATGTAAACCAACAGACAGAAGCGACACACAGAAATCTAGAGTTCTTGGTTGCTATAAATATCGGGTAGGATCAGAAACTACTTACTCGCATCTAAGTATCTTTCATTGAAATGATTTTATAAAAAGCTGTAGAGTCGGTAAGCGTACGAATGAACTACGTTTGGTTACGAACGTGCCTCTTAAAATTAAAATTTTGTATTTCATTAAGTATCTACTTCCGAAAAGAATCATATAAGAATCATAATGCTAGCAGCTATATTTTGAGTTCACAGGACAATACGTATTTTTACCGTATCAAAAGCATAACGTCTTTTTACAGATACGTTATTGTCCTGTGAACTAAACACTCACCGTGTTATTTTCTACAAAAAATTTAGGCGCGTATTATGACAGTGTTTAAATTATTTCTCCATACGATTTGACTTAAACCACGTCTAACGTTTTTTGTAATATAATAACACGATCAAAATCTACGATGTGTTCAAATACGGGGTGTTAGGGACGGTGTAACGAAAACTTTGCAGGCGTGCTCAGACCATGAAACTGAACAACTTTTACTATGGAGCCAATGGTGGGAAACGAAAAAAAAATTCCGACCTCCCATACAAAGTCAGTCAGCTGATCGTAAATTTTGTATGGGAGGTCGGATTTTTTTTTGCTTTTCCCACCATTGGCTCTATAGTAAAAGTTGTTCAGTTTGATGGTCTGAACATGCCTGCAAAGTTTTCGGTACACCGTCCCTAACACCCCGTATATTTACTGTGACATGACGTGGAGCATTGATATCAATTATCAGGCGGTAGGTGGACGCGATTCCACGAGGCCGCTAGTGTCGCTAATCCGGGCCCGGGCGAGCCACAATTTGTCCAAACGGTTATGTTATTGCGGTCGGTAAGCCCTGCGCCGTTTTACCCGTGTTCAGGACTAGTTTTCTTCCACTTTGTTTGAAAACTATTCTGCAAATCAAGATTTCACATCTTGTATGATGTCTTCTCCTGCTTCACCTTTGAGCAACATGATATACTGTCCGCGCGCGATCTGATGGCAGCCACATGTCATGAAAATGAAAAATGAAAATGAAAAATCCTTTATTAATATCAGACATAAAACTTAGACTAGGGTAAGCATAAAATAACAAATATTCTTAGAGAAAACTTATGTCTAAGTAGTAAAACTACAATTAACCAGAGGACCCCAAACTAGGCGTTGCCTGTATCTTGGGAAACCATTTTACATTGGATATCCGAATTTTCTTATTATCTATCTTATTCTAATATAAAAACATTAATTTACTAAGGACATGTGTACGTTGTTTATTATAATTGTATTCGAATGTGTGTATGTACAAATAGAGTGTGTAGCTGAGTAGGTATAATTTATGTAGGTATCGCGTAAATGAAAGTGTGTCAGAAAAAATTACAGATCTTGCGGAATAATCGACTCTGTAAAATCGTAGTCTAGAGAACTTAACCATTTTTTTATTTTATTCTTAGCTTCTAGTATTGTAGATCTTTTGATATCGCAATATTTGAGGACATTCCTGTATGTTGCTGGATATGCATATGTGGGGAATCTCTTTGCAAAACTAGTCTTTACTGGAGGGACAGGGATTTTAAAAATGCGCTTCTCTAGCATGTTCGGGTATTCTTTCATTTTAAGAATCTTTGAATGGGTGCTAAGGCATGCTTTGCTGATGTATAACTGCCGAACTCTCAAAACCTGTGCCTCCTGATAAAGAGTGTTTGTTGGAAATCTGAAAGGCTTTTTTAACATTGTCTTAAGGACTGCCCGTTGCGCTCTCTCTAACGTAATGAAATGTGTCTTTAAAGCACCGCCCCATATACCTATACAGTAGTTGAGTAAAGATTGACATATTGCTAAATAAACTGTTTTTAAAATATCCCAGCTAGTTACGTTTCTTAATTTCTTCATTATGCCTATTATTTTACGAATACGGGTAGATAAAATAGTAATTTGCGACTTAAAGTTAAGTTTTTCATCTAGTATAACCCCCAAATATTTAATATCAGGTGTTTTTTGTATGATGTCGCAGTTACAATTAATGGAAGTAACAGAACGAACATAGTCTGGGAAACATGTGTGAATTTTAATACCTAGTGTATCTGGAGGGCGCGAAGCGGCTGTTTTGTGGAAACAGAGAAATTTGGTTTTCTGGGTATTTAAAGTCAAGAGATTTCTTTGAAGCCAGTTGGCTACTATAGACATTCCACGTTCCGCCAACTGGAAAGCTTGATCCCACGTTCTTGCAAAGAATAATATAGCAGTGTCGTCCGCATAACATATAGTTTCAGCAGAAGGGATATGTAGATTATGAATATCATTCATATAAATAATGAATAGTGTAGGGCCCAGAATACTTCCCTGCGGGATACCATAACCAGTTTGCAGAATTTTGCTTTTTACTGAGTCTACTTTTACCAGTTGACCTCTTTCCGAGAGGTAGCTCTGGAACCAGTCTAGAGCATGCCCACGGATTCCTAGACGTTCGAGCTTACGAAGTAGGATAGGGATAGAGACAGTGTCAAAAGCCTTTGCAAGGTCAAGGAAAGCACCGATGCAGTGATATTTTTTGTCGAGTTGGGACGAAACTAAATTTACTAATAGGGAGACAGCATCTTCAGTGGATTTTTTCTTTCTAAATCCAAATTGTCTATCATGTAATAGTCCAAAACTTTCGAGAAATTTTACAAGGCGATTGTTAACAATTTTTTCTAAGACCTTAGAAAAAACGCTTAGAAGGGAAATCGGACGATAGTTGTTGGGGGAATCTTTCGGGCCACCCTTGTGGATTGGTGTAACCATTGCCACCTTCCAGGCTTGTGGAAAACGTCCAGTAGAAAGGCTTAAGTTACAGATATAAGTTAAAGGTATAATTATTTCATTTTTTATGGCTTTAATCAGCTTTGCATCGAAACTGTCTGACCCGGGTGCGCTGTCGTTTTTGAGATGTCTAATGATTAGATCAACTTCTTCGAGGTCAGTTGGGAAGAGAAAAAATGAATGTGGTGTGCCATTAATTTTTACTTCTGATGCCAGGGCATCCTCAGTAGTACCTGATTTATTAAGGATATTATTGGCTAAATTGTGCCCTACTTTAGTAAAGTAATCATTTACAATATCTAGGGAGTCTGTAGGGTTTTCCACTATTGATAAAAGTTCTTTAGCCTGTCCAGATTTCTTTTTTAAGCTACAAATGTTGAGAATAGAAGACCAAAGACCTTTAGGATTGTTTTTATTGGATTCTATTTTAGCACTGTCATATTCCGTTCTTAATTTACGAATAAGATTGTTGTAGAAATTTCTGTATCTAGTATACGACAATTCAAGAATTTTATCACCTGGATATTGCCTGACAAGTGAGTGGAGATGGTCACGATGCCGGGCACAGCGAAGAAGGCCCGGAGTCATCCAAGGTTCTATAGTAAATTTACTCCTACTGAGGCGAACAGTTCGAGTGTACTGTGGATTCTAACCTGTATAGGAAAGCTTGTACATTGTCATCGCTTTCGAAGCCATCAGATCGCACACTCTGACTCAGCGACCCAGAGAGGATCTTCGCCTCCGAAACGAGCTCCCTCCACTGGTCTCTGTCCTGCGCGGCACACAGACTACCTAAACTTAGTTCAGCTTACAAGAATGCAGCAAAATGGTAATATTATCTTGGGTGCTCTCATCACCACACGATTTGAAATATGAATAATTTGACGCCAGTATTATTTTTTATTGACAAAATATCGGCGATGATGGCTCGCCGCATGTGCCAACACTTGTAGAAAAACCTTGACTCTACATTTAATAATTCTAGAAAACAATCATAGTAACGCAACATTTTAGAGCGAAGTAGAACGAAACTGTCTCATCTACGGAATCCGCCCGCGACTTTTCACATAAAAATCACCAACACAACCCAATCTTATCATTCACTCAGCGCATAATGGCTTCGTTAAAATACTTGCGATACCGCATTTTTATTTATCACAGCCAATAAAAAATAATTAGGATACCGCAGATAACGAAGTCGTTTGGCTAAATAAAATGTTGCATACGAGCTTAATGCCTGGCAACGTTCTGGTGAAGGTAACCGGTTAATAACGTTTACGCGGGTTTACGTCCGCACCGGACAAGCAACACGAGCGATACGGCTAGTTTTAATAGTGATTAATTTAATTAAAGTCGGAATAGCGGGAGTGTGATCCGTTTCAATGTCAGTGGACTCAATTTGTCGAAACTGTTATTGCGCGGGGCGAGCGGGCCGAGCGGGCAGCGCGGGCGGGCGGTTTATACAGAATCGCCCATAACGGACAGCTCGGCCCGCCCTAACTCCCCCGAATGGACACTTGATTAAGATACTTGTGTCACTTTATTTCGCGATTACATCTGACATGGTCGCAATCTTCTTTATTGTTAATTTGGAATAAATCTGCCTGATTGGACCTGACGGGTCTCGAGCAACATTTGTTTATTACAACGTGGGTAAGACGTAGACATGAGCTGGGCAAATTTATTACTTCGTATGTATTACGTGTTTTATCTCATTCCGGGCGTCTTTCTTTGATAAAAAAGTTTCAATATCTTACTCGGAATGAGTGAAATGTAGGTACTTATTTGTTTGCTCGCAGCGTCGTCCCCGCGGCCCGTCCGATGTTGTCATCTAATCTAAGTCCTACATTAGATGGATGTATGGGTATTCGAAATTGGATCGAAGATTGTGAGAGGGATTGAAGGACAAAGACGGTGGGTGGGTTGCTGGGCTAGGGGCTGCGCGGGGGTCGCGCGGGGGTAGCGGGGGGGTAGCTGCCCACGCACCACGTCCGACCCGTAATGAGTTGAAAGCGGATACTTGTAGCGCACTCAGAGCGCGCGTGTCCGGTTACCCGCCTAATGTGGCCCGGATAAACAATGACGTCCAGCCTTTTAGCGACATTTGTGGACCCACTCAGCGCTGGACATAAGCCTAAAAAGATCTCGCATTTACTATTTGAGATGCCTTCGGATGTGTACATCCGAGCGAGGTGGCATGGAGACATTTATCTGAAAGGAAGATTTTCTTATACGTACTAATATTTAGATGCCAACTTAGTGGTTCACCTGTGGCTACTTGTTTCCTTAAAGGAAGAAGGCACCTTTTTGCGGTTAAAAAAAGCTCGTTTATATTTCTCAAGGGTAGATGAGACATACTTATGGAATGCATGCCTCCAAATTATTCCATTTCTAGCTTACATCCGAATTCCAAGTAACCGTTGCATATGGTAAGTAATTTCAGCTGACCAATTTTACCTCAAAGGCATCGAAGCTGTAGAGACTTCATTATCCTTTCATAGGCGCATCTCTAATGCTCGCCTATAATATGCGGAGTATTACCAAGTATTACACGTTGAAGCATTAATTGAAGGGGTAGTGTGTACACTGTGAAAGCCGCCTAGTCAAATGCGGGCTGACGGACGTCTGCGGTGCTCCATTAACCGAGAGTGGGCTCCTACGTAAACGGACGTAGTGGCGATAGGCATTGGATTTCACTGCTGGCTATTTTGAGGATGTTAGCCCAGACTGACTGGACACAAACTGAATAGAATATGCGTGCAGTTGTATCAGACGGGGGCAGAAGAAGACAATGGTGATGATTGCGGGAGGCCCTGGGAGGCCTATGTCCCGCCGTAAACGGTTGGAACTGTTGCTGATGATGATGATTTGTTCACAGTGGAAGCCGCCTAGTCAAATGCGGACTGACGGACGTCTGCGGTGCTCCATTAACCGAGAGTGGGCTCCTACATGGACGAATCGAGCGACGATAGCGGTATTCCATTGCTGCCTTTGCCGGGTGGTGCCGGTTTTGAATAGCACCTCTCCAAGTCTACTCTTCAACTCTTGGGTGTACTAAGTATTACACAATGAAGCATTAATTGTAGGGGTAGTGTGTACACTGTGAAAGCCGCCTAGTCAAATGCGAGCTGACGGACGTCTGCGGTGCTCCATTAACCGAGAGTGGGCTCCTACGTAAACGGACGTAGTGGCGATAGGCATTGGATTTCACTGCTGGCTATTTTGAGGATGTTAGCCCAGACTGACTGACAAAAACTGAGTAGAATATGCGTGCAGTTGTATCAAACGGAGGAAGAAAAATACTATGGTGAAGATTGTGGGAGGCCCAGGGAGGCCTATGTCTCGCAGTAAACTGTTGGAACTGTTGCTGATGATGATGATTTGTTCACAGTGGAAGCCGCCTAGTCAAATGCGGACTGACGGACGTCTGCAGTGCTCCATTAACCGAGAGTGGGCTCCTACATGGACGGATCGAGCGACGATAACAGTATTCCATTGCTGTCTTTGCCGGGTGCTGCCCGTTTTTAGTAGCATCTCTCCACGACTACTCTTGAGTGTCGTAAAAACTGACTATAAGATAATTTAATTCATGAAATGGGCATTAGCGTTCAGCGCATGAATCAGCTCAGCCAATCCGCCTGCCAAGCCTAGTGATTGTGGCAAATGCCCTCCAATCCAATAAGCTCTAGGCCCCTGGGAGGTGTCCATGTCCAGCAGTGGACTTTTGTGGCTGCTGATGATGACCATGATGATATGATGTGTAGATACTCTGTGAAAGCCGCCAAGTCAAATGTGGACTGACGGACGTCAGCGGTGTTCCATTAACCGAGAGTGGGCTCCTACGTAAACGGACGTATTGGCGATAGGCATTGGATTTCACTGCTGGCTATTTTGAGGATGTTAGCCCAGACTGACTGACAGAAACTGAATAGAATATGCAGTTGTATCAGACGGAGGAAGAAGAAGACAATGGTGATGACTGCGGGAGGCCCTGGGAAGCCTATGTCCCGCCGTAAACGGTTGGAACTGTTGCTGATGATGATGATTTGTTCACAGTGGAAGCCGCCTAGTCAAATGCGGACTGACGGACGTCTGCAGTGCTCCATTAACCTCCTACATGGACGAATCGAGCGACGATAACAGTGTTCCATTGCTGTCCGATTTTGAATACCATCTCTCCAAGTCTTGAACTCTTGGGTGTCGTAAGACTGACTATGGGATCAATTCATCTCGGGAATTATCATTTAAGCAACGTCCCCGGAGACCCATGAAGGCAGTGGAATGTTATAACTAATTGATGATGACATGATGTGTAGTACTGGAAACCCTGAGACAGCCGCCTAGGCAAATGTGGACTGATGGACGTATGCGGTGATCCATTAGCGAGAGTGGTCGCCTACGTGGATGAAACGAGCGGTGATAGCTGTATTCCTTTGATGTATATGCTGGTGATGCCGGTTCAACTCGACGTCCCACACGATAGACGAAGAAGAAGAACAGATTCATCCAATCCGGGTAGGGTAGGGTGAAGTGAAAAGTGACTGAGGAATAAATATCCAGGGAATTGTATTTAAAAAGCTTTGAAAATTCACTCTGCCTAGAGTCGTCCCTATAGAATAGAAAGCCAGCCTAACGTGCGAATTAAAGCAGCAATGAACACCGAAGCCTACATCTCGGCACTCTTGTAGTACAAGCCAAGAGACGAACAGCGGACGTACGGCTGATACGCCATTAGTTCATTAGTACCCGCACTCTCTGTCATAAGCTGCTTACTGACAACGTGACAATGGATATCGATTGCATTAAAACCGTTGTGACAAGAAACTGGAACACTTATCTCGAGATAGATAGATCAAAGATACTTAGATCAATGATCTTAATTATAATTTCCGCTTCGGCATACTGGTTGGATGATTGGTTCTTGCTATATCGGTAGAGGTATCAATCTTTACTGGGCTTTTATTATAAAGTGTATGAAAAACCAGTTATCATCGTCATCGAGTAAGTTTTGTTCTAACTTTATTCAGTAATATAGCTGTTGCTAATTTGTATCTGTGATATGATAATTAACTTTCTTTCAAACTTTCGCTCTGTATCCAATATCTTTGACATATCTTCAAATTGCGAACATTCCATAAACAAAACATGATAAATTCATGATCGCTAAATACCTGCCTTGAGTGGTAGTGTCTAGAACCTTTTAGAGAGCAAACAAAACATAATCGATTCCAGTCTCTATGAGTCTATTAGCCAAATGGCTTTTGTAAATTCTTGGTAAAGGGAGTGAGCCGAGGCGAGGCGGGGTTTGGGAGGCGCGGTCCATTATCCCGAGGTGAGGGCAGTGCAACAGCAAAGACGTTAGTCCGGCTCTGTGCATCGCAGACTTTATGACGTTATCTCTAACAGGTCGCCCGAGTGCGGATACTCCCACCCCGCACCACCACCGACTGAAAGCACCAGTGGATCCAGATCCTCCGTTGTGCCTGATAATTGTCCCTAATGGAAAAGTCTAGTCACTTCGCACGAACTGCATTCCAAGTTTCGCTTCTGCCAGATATAAGTTATTACTTAAGCCCTATGCAGACAACAAAGTTTAAGTACACTGTAGATAAGTACCTTGTACACTTAGTGATGCATTGTCTTGTCTCCCGCCACTAATGCACTTCATAGTCTACGTGAACTTCGCTTAATGCCAGTGGAACTTGAATTGGCTAAATCGTATAAATGATAACATTTACAGCATAATTGTCTTGAAAGGGTGCGGCACGTTGCGGCGAGCTTGTTAATCTAAAAGGTTACGTTCACAGACAAGAAATACCCTCAAGATTACAGACTGATATGATAGTTGAGAAAATAAATGCCGGCCCATCTCATAAAGTAAATACATGCGTGCCCCGCATGCGTAAGCAAGAGACGGGATGTTTATTATGTCCACATATACCTAACTACTTGACAGAATGAAAAAGCAAGCAAAATGTAATACACTTAGAGCATCTTACAACGCATACATATTTAACACGCATATTTACCGATTGGCGTGGATCGGAGGGGGGTGGGAGTGTGGTGGGTGGGGTTGAAGACGGTCATTCAATGAGATTGCTTCTTGCCGCCACTCTCGAGGTAATGGATCTCGCCCAAATAGACTGGATCAAGGAACGCCGCTATTGCGTTAGTGCATGCCAACAAACAAACCATTAAGCCTGGGATGGAGCGGATAAAAGCTCATCGCCGGACTAAGACATCAAATGAAATTGAAAAACACTCTTGTTTTCGCATTTTCATGTTACTGTAGGTAACAATGGTTCATTACGCTTTTACACTTTCATTCGAATTTGGAAAACTCTTTTTACAGGTATCTACTACCGTGAAATAAACAGATTGTTGTTATGTGAAAAACATGGAAAAGCTTCATGGTTTTTTTTTTACAATCGTGTAGCCGTAGAGTCAAAGCGAATTCCGGATATTGCGGTAAAGTTTGCTCATCTGACCACGTTTTGTATAAAATATCCCTAGTAAGTAATATATTGCATTTTGAGGGACTCTGCCATATCACAATATCAAACTAAATGTCTTTTCGGGAAAATGTTTCATATAAGTGGACTGACGATGTTATTATTGTGCTAGGTAGGTAGGTGTATTGCACCCATCCGATCAGAAAGCGATGAGCAAAACTATTTTCACAGTAGGTATTGTGTCTATAAAGTAAACAGATTTAATATTATTTGCAAACAACAATCCTCACGAAACTTTCTCGGTCCCAACAATATCTTCGAAATTTATGTACGCACCTTTATCGAGGTGCAAAGTGTAGTGTATCGCACAATGGATTCGGTATGGATTGAATTATGGAGAAGGCGAAACTGGGCCGTTAAAGTTGGTAGTACACTAGCAAACAACCACCGGTTCGGCGTACATTGCTAGGTTCTTTACGTGTGTGAATAAGTATGGCCAAGCGAGCCAGCATTGTACGACGAATCGAGCTGTTTTGGCGTGGTAGTGTACTAAGGGTTCTAAGGACAAGGGGTGGAAATGGAAAATGTGTGTCGCCAAGTTGCGGCCTAACAGCTCCTGGACAGCGCTCAGTAATGGATTGATCAGATACCACTTTGAGTACGACTGGGTGATACTCTAGCTTCGTAGACGTTTGGGACGGCTTGAGGCAAGAGGGGCTAGGGGGTATTTAAAACTTCGGTAGAAGAATATGAAGAAAGTTATTATGATATGAGATGGACGGAGATAATGATACTTATGCTGATTAATATTATATCACTGGATGAGACGCTTTGGCTTCTTAGACAGAGGATAGCCTACCAAGATCCCTTGAAGTGGTCGCCTAATATGGCATCTTCACAGCTGTTTCAGGTAGGACCTTGGGAACCTTGAGACAGTTTTCAATCAAATGAGTTTCCTAACTCCTAAATATAATTTCTATGATGAGATGACTTTGGATAGTACGAGATGCAGATAACTCACTGGTGACATGGAGTAAAACAGATATTAAAGAATGCTCAAAAGTTCACATGTTACCTAATTGAACACACCGGTCTCCCTGACTCCAGCACTTTAGAGAGCGGAAATTTACTTATTCTGTTTGAGGTGTCACTTTTCCTTGCTACTCGTTTTATGCACTACCCAAATCCACACATTTTTGCTTGGTAAACACTAAACTTAAGTGGTATGAGTCTCTTTAGATTTAAGTGCCCGTAAATTCGTTTTATTATGATCAGAGCTCGTAGCATCATTTCAATATTTGATTTAAGTACACCCACTTGACTAAGCAAGTATTGTATTTATAATCAATAATCGTTTGTTTTTATTGTAGGTATATCGGTGGGCAGACAATAAAACGAGCCTATACTCAGGATTTAGAGTAACTAGGGATTTCAATCTCGGTTTTGCGGGATCCACACTATTTTCTAATCCTGGTATTGCGGGGACACGGGTGCGGAATCTTGTCTCAATTTCTAAAGAAAGCACAGGTATGCTTGGAGCCTTTACTAGGATGCAAAATTAAGTAAGGATATGCGTGGAGTGTAGCCGCTGGATTTATTTGCTCCTAAATCGAGGTATATTGCAAGCACGTGGGACATAGACTGACAGGTTTATGTCCGCCAGTAGACGCCTCAAGACTGTTGGTAAAGATGACTATTGATTTACGCATAACTCTTAGTTAGATGGTGTGGTTTATCTTTGTAAGCAAAATTAAATTCTAAAACCATACTGCAAGTACCGAGATCCCGTGGGATTGATTTTCTATCCCACAAATACTGGGATTGAAGATCCGAGTACGAGATTGGAAGCTCTACAGAGTCGCTAGTGCATTATCTAAATGGACTACAGCTATTTGATCCACTTATGTGATTGCCTGCAAGCATTATCTCTCACATACCTTTAAAATTGTTACGTTAAAATAATACGAAACTATTCGCAAATCGAAATACTTAGTCCAGGTTATTATGACCCGAGCCGCTACTCGTGGTGTAAAACTTGCTTCTTTTACTAGTACCGAGATACCGTGAGATTGATAATTTGCAGTCCCGCAAATACCGGGATTGAAGATACGGGTGCGAGATGTTTTAGTACCTGAGCCGTGCCGCTACTCATTTTGAAAAACTTGCTTCTTTTACTAGTGCCAAGATCCCGTAAGATTGATAATTTTCAGTCCTACTAATACCGGGATTGGAAGCCCTACTCCAGAGTCGCTAGTTCATTATCCAAATGGACTACAGCTATTTGATCCACTTATGTGATTGCCTGCAAGCATTATCTCTTAGCGAATTGAAGCCATAAGTCTACAGCTCTCTGGCTTCTTACAATATTTGTACCTAAGTACATACATTATAGGCTTACGTAAATTAACCATCGATTTGGTTTTTATGGTTCAACTACCTATTTTAGTACTTAAAGAAACTAGTTAATCATTAGCAAAAAGATGTGTGTGGTTATTTCAAGGTAAATGTACTTCATTGCACAAAATATATGAAGTTACATAAACAGACAGAATTTTTAACGATTTGTACAATTGGCGGCCTTATAGCTAATAATAGCTACATCTTCCAGGCAACCAGGCAATAAGGAAATAGCAGAAAAAGAGATTGAATCGGGCGCAACAATATACAATGACATAACATTTATTGCTGAAACAGTTACCTTTTTCTGCTGCTAGATTTGATATAATAAATTATGTCGTATTGTAACGTGGCTAGGTATACCTCAAATGAAGATATGGGACAATGCGCGCGCGCCTGTCTGATAGAATTTAAATAATTAAGATACTAAAATCACAAATTAAGGAGACTGCGGGGCGCCTTTAGTAAAGTGCTTCATTCAAAACACTATTCTGACCACCTAACATGCCCGTTATTCATAAAAATCCTGCAATGCATCTCAGATGCAAACTTGTTTTACTTATTGATAAACACAAGTAAACACACAACACATACTTCTCTTTCTTCTTCTGTGAAACTACACTGCCATTCGGCATTCAAAATTAATCAAAACCCGTTAAAAGGAGCTCATAAATATCGCCCAGCATTTGCATTCATATTGCCTGAAGCGGACAGGAGTTACACGAGTAGAATCAGCAGATACAAGATAATGGGCACGGCCAATCACTTAGGAGGTCCACCTCGGTTGTAACTTGTAACTTATATTATACAACGACGTGCGCCTCTCAGTTTTATCTTCACTTGTAATTGTAACTTTAAAAATAGCGACTCTTAATGAAAATTTGCGGAAAATGCTACTACGTACTTGTTAGGAGTTACACGAGTAGAATCAGCAGATACAAGATAATGGGCACGGCCAATCACTTAGGAGGTCCACCTCGGTTGTAACTTGTAACTTATATTATACAACGACGTGCGACTCTTAGTTTTATTGTTTTAACTTGTAATTGTAATATTACCTACAAGTAAAAACACAGCGATTAATGGAAATTTGCGAAAAATGCTACTAGGTACTTCAAACTTGAATTTTATGTTAGGAAGCGTTTTATGGAATCTTTTAAATGTTCTGAAATCCGAAATAAAGGACTTATAAGCACAAAACTAGATAAAATTGTAGGTATATGAAAATTTTCATTTTCTAATACCTAAACTGCCGACGAGTTCCTTGTCCAACTAACAATATTCTATATTATCTATCTACTTACTTTCCATTTAAAAAGATCAGCATGAAGTTGCATTGAACTCATTATCATGGTATTTCATGTACCTAGCTCTACATAATTTGTCGCGTGTGTTTCATAGCCGGTCATAAAATTAGGTTTATGGTAAGCAGGCTATCGTGATGCGGGATTTTGCTGATTGCGGCACCAGTAGGTAATGTATCTGCAACAAATACCCAGCTTACAGCTTCTGCGGATAAGTGTCACCCACTCAGGATCGTATTTATTGTATTCGTTTTATATAACGCAACGTAGAGACACAAAATAAAATGATTTTCAGAAGGCTCATGCTCAACATTTTCCAAATTAACAATCCAAACTTAGTATTCACTATAAATTACTAAGTATAAGATTTAAAATGCATTTATCTTTTTGGATCTTTCAGTTCATTTAAGTTCACCCGGAATAGGTGAGTAGCTGTGTGTGAGTAGTTGTGTCGTTGATTTTCTTTTAATTACGAATAGATAATTTTAATTAAGTAATTTCTTAAATTAAATTTGTTAAGGGCAGGTATTATATGAAATTGCTTTCGAGCAATAATCTCCGATACCCTATCTTAATAAAAAAAACATTGATTGCTTTTTCCAGTTAGCTACCTAAGCAAGGGGAAGCCCGCTCTATTTCCTACAAATTATTCCTCGGAAATGAGATTTCGGATTAGACAGCGCCAGGGTCTGATGAAGACGCCGTGACGGACGACCGAAAAAACAATTACGAAGGAATTAATATGATCGAATTGAAAGTAGCTATTTGTACAGCGAGCATTGTGCTTGTAGCACTTTATGCTTTGTGCCACAAGCACAAAATAGAGAATTTTCAGAAGGTCAGCTCCGACTCAGGCATATTCATGGAATGCGGGCAGAAGCGTTACCTGTGAATGAAACATTTTGCATCTCGCCAATCCGCCGGCCTAGCTATGTCAATACCCGTCGAAAGGAGGCACATGAACAGTGGACTGTTATGGCTGTTAAGTACCTAAGTAAAATTGCATTCATCATATCATATCTTTCCCGTGCGTGTCGTAAGAAGTATGACGTATGTATTATTCCATATATGTATTGTTCCATATATTTGTCTAATGTTCCGTGTTACGCGGAGCGCTGCACTGACAAGCCTCACGTTACTCGGTTAGTTAAAAGTTGAATCGATCGTAACGAGCACTGCACTAACAAGGGGCCGGCAACACACAATCTGTTCTATCGATGCTATTTATTATAGTACGGTCATTCTAATAGGCCATATTTGACAGCTGTCAAATATGGCCTATTCGAATGACTGTACTATAGAGAGGTGATAAGTAACAAGCAACAACTTTACCTAAGGAACAAAAGGTCGAAATATGAAAAAGAATTAACCTCACATACAAAATTGCCAAGTAGATGATTTGAGTTTGTATGGGAGTTAATGGGAGGTCCAATTATTTTTCATATTACGATCCATGTTCCATGGAGAAAGTTGTTCAGCTACATGAGTACCTACCTTGACCTCCTTTCGGCTTGTTACTCTTTTTTTGTTACTCCCGGTATATTGTTCCAAATATTCCTCTAAATTTGCAGTTGCACTGACAAGCCTCACGTTACTCGGTTAGTTAAAAGTTGAATCGATCGTAACGAGCACTGCACTAACAAGGGGCCGGCAACACACAATCTGTTCTATCGATGCAATTTATTATAGAGGTGATAAAGAACAACTTTCCCCAAGGAACAAAAGATCAAAATATTAAAACGAAATTGCCTATGAGCTGATTTGCGTTTTCGAGGGAAGTCCAATTTTTTTTCATATTTCGATCCATGTTCTATGGAGAAAGTTGTTCAGTTTTATGAGTACCTTGACCTCCTTTCGGCTTGCTCTTGCTTGCCTTGCTTGCTCTTTTTTGTTAATCCCGGTATATTGTTCCATTATATTTATCTCGGTTAGTTAAAAGTTGAATCGATCGTAACGAGCACTGCACTAACAAGGGGCCGGCAACACCCAGTCGGTTCTATCGATGCTATTTATTAGAGAAATATCTATTTCATATTGTATGTTGGGAGAAATATTACTAGTGACCGATAGCGAAACCTCAGATCGGGCTGGTAATAAGGAGAAATTTTCCCGAAAGAACATAGGTCGAAATATGGAAAAAGATTGAACCTTCCATACAAAACTGTTGAAATATGGCCCAAAGTTTTTTTCTCATATTTAGAAAAAAAGTTTCTAATTAAAGCTGTTCGGTTTTGTGAGTAGATCACGCGCATAAAATATTTGTACTTAATTTTTCGCCCTATTGTTCAATATATTTTTGTAATGTTTCTCTAATGTTGTTCCGCGCTACGTGTATCGCTGCACTGACAAGCCTCACGTTACTCGGTTAGTTAAAAGTTGAATCGATCGTAACGAGCACTGCACTAACAAGGGGCCGGCAACACACAATCTGTTCTATCGATGCTATTTATTAGAGATATATCTGCCACACACAGTATACATATTTCTATAGTACCGTCATTCGAATAGACCATATTTGACAGCTATCAAACCCATACAAGGCAACATGTCAACAAAGAAAAATAGACCCAATGTCATAGCATTAACAAACGCTAGTTTATATATATAAGTCTATGGCATTAACATGATTTTGACAGCTGTCAAATATGGCCTATTTGAATGACAGTAATATAGAGAGGTGATAAGGAACACCTTTACCTAAGGAACAAAAGGTCAAAGAATTTAAAAAATAACAATGACCTCCCATACAAAATTGTCGAGTAGAAAGCTAATTTGAGTTAGTATGAGAGGCCAAACATCTTTTTTCATAATATGTTCTTTGGGGAAAGTTGTTCGTTATTATTACCAGCCCATCCGTTTCACTATCGGTCACTAATAAAATTTCTCCCTATATTGTTCCATATACATATTTGTCTAATGTTCCGTGCTACGTGTAGCGCTGCGCTGACAAGCCTCACGTTACTCGGTTAGTTAAAAGTTGAATCGATCGTAACGAGCACTGCACTAACAAGGGGCCGGCAACACACAATCTGTTCTATAGATGCAATTTATTATAGTACGGTCATTCTATTAGGCCATACCTATTTGACAGTTGTCAAACCCATACTAGGAAACATGTCAACAAAGTAAAATATACCTTATGCATATATATGCATTAACATTATTTTGACAGCTGTCAAATATGGCCTATTCGAATGATGGTACTATAGTATAGTTTCGCCCTATCTATAGTATAGTTCCATTATATTTCTCTAATGTTCCGTGGTACGCGGAGCGCTGCACTGACAAGCCTCACGTTACTCGGTTAGTTAAAAGTTGAATCGATCGTAACGAGCACTGCACTAACAAGGGGCCGGCAATACACAATCTGTTCTATCGATGCAATTTAGTAGAGTGGTGATAAGGAACAACTTTCCAAAGGAACAAAATGTCAAAATATGCAGAAAAAGATAACACTCATAAAAAATCCCGATCAGCTGATTTGAGTTTGTGATCAGCTGATTTGAGAGGCCCAATTTCTTTTTTCATATTTTGACCTATGTTCCTCGCGGAAAGTTGTTTCTTATCACCAGCAAGCTCTGAGTTTTCCCTATCGGTTATTATAGTACGGTCATTCGAATAGGCCATATTTGACAGCTGTCAAACCCGTACTAGGAAACATTTCAACAAAGAGAAATAGACCTTATGTCACAGCACTATCATGATTATGACAGCTGTCAAATATGGCCTATTTGAATGATGGTAGGTACTATAGTATAATTTCGCCCTAGGCCTATAGTACTGTTCCATATATTTCTCTAATGTTCCGTGCTACGCGTAGCGCTGCACTGACAAGCCTCACGTTACTCGGTTAGTTAAGAGTTGAATCGATCGTAACGAGCATTGCACTAACAAGAGACCGGCTATACCCAATCTGTTCTATCGATGCAATTTATTTCTTCTTTTTCCTTCTTTTTAGTCACCTTGAGTTTCTCTGAGATTCCAGTTCATTCCAGTAAGCGTCAAAGTCATCGCACAGAGTGAGCTATCTGTAAAGGCGCCCCGCGCGCCGCCGTCTCCCTAATTTGTGGCAAAACGCTCTAAGTAGGTACGATACGAATAAACGAGTGATGTGTGTTTTATGTATGACATACGGCGGTTAATATATTTGTTAAAAAGCTTTTATATTGTTTCATATATTTCTCTAATGTTCCGTGCTAGGTGGACGCTGCACTGACAAGCCTCACGTTACTCGGTTAGTTTTTTTTTTTTTTTTTTTTTTTCCTTTTTTTATTTGTTGCACATTTTTACATTATGGTCAAATCATATTTTGTTTTACATTACTAACAAGGGGCCGGCAACACCCAATCTGTTCTACAGATGCAATTAATTAGAAAAAAATCAGTTTCATTCTGTATACATATTTTCGAAATTCTTACCCTAAGATTCTATATTTCTACCTAATCAAGCCTAACGCTGAGGTGGTAACTATCGCTAGATACTTGTACGCTTGGAGGAAAACTATCGCTAGATACTTGTATGCTTGGAGGAAAGCTTCCGGGCCGGAACGGGACGGAAGATCGAGTTGCTCGAAGCTTGTACGTCGAGTCGGTCATGTCTGTACTGTAGAGCACAATGATAATTTTTTTATGTTTTTTTTTTGTTGAAAAGCTTTTATATTGTTCGATATATTTTTCTAATGTTCCGTGCTACATGAACGCTGCACTGACAAGCCTCACGTTACTCGGTTAGTTAAAAGTTGAATCGATCGTAACGAGCACTGCACTAACAAGGGGCCGGCAACACCCAATCTGTTCTACAGATGCAATTAATTAGAAAAATTATAAGTAAAAAACATTTTTAAAACAAGCTTTTATTTGGATGCGCTAAAAAGCATAAAATAATCTATTTACTAAAACTTTAACTTGTTACTTATAATGGCATTAAATCTACGTCTTCATAATTTATACGATATAAAAGCTTGTCGCGAGATTTAAATAGGTACTCGTGTGGTGTTAGGTTAAAAGTTTTTTCAAGATCATTTACACTGGTTACCTAATTTATTTATTAATATATACACAGGTTAAATCTCGCGACAAGCTTTTATATCGTATAAATTATGAAGACGTAGATTTAATGCCATTATAAGTAACAAGTTAAAGTTTTAGTAAATAGATTATTTTATGCTTTTTAGCGCATCCAAATAAAAGCTTGTTTTAAAATGTTTTTACTTATAATTTATTTTACTTTTTAGTAATCTCTGGAAAACAAATCTGTTATGCCATAATTGATTAAGTACGTTGTGCGATAGAACCTACCTACTTATTGCATTCATGAATCTAATAGGTATAAATTGACAACATTCTTCATTGACAGTGCCATGAACAGAAGACTAAAAACCCCAACACAATAACCACTCAAATCTAAAAATCTTGCAAGGCGACGTCATTTAGCTCACACTAGTATTTACCTATAATTTTTCTGTGTTTGTCACCCACTTAGTAAGAAAACATAATAAACTTAATACGCCATCTAACCTTTAGTCCGCCATATCAGGTTTTGTTATGATTATGAGTGACGTAAACGTCACTTTATTTTTCGAGTTATTCTGAAAAATTCCTTTTATTTGACATCCATATTGTAAAAAAGCATATAAATGATATTCTGCCATCTTAAGAAGTCCACCATAGTTAATTTAGAGTGACGTCAACTTATAATTCGAATATGTAATTCTCAGCAATACCTTTCATCAGACACTCATATTGTAAATTATCTTAAAAGGCCATCTTTAGATGTCCGCCATATTATTTTCTGAATTGTACAGTGATAGTAATAAGTGGATATAGGCACGCTGAAGTTTAAAATCGTTTACACGTTGTGTTTACATCTTATACACACACATGCAAAACAATACGCGCTCCTCGATACTCACTCTTAATACAACCGCTTTAAATTCAAAACCACAGAACAATTGCTACAATAACCGGTGAAGTTAATGCTATATGTCGCAGCGATGTTAATCAAACCAGGTTTTTGACCAAAAACCAAAGACCAGTAGATAACAAAGGTAAAATTCAATTATATCATAAAAAATAATTTGTTTTAGGATTTTGATCGAAAATCTATAACAATATAGGTTTCCGATCATGAACCTGAAGTAGTTTAGGATTAAATATGGTAAAGTTATTGCCAAAAACATTAATATAATGTAGTCTTTGATTAAGACCTTGATTTGGTTTAGGATTATGATAAAAAATTTGGCAAAACTTACGTTAAAATTTTGTTATCTCAAGCGCCTAGCTTTCGGACAAAAACCTAGTTTTATCAAAAACTACGACATACAATGACGCTGAACGCTGCACAATACTGCCCATTCCCTGGATTTGGCCCTTGGATACCCTTGGGTAGAAATAGAGTGATGCTATTTTAAGCCGTGAAAGTAACATTATTTCAAAATTAAAAATAAAAATACTTAAAACGTTTAAAGAAAGCTTAAAAATCCTCAGAGGTCAATCATTATTTTATATAGTGAAAGGTCAAGGTGGAAAATTTCACATAACACGTGTCTTTAGTTTAATTACGATAAAAATACTTAAAGAAAAAAAGTTTAAATAAAAAAGAATTGACCCATGAAGATACGAACCATGACATCCCTGATTGGTAGGCCACTGTCATTACCAATGCGCCATCCGAACATTTAACACGGAGTGTGAAATTTTGTTACCCATTTCACTATTAGTCATTATTGGAACGTGCTTGATTAGTCATCTTATTCTTTTGCTACAATCGGTTTACTACGCGTTTCTTTGTATGTGTGAGTGGAGTTTGGCTTCAAACGACTTTAGAATTAAAGCTCATGTGCATGTCTCTGTAAAGTCTATATGGAATTTTGTAAATGTCTGTACTCAGCAAGACCTTTCATTTGACACCCATCCATATTGTAGGAGTGCGTCAAAAATTATTTGTCGGCCATCTTGGATATTCCGCCATGATAGATTTAGAATGACGTCGTATAACTAGCCATGCATTGTCATCCAAACTAAACGTGTATACAAAATTTCAGCTCAATCGGTTGAGGATATCTGCTTCAAAATTGAGTTGCAAGATTTGCCCCGAACAAACATTTTTACTTAAATACTTACATACTTACATACATACACTGCAAGTTAAATAAAAGCTTTTAAAAAATCAGTTTCATTCTGTATACATATTTTCGAAATTCTTACCCTAAGATTCTATATTTCTACCTAATCAAGCCTAACGCTGAGGTGGTAACTATCGCTAGATACTTGTACGTCGAGTCGGTCATGTCTGTACTGTAGAGCACAATGGTAATTTTTTTATGTTTTTTTTTGTTGAAAAGCTTTTATATTGTTCGATATATTTTTCTAATGTTCCGTGCTACGTGAACGCTGCACTGACAAGCCTCACGTTACTCGGTTAGCTAAAGGTTGAATCGATCGTAACGAGCACTGCACTAACAAGGGGCCGGCAACACCTAATCTTTTCTATCTATACAATTTATTAGAGAAATATCTACCAATTTCATACTGTATAGCTACGTATTTTTGAAATTCCTACCCTACGATTCTACGTTTCTACCTTATTTATTCTAGGTTATTTTTTTATGCTTTTTAGTGTTACGGCGGTTGATATTTTTTGTTAATAAAGCTTTTATATTGTTCCATATACGCGGAGCGCTGCACTGACAAGCCTCACGTTACTCGGTTAGTTAAAAGTTGAATCGATCGTAACGAGCACTGCACTAACAAGGGGCCGGCAACACCCAATCTGTTCTATCGATGCAATTTATTAGAGAACTGAAAGAGAACAACTTTCCCCAAGGAACAAAATGTCAAATTATGAAAAGGAAATTATTCTACCATACAAAATAGCCGATCCTTTATTTTTTTTCTTTGTATGGGAGGCATTTTTTCATATTTTGACTTATATTCCTTAGGGAAAGTTGTTCCTTATCACCAGCCCGTACTGCATTTTTGCTATCTTTCATTTGTAAAATTTCTTTCTGTATCTACTGTTCCATGTATGTCTCTAATGTTCCGTGCTACACCCAATCTGTTCTATCGATGCAATTTATTAGAGAACTGAAAGAGAACAACTTTCCCCAAGGAACAAAATGTCAAATTATGAAAATTAAATTATTCTACCATACAAAATAGCCGATCCTTTATTTTTTTTCTTTGTATGGGAGGCATTTTTTCATATTTTGACTTATATTCCTTAGGGAAAGTTGTTCCTTATCACCAGCCCGTACTGCATTTTTGCTATCTTTCATTTGTAAAATTTCTTTCTGTATCTACTGTTCCATGTATGTCTCTAATGTTCCGTGCTACACCCAATCTGTTCTATCGATGCAATTTATTAGAGAGGTGATAGAACAACTTTCCCCAAGGAACAAAAGGTCGAAATATTAAGAAAAATTGACCTCCCATACAAAATTGCTGATCAGCTGATTAGAGGTTGTTTGGTAGTTGGGAGGTCCAATTTTTTTTCTGCATATTTTGACCTATGTTTCTTGGGGAAAGTTGTTCCTTATCACCAGCTCGTCCTGCATTTTCACTATCGGCCATTAGAGTACCAGCGTTCGAAAAGGCCATATTTGACAGCTGTCAGACCCATACTAGAATACACGTCAACAAAGAAAAATAGACCTTATGTCATTGCATTAACATTATTTGACAGCTGTCAAATATGGCCTGTTCGAACGCCGGTACTTTAGTACGGTAAAATTTCACACTATATTGTTCCATATATTTGTCTAATGTTCCCTGGTACGCGGAGCGCTGCACTGACAAGCCTCACGTTACTCGGTTAGTTAAAAGTTGAATCGATCGTAACGAGCACTGCACTAACAAGGGGCGGCAACACACAATCTGTTCTATCGATGCAATTTATTAGAGAAATATCTGCTAAATACTGTATAATGGTGAAATATCACTAGTGACCGATAGTGAAACCTCAGATCGGGCTGGTAATAAGGAGAATTTTTTCCCAAGGAACATAGGTCGAAACATGAAAAAAATGGGCCTTCCATTCAAACTTTTTGAAATATGGGGGTCCAATTTTTTTTTCGATGAAATGTTTTTAACAAAAGTTGTTCAGTTTTGTGAGTAGATCACGCCTTTAAAATATTTGTAGGTACTTAATTAGGTACCTACATTTCACCCAATATTGTTCCATATATTTCTCTAATGTTCCGTGCGACGCGGAGCGCTGCACTGACAAGCCTCACGTTACTCGGTTAGTTAAAAGTTGAATCGATCGTAACGAGCACTGCACTAACAAGGGGCCGGCAACACACAATCTGTTCTATCGATGCAATAGTGATTAATACCAACTTTCCTCAAGAAACAAAAGATAAAATATTAAAACAAAATTGCCTATGAACTGATTTGAGTTTTTATGGGAGGTCCAATTTTTTTCATATTTCGATCCATGTTCTATGGAGAAAGTTGTTCAGGTTCATGAGTATTTTGACCTCCTTTCGGCTTGTTAGGTACTCTTTTTTTGTTACTCCTGGTATATTGTTCCATATATTTCTCTAATGTTCCGTGCGACGCGGAGCGCTGCACTGACAAGCCTCACGTTACTCGGTTAGTTAAAAGTTGAATCGATCGTAACGAGCACTGCACTAACAAGGGGCCGGCAACACACAATCTGTTCTATCGATGCAATTTATTAGAGACGGATTAGGAACAACTTTCCCCAAGGAACAAAAGGTTGAAAACAAATTAACCTTCCATACAAAATTGTGAGTTAGTATGGGAGGCTCAATTATTTTATTCATATTTTGTCCCTTGAGGAAAGTTGTTCCTTGTCACCAACCCGTCCTTCATTTCCGTATCTAGTTCCGTACCTACCGCTAGATACTTGTACGAGTCGGTCAAGTCGAGTCTGTCCTGTGGAGCACAATTTTTTTTTTCCTTATTTTCAGTTTTACGGCGACTGATATTTCTTGTTAAAATGTTTTTATATTGTTCCATATATTTCTCTAATGTCCCGTGCTACGCGGAGCGCTGCACTGACAAGCCTCACGTTACTCGGTTAGTTAAAAGTTGAATCGATCGTAACGAGCACTGCACTAACAAGGGGCGGCAACACACAATCTGTTCTATCGATGCAATTTATGAAAGAGATGATAAGGAAAAAAAACCAAGGAATAAAAGCTCAAAAAATATGAAGAAAAAAATCTCTCATAAAAAAATCCCGATCAGCTGATTTGAGCTTGTATGGGAGGCCCAATTCCTTTTTTCATATTTTGACCTATGTTCCTTGGGGAAAGTGGTTCCTTGTCACCAACCTGTCCTGCGTTTTCGATATCGATCACTAGTAAAATTTCATCCCATACTGTTCCATATATTTGTCTCTAATGTTCCGTGCGACGCGGAGCGCTGCACTGACAAGCCTCACGTTACTCGGTTAGTTAAAAGTTGAATCGATCGTAACGAGCACTGCACTAACAAGGGGCCGGCAACACACAATCTGTTCTATCGATGCAATTTATTATAGTAGGTACAGTCATTCTATTAGGCCAAATTTGACAGCTGTCAAATCCATACTAGGCAACATGTCAACAAAGAAAAATAGACTCTTTGACATAGCATTAACATGATTTTGACAGCTGTCAAATATGGCCTATTCGAATGACGGTACTATAGAGAGGTGGTAACGAACAAATTTCGCCAAGGAACAAAATGTCGAAAAATGAAAATAAAAAATTACCTCCCATACAAAACTATGTATCTTGAGGAAAGTTGTTCTTTCCAGTCCGTCCTGCATTTTCGATATCGGTCATAAGTAAAATTGCATTCTACATTGTTCCATACATTTCTCTAATGTTCCGTGCAACGCGGAGCGCTGCACTGACAAGCCTCACGTTACTCGGTTAGTTAAAAGTTGAATCGATCGTAACGAGCACTGTGCTATCGATGCAATTTATTAGAGAAATATCTCGATGGGTGAAAACGAAAAGGTCATATCTCGAAGAAGGTCGTAACTAGACTAAAAGCACGCCCCTAATCAGCTGATTTTTCTCTATCGAACGGTCCGGGTCTCGTTTCTCTGCGACAATATTTTTTTTCAAAAATGGTATATTTTTTGAAAAGTTTCCAGATTTTTTTTGTCGTAAGTCGGTCAAAAACCAGTGTTTTTGGGGCTTTTCGACTTACGCCAAATCAAAGTTAGGTATTTCTAATCTAGGATTAGTTACACCCTTCTTATGGCATGAGAATTTGACCATGCTATCAGTTACGCCATTTTTGCGGTCAGCAATTTTTACAATACTCGTGGTTACACCATTCTTGCGGTTGGTGAAATTTGATCATACATCTAGTTACGCGCTTCCGTAAGTCAGTAAAATTATGGATCGACAAGTTACATGCTTTTTATGGTAAGTTAATTCATCATCATCATCATATCAGCCATAGGTCGTCCACTGCTGAACATAGGCCTCCCCTAAATTTTTCCACCTTGTCCGATTAGAAGCGGCCTCCATCCAGCATTTCCCCGCGGACTTAACCAGATCGCCTGTCCATCTCGCGGGGGGCCGTCTGACGCTGCGCCTGCCGGTACGTGGTCTCTTCTCGAGAACTCTCTTGCTCCACCGATTATCAAATCTTCGAGCAATGTGACCTGCCCATTGCCACTTCAGCTTACTGACTCTTTTAGCTATGTCGGTTACCTTGGTTCATCTACGGATCTCCTCATTTCTGATTCGATCACGTAGAGAAATACCGAGCATAGCTCTATTCATAGCTCGCTGAGTGACTCCTAGTATATTTAGGAGACCGACAGTAAGAGACCACGTCTCGGCACCGTAGGTCATCACTGGCATGACAAACTGTTCAAACACTTTTGTCTTGAGACACTGAGGAATTTTGGACGTGAAGACGCTGCGTAGCTTCCCGAATGCTGCTCAGCTGAGCTGGCTGGATTCGCCGAGAGACCTTTTTCTCAAAGTTAGATTTTCCTAGTTCGACTATTTGTCCTAGATAGACGTATTTGTCCACCGCTTCGAGTATCGAGTACCCTACTGATATTGGGATGGGCGCTACATGGGAGTTGGCCATGACTATCGTCTTGTCCATATTCATCTTGAGGCCCACTTGTTGGGAAACCTAATTGAGGTCCTGGTAGCATTTTGCTGAGGTCTTCAAATGACTCTGCCATGACTACGATATCGTCGGCAAACCGGAGGTGACTGATGTATTCGCCATTGATATTTATGCAAAGATCTTTCCATTCCAGGAGCTTGAAGGCATCTTTCATCTCCTTTTCTTACACCCCTCTGCAATGGAATTGCCACCGTGGTCTGATCTTGTATTCGAACTGACATTGTGGCGTTTCTATTCAAACATTTCGAAATACCTGTTGAGGCACCGCTGTAGAGCCTGCAGTACTGCCCACGTCTCGATAGAATCAAAGGCCTTCTCATAGTCCACAAACGCTAAGCATTGTGGCATATTGTACTCCTCGGTCTTCTGTATAATCTGCCGCATCCTAAAAATGTGATCTATGGTACTGTACCCTTTTCGGAAGCGGGCTTGTTCGGGAGGCCGGAAGTAGTCAAACCTGCGAGCTAGGCGATTCGTAAGAACCCTCGAAAACAGCTTAAAGAAAAACACCACCACGCTTCTTTTCCATGCTTTTGGCGTCACACCTTCGAACAAAGCAGAATTAAAGAGCTTCTGAAGGACTTTAAGATCTTGTGTTCCACCCGCTTTCAGTATCTCTGATGTGATTCCGTCCGTTTAAGGGCCATCCTAATCTGATACAATCTGATGTCCGGGATATCCTCGGTATAGTGTCAGGTAAGCGTTGCTCTAGGGTATGTTGAGCTATTAACAGATTTTGCAACTGAAGTGTACAGCTGTCTATAGAACCTTTCGATTTCTCTCAGTACCTCTGGCTTCGTAGACGCTACCCTGCCGTCCTAGGTCTTCAGCTTTGTAAGCTGGCTCTGTCCAATAGACAGGTCCCTGGCAAAAACTTTGATGGCCTTGTTCAGCTCAATCGTTTCTTTAATATTTTTAGTATTAAAGTTTCGAATATCATATCGATTAAGATATCTGTCTGTTGAGCCGCCGATATGACTCCGTGTCATCAGAGGATTACAGCGTTATAGAACGCATCTCAGCTATGAGGTTCAGAGTTCGATCGGTTAGTTTTTGAGGTCTATTTTTACGACAGTGCTTAACGAACCTGGAGCAGACTGTGTGAACAGTTTCCACCTAACCACGGTATCGCAATCTAGGCAACCAAAGGGATTTTTCCAGGTTCTGAATATGGGTCGCAGATGGTCAGAGCGTAGACTCCACTAGGCAAGACCGTTTTATTTTGACGTTTATGTTTTATGTGCCTCTGACCATTCGGTGATCGCTTCCGGTTTTTACCCAGTGGATCACGAAAACATCTTTGAAAATTTGTCTCTTTGTGGTCATAATGAAGTCTATCTCATTTCTGATAGAACCTTCGGGGCTCATCCAGTTCTATTTCCTATGAGGTGGCTTTTTGAAGAACGAGTTTATCATGTAGAGTTTCTCTTTCTGCAGGAACTCGGCCAGCCTCTGGCCCCTTAGATTCCGATTCCCATATCCAAACGGCCCCACCCCCAAATCATTACCGCTTCATTCGCCCAGCTTTGCGTTGAAGTCCCCCATTACAACACTGTAGTGCGACTTTGAAGCATGTATGACTTGTAAGATGTCCTCATACAAAACTTCTACTTCATCGTCAAGGTGTGTCGAGGTCGGTGCGTAAACCTGTATGACCTTCAGCGAATACCTTTTAGTTAGGTATTCTGAATACCAGGTACGCCACCCTGCTTGATATATTTGTGATACAGATGATATTGTTGACGAGGGACTTGTGCACGATAAACCCGACACCACCTTGGGTCTGTTGATCGCCCTCCCGGTAATAGAACAAGTGACCGGATTTGAGGATTATCGTGTCCTCCCCCTCTCTTCGGACTTCAGATAACCCTATGCTGTCCCAGTGCAGCCTGCCTATCTATTCGTCCAGCTCGGCGAGCTTCTCGTCGGTCCTAAAAGTGTGCGTGTTGTATGTCATCAGTGATAATCTACGTCGATTGTCCGTGGGCGCGTTTGCTTTGGTCGTTTGACGGAGGAGTGCCGCCTCCCGGGGATTCTTAGCATCCCTGGTTCCAGTGCTTTGCCGGCGCCCGTCGACGCCAGTTCTTTACACTAACTAAACTTTTGCACATTATAGTAAATACAGCTTCTTTTTTAATTTATTTTTTATTATTCTTTTATTTTTTATAAATGGAGATGATTTCTGTCATTCAATGGATATTTCATGAATAATTTGAATGATTGTAACGATTAACAAAAATTAATGCTTTAAATTATGCATGTAATAGTTTTAATTATACTTTAGACACAATACTTATTCTTGTTTACGACAAATACTAAGCACCAATAATTGTTTTTCTTTCACTTACGTCCCTTTATCCAATGTTGTATTGATAAATCATCTTAGATACGACATATCAAAAGTCTGTAAATGTTTAGTTTTTACATCGTGCATACAAATGTGTACCCCAGTTGCGACCTTTTGGCGGTCTGTAAATTGAAAACTGAAGGTCGTAACTAGACAAAAACCTACTTCCCGTGACTTTATATTGAAAATTGTAATTGCTAATTAAAGATGGTAATAAACGAGAAACATGTTCTATAGAACACATTTCTAAATAACGTCTAGTTTTTAAGTTATGATTTTTTTTGTGATTTTTTTTTCGTTTTTTGGCTCTGGTGTAAAGTTGGATATTTCGAGATACGACCTTTTCGTTTTCACCCATCGACTGGTACGTACATACCTACTGTACAGTCCAGCAAAAAAGAGTAGAAATTAAATAAAATGGAACTAAAGAAAAATCATACTAAATTGTTGCCATTCATAGTCAATGTTGCCATTTAATTTTGAAATTTCATACAAAGTGGCGCCCTCATTTTTTGTCTACTCTTTTTTGCTGGACTGTACCAATGTTTTTGAAATATCCTATAGGTACCGTAAGATTCTACATTTTGTACCTAACCAACCTTTTTAGTTTTACGCTGGTTGATACTTTTTGTTAAAAAGCTTTAATTTTGTTCCATATATCGACCCTTTGAGTAACAAATGTCGTAAAAGCCAAATCGCAACTTTTGGGAAATCGCAAAAAACGAAAAATGGAAAACGATAATGTTGTATATTTTTTACATTTCTAAAGCTATATTAGTACTGTTTATATATGTTTTTGGCCGCAAAAATCCCTTTCAAAGTGTATAAGAATAAATATGCTAACTTCAACAGTTCAAGAGATTGGGTGGCTTTTACTACATTTTGTTTTACAAAAATTGGTGGTTACGACATTTTTTTTATGTATGGAGACAATCAAAATTGTTGTAATTACTTTTTGTTAAACACGATGACCCACTTTTTTGTAGTAAAATACAAAAATCTGGAAAATTAATGTAGATTTTTGTAGGTAAAATTATACTTATTTGGTAGTTACGCTAATACTTTAATCAACCTTGCATAGTTTTTTTCAAATGCATATACATTGTCAAGCCTTTACCCCTTGCAGAGTAATTAGAGCATTAAAGAATGTGAAAATCTGAAGTTTTTAGCACTTCTGACTTACTTTTCGGCGTATTTACTGGTGGTACACTTTCCGCAATCACCAGTAAACAATTGTTGGGCTATCTCATAAAATATAATAATCGCGTACCTAATGGATATGAAACTATAAAGTTCCTTAGTCACTTCACATATAAGATCGATCGAAAGGCGAAAAGATGAGCTGGTTTAAGTCAACATAGAAAGCTTATAAAGTTTATAAGTTTCGTACGACGTGCCTATGACGTTGGTAGGTTTATTTTTCGAATGAGCTTAAAGACTTGAAGTTGTATCATCAAAATAAATAACATAAAAGGTTACATCTAATTAAGTACACATCTCTTAAGAGTGTGTTCTACTCACAAAACTGAACAACTTTTTTCAGAAACTTTTCTTCGAAATATAAATGTAACCCTATTTAAAAAAAATTACAATCACATCTGACAAATTCAATTGTTCTTTGATAACTGACAAGGGGTTAGAGAGTCAGATATAGATTTTTTAAACGATATTCAATTCTGCAAAGCAACTGAATGAGAGCTAAATAATAAAGTATGCTGTATGCAACTTTTTACTGGGAAAACTTCAAGTTGATCGTGTGCATCTCGTCAGCAAGCCTATTTAGCATACCAGCCTTTGATATACTAGCATTTAGTGAAAAATTAGTGCCATCTACCAGTAAAATGTCAAAATTAGTGCAAGAACATGAAAGACTTGTGTTCGTGCTTTATTTTATATAATTAAAGAAAAAGGATAATAAATTGAAAGATAATAATTTGAATCAGATGAAAAACTACTGGGCTGTAATAATTTCGAATTAAAAGAACTCCGAATATTGAACAAAAGAGAAAACAAAATCAGTCGATGATTGACAATACGAAAAATTATAGAAAAAAACGTGAATAATTGAAGAAAGTGAATATTATGTTGTACTAAATTATTAAAAATATTACCAAATAAGTAAAAATATTTAATAAGACTGTCAATCCACCAAAATAAGCTTAAAAGCTAAAATAAAGAAGAAAACACTTCAAAAAGCTAATATTTTGATTAAATAAATACTTTTTTATACTACAATAATTCACCTATTTTATCCGCAATTTGGTCTTTTACTACATGAAAAAAGAATATTATTTCATTCAATATGTATTTTACATCAATAAACGTCAAGCCCTATTGTCCCAAAAACAGTAAATTCTGTCGTAAACACCAGTGAGGTAACAAAAATAATGTAGTTAAAGCCAATTGTTGGGATAATCTATTTAAGACTTTTTAAGACTCGGATGAGTACAGAAAGGATATATTGTTATACATCTTTATCTCTATAAATATTTTTTAGCGGTTACTGTAATGAATGTTATAATATTTTAAAGTTCTTGTTCATTACCACAAATTTACCTGAAATGGCTGCAAGCTTTGCATCATGCTTAATGTTGCAAAAGAAAAAGTATCAAATAATTGGTCTTTTACGACAAATTGACCGTTTTCACTTTCTTGGTCTTTTTGTGAAAATATGTCGTACAAGCCACCTTTTTACATACATGTTATTTATGACACTTTTTTAGTGTCCAAAGCGTCCAAACAAGGTACTTACGACAAAAAATTTGAAAAATTACAGTTTTTCTTGTCTAAAAATCTGTGTAGTAAAAGCCATTTTTTTCAAGATATCAAAATTTTAAATATACAGATCGATAGAGCTCGTCAAACTACATAAGATGGCATTAAAAGCTCATTTTCGCCAAAATGGCTTTTACGACATTTGTTACTCAAAGGGTCGATATTTGTCTAATGTTCCGTGCTACGCGGAGCGCTGCACTGACAAGCCTCACGTTACTCGGTTAGTTAAAAGTTGAATCGATCGTAACGAGCACTGCACTAACAAGGGGCCGGCAACACACAATCTGTTCTATTGATGCTATTTATTAGAGAGGTGATATAGAACAACTTTACCCAAGGAAATAATATAGTATAGTAGCTAGCCATAACGTCCACAACAGTCCACAGCTGGACATGGGCCTCTCCCTATCGGGGGGTACCTATTTGCCATACTTATCACGCTTGGCAGGCGGATTCGCGAGCACAGTGCAAGATGTTGCATTTGTTCAGGAAACACTGCTACCCATTCCCTGGATGGATGCTATTCTAAGCTGGCATCACACGGCAAGGAACAAAAGGTCCGAATATGAATAAAATCTCCATACAAAATTGCCGATTAGCTGATTTGAGTTTGTACTTATGGAAGGCCCAATTTTTTTTTTCATATTTCGACCTACCTATGTTCCTTGGGGAAAGTTGTTCTATTTCACCAGCTCGTCCTACATTTTCGCTATCGGTCATTAGTAAAATTTCATCCTTTATTATAGGTAGGTATTTTTCTAATAGTCCATGGAGCGCTGCACTGACAAGCCTCACGTTACTCGGTTAGTTAAAAGTTGAATCGATCGTAACGAGCACTGCACTAACAAGGGGCCGGCAACACACAATCTGTTCTATCGATGCAGTTTATTAGAGAAAATATCTGGTATGCTATGCTACATACTGTACCTAATATGATTTTGAAACTATCACAGACGGTATTTTGTTTTTAAAAACTGTTTCGAATGTAATCGTGGATTTTAGACGCATAATAGGTATATATGTATATATCTATGTTTGATTTTGAAATTACCGCTCCCGGGATTTTGTTTTAAAAATTTATGTTTCGAATGTTTTTTTTCTTTGCAGCTTTAGCAAAAAGTTGTCAAAGCGCCTAGCGGCAACTTGTCGTCAAAATATGACTGAACCACAGATGAACTTAAATATGTAGACTAGCTAGACTGAACAAAGCCATTTGCTTACGAAAGAAAAATGAATCCTGTTTAGTTTTTATTTTATTTAAAGGCATCCGTCACCAGTTTTTCGAACAATATCGGCCAGCTTCGCACGTTATAAACGCAATCGATACTTTGTGTTCCATCATTTTCGTTTTAATATCGGTTTTATCCATCGGATATTCATATTTCATGGATGGGGGTGTATTTATTAAACCTTTTATACCTAAATGTTCTAGCCTCTTTCATTAAAGTAGGTATGGACCATTATAACGAACAGATTAGGAACCATTTGACAAACTACCGCAACGAAAAAGCAAATAGGAGTCCACAAAATAGTCGGAACGAAACAGCCAAATGACCCGTTGAAAGTTCCCCAAATCCAACGTAAATTGCATACAAAAATGTCCCGCACAGACTCGTAGGTCCTGACGGCTATTACTTACAACGCAATATCAAATTGCTTTCAATTTATTTCGCAATTGCCGTCTTTGAGTTTCGCTTTGTAGGGCCCTCTGACGTCGGTCCGAGGCAACAATAAAATGTATTCGTCTCCGGAATGTTTAATATGGGGAAAAGTTTAATAACGCGTCCGGGCGCTGGGCGCTGCTGCCGGCGAACCGCGGTCAGCGCTGCCCGGCGCTCTGCGATAAATCAAATCTCTTACCTTCTCCGCTATGAGAAAAATCCTTATTACATTCGAAAACATTTCTCCCAATGCCAAGACTGCTATCCAATTATATTCGCTGCTGATATCCCGCGCGACATGCTCGCCCCATTTCTTTGTTCTTCGCTCACGAATTCTTGCAAACTATTGCTTTGTTAACACAAAGACGATGGGGTGATGTCACCGTTTTAATGAAAAAGTGCCTTGGTGTACAAAAGGGTCTTGCTTTGCTGGCATAATTTTAGATCACATACTCGGTGATATTTTACTAGTGAGTAGTGACCGATCGGCAGTTTTGTATAGTAGATCCATATTATTTTGTATACTTATTTCGACCTATGATCTTTAGGGAAAGTTGTTTCTTATCAGCAGCTGATTTTGAGTTTTTGCTAATATGGGTCACTTTTAATATTTCACCCTACTTTCGGTTTAGGTCTACTTACTTACTTGTTTACTAAAAACACCGTTTATGTAGGTAATTATTCGCCTTGAAGGGCTAAGGACTGATGAGATGGTTCTTCGGCTCTTCCTACAAATCGAAAAGTAAGTACGCCCAAGAGCGACATGATGAAGAGAAAGGATGCTTCTGAGATGGCGACGCGAGTTCGCCATGTCAGTACCATCATTAGCAAGCGACACCTGCGGGCTACAACCCTCACCCTACCAAGCGTCAGCTCCCGTTGGAGACACTTTACTGCCTTTACGATTTCGCTGTACATTGACGACGTTGTGCGGTGCGAGAGGACCTTAGCAAATACAAATACAAAAGCATTTATTCAATGTTGGATACACTTATTGATAGTCATTACAAAAATAATGATAAGTCATTATTTTTGTAATGACTATAAAAAAATGTAAAAAAAAGAAAATTGAATGACACAATTTTCTTTTTCTTATAACAATTTTGCGGTCCTAGTATAGCGTAGTATTGGTGTACGTTAAAGCCGCCATAAACATCTAATATTTGAACTAAGTATTCGTTGCTTTCGTTCGTCATACTTTCGTCGTTCGAAAGATGCTCGTTCGGCGACATCGTAGTGTAAAGGGGCTGCGAAAGATTTTTACATGAGCGTACCCTGGCCAAGCAATGGATCGGTGTTCTCGTTCAGCGTAATAGTAGTGTAAAGGGGCTGTGAAAGATCACATGAGCGTACCCCGGCCCAGCAATGGATGGGTGTTCCAGCAATGTTCAATGTGCAACTTTCGGAAGTAACACGAAACTGTATGACTGCGGCTCATCAAGACGCAGTAGGAACTCTACCCCTGAGGCCGACTCCGACACAATAGCTGGCTGACGTTAATTAAATGTTAACAAACGCCCTCGCCGACTAATTGGAACTGTTGCCTATTATCCTTACCTGAGACGCGGCGCGAGCCCCACTCGAGACCTCTCCCGGGCACTCCCGGGTCCTTCGCCAAGAGTGAGCCTCATTGCTTATTTTCAAGCAAGTTCGCCGCTCTACATAAGAAATTTGCCAATTAATAAAGTTCTTTGTGAGATCCTCGACTAAATTAGAAGAGTTTCGAAATAATTAGGCCTTAGACGGATTAAAATTATGTACGAGTGGCTCTACTCGCGTAATTTTAGTCACTAGAGACTATCTATTGCCTACTTAGCCAGCCACAAAACAAAGTACATAAAACATTCTTTAAGATCATCAATTTTCTATGCATGCATATACCTTACATTAACAAACTAAACGGTTATGTACCAATGACTTTTAATGTCCTTACAGTTTTACCAAATCTTCGTAATGCTTTTATTGCCCGCGCGTTACGTGGTGTAGCCTATTGCTACGGGATCGCTACGGTGCGGTGCGGTAGTATGGTATGCTCTTGATATCATCCATCAGTTATATATTGCATCGTATGAATTATGTGCTATAGAATAGAGTGTTTGCTCGTAATTGCATATTTTTCATAAGTTTGACCTCTTGACCAGTGGGTACTGAGTCATTTAGCAAGATGATTTCGTGCTTCGAAGGGCTTGTAAGCCGTTAGTCATACGTTGACTCAATGTCCCACACGGCTGGTTAAGGATCCGTACAGTAACGCTATACAACGGAAAGTAGACAAGACTTACCTACAGTATGTTTTTCTAAGTCTTACATAATGTAGACCGCAATTGCTTTAATTCACAAGAAAATGAAATTGCTTTTCTCGTAATGGGCAACTCGAATTAATGCCCCTCTTTAATTAGCGTTAAGCGAAGTTACTGTGGGAGTCGACTTAGTAATACTCTGGCTGTAAACATGCTGGTCATTTCATTTCGCTAGAATAAGAAGAACACCAATAACAATCCTATGACCATATGGACCATATTCTTGATTTTTTTGTCTTGGCCGCCCACCGCGGCTGATGGCGGATACCTAACCGATTACTATGAAATAGGTACCTTTAGTTATTGTTCTTAGGAAATACCAGCAAAAAGTTAGCAATACACAACATACCTACCTACCTATCTTTCTATTTTCTGATCTATTTATTACTGGCAACATGTGCTGAAAAAAACCAAAAAATTTATATTTGCGGACCGAAGAAAAATATTTTTTCTTTTTTGTTAATTTAATGGCATCCTTCTCCATTTTTTTAACCCATATCAGCCAGCCAACAAGATTATAAACGCAATCGATACTAAAAAAAATTGTACCAACTTGGATAGTGTTTAGGCTGTATAGGGTTTGATTATGGTGCCTTGCCTAGAAGGAAAAGATTTAAAAAAGTTGAGCTGTCAATGTCATTCTCTTATTTTTCGCTATTTTGTTCGGGAGTTTTGCGCGGGAAGCGAGAGGGTTCGTGCGTAACTTTATTTCTTATTTTTGTAAATAAGTTTTTCGCTGTTATTGTTGTGTTAATGTGGTGAGATTAACTTAATAATGTGCCGGCAATGAAGAACAATGTAGTGAAAATGAGAAATAAAGTGATCTCGTGTGGTTCTTCTTGTTATTCCCGTGTAAAGTTCCGAGAGCATTGGAACGCGAGCGTCACTATCGTGTTCCAATTAGTTTGCTGGACTGTAGGTTAGGTTAGATTTTAAGAACTATGAACTAAAAAACACTGAAGACTAGGCAGCATGGTCATAAAGATCTTCGCCTGTTCCTTTGGAACGAATAATAAATAATAAAAAAAAATAAAAAATATTTTGTTCGAATTTTGTGAACCGGAAAAATACTGTTCTATAGGAAAACTGGTGCATTACTTTATGAAAAGGACTGATAAATGGCTTTTCGACCTGCCGGCCTGTCCGACGAGGATTCTGACAGCGACCACTATGGATTCTATGAAAAACCGGTAAGTTCCTACAGATTTGCTGACACCGGCATTTCGTTGCAAAAATGTTAAAATTCATTAGAAAAATGTTACTTTTTCGCTTTGAAATTGACTGCCCGTCCCTTAGATTCAGGAATAATCTGAATACATAGAAGAACAAACATGCTACAACTTGGTTTTGTGAAGATTTTCATAAGTACCCCAAAAGCAACTTTCCATGGATCCAAAGGTACACTATGACGTCTCTGACCAGTGTAGTCTTTTAAAGTTAGCCCTTTAGCTTACTACATGTCTTTTCTTGAAAAACTAATAAAGACATTGAAAGAAATTGTTATTTTTGAATTACAAATGCCTTGTATTGCACCTTAACCAAAACATAGTCAATTGAAATATCGATGTACCTACAGTAATTTATTAAAACTGCTTGTTACCTCTTCATCTAAGTACCTATTTGCCCTCTTTGGATGAGATCTTAATTATTTTTCTTCGTGCGAAACATGCAAGTTGGCAAAAGGAATTAACAAGCCTCACAAGTAAGTCATCTTAGCTTGATAGATTCTCTCTCAGTCTCCTCATGTAGGACACCGAGTTGTCCAGTGACAGCATGAATCCTGATGTCAGATTTTTACCATATTTTGAGGGATTCTCAAACACAAATGTTTTTGTCACTTTCAGGCACGAACTTATCAACAACAAGTACCTCAACACAGCGCCAGGAAGAAAATTGAGATAAACCTGCAGGATGCCATCATCAATGGGAAACTTAAAGAAGTGGAGAAGATTGTCCATACTGGTAGGTTTTTCTTCTTCTACATTGTTGTGCATTAAATTGTTTTTGTTTTTATACTTGTTGAATGTATGTGTATTGTAATACCCTACTTTACATCCCTTATCCAGAGGTATTGCAATAGTCACCAAGCTCGGCAAGGAGGTCGGCGAATGCAGTGCAAGATGTTTATTTCACAGGGAATGTTGCTGCTTTTTACCACACTGAGAGGTAGAATTTGGGTGATGCTTCATAATATGTGTGCGTGTGGTAATATCATGCAATACATGTTTTATCTATTTAGCTATGTTCAACTTAAAAGTAAAAGTCTTGTTGGTGGAGTAATTTCCGTTTGTCCTCTGCCAGGTTTTTATTAGAATCTAATTTGATTTTGGCTTTGCTGTGCAGTTAGAACTACAATGTAATTGGTTGTTTCTACCCTTGTGTAAGAAAGTAAGATGGCAAACTGCCAGTTATTATCTGTTTCGTTACCTGTTTGGCTTAGCTAACAATGCACTTAATAACCGAACTACCCTGTTCTAACAGTCATCTGTGCAGAGCATGCATGGAAGAAGAAGAAACAGCTACCCACATGGTGCTACACTGCAAAGAGGTGGCAATGTACCAGGCAAAGTAGCTCGGAAATCCGAGGTCAATCCCTGAGGGCCTCAGTGATTTGGTAGGGGGTTGCTGAGCTTTCTCAGGGAACTAGGATGGCTCAAGTAGTGAGTCCTCCACCCTTCACTCAAAATAGGCGCATGTAGACATCGATTTGCGGAAGCAGCCCCTATAACTATTACCCATTTACCCTGTTCTATTTGAATTTGTTAATCTAGCCATGTAGTCACATGTAGTATTGGTAGTTGGAGGAAGTCTTTGTTTGACTTAAAAGGAAAACAATACTTTTCCTAATACCCAAGTTTTTATGTTACACTGTAAGTAAGCTGTTAAGCTCACAATGTAATATTTTGCAGCAAGCTTGTATAAATATTATTATTATTATATCTAGCCTACTAGATCCCACTGCTGGGCAAAGGCCTCCCCCGCGGTCTTCCACTTCTTTCTGTCCAAAGCCAACTCGGTCCACTCCTTATTATAGGCATCGAGATCGTCACGCCATCGTTTTCGGGGTCTACCTCGGCGCCGAGACCCGCCTCGAGGTACCCAATGGTCAGTGACGATTCTAGCCCAACGATCTGGGTGCATCCGACAAACATGACCGGCCCACTCCCATTTTAATTTGGCGGTTTTAGTGCCTACGTCAGTTATTCCCGTTTTAGCTCTTAGGGTTGTATTACGGACTCTATCTATTCGTTTGACGCCGAGGACGCTCCGCTCCATCGCTCTTTGGCAAACCTTGAGTTTGGACTTTTGACCCTCAGTTAGCGACCAAGTTTGTGCACCGTAGGTTAGGACAGGCAGAATACACATGTTGATGAGTTTTCTTTTCAGTGACATGGGCATTTCACCCTTGAGAAATGCTTTCAACGACCAGAAGCTTTTCCAGGCATTTTCGATGCGACGATCGATTTCCTTCTCTTGCCTGTTTTCAAAAGAGACAATCTGGCCTAGATATATGTACTCATCAACATAATGTATTGTCTGCCCGTCAACCAGTACCCTACGTTTCGTGCTGTTGGTCATCAGCTGCGTCTTCGTCCTGTTCATTTGAAGTCCAACCTCAAGGCTCGCCGCACTCAAACTTTGAAGCATGTCCTCGAGTTCTTTTGCCGTGTTAGCGAACAGAACAATATCGTCGGCGAAACGGAGATTGGTTAATCGTTTTTCGCCGACGATAATGCCCTTAGATTCCCAAAGTACTGACAAACTTTTAAACACTTCCTCCAGGGTGGATGTAAATAGTTTAGGGGAAAGGGGGTCGCCCTGCTTCACGCCCTTTTTTATGTTGAATGATGGACCAGGAGAGTGCAATTTTATTGATGCAGTACTGTTTGCGTAGACCATTTCCAAAAGCTTAACGTATGTCTCTTCTATCCCTTGCTTGCGAAGAGCTGTAAATATCGCAGAGTGTGTGAGACTGTCGAAAGCCTTGGAATAGTCTACGAACGCAAGGTATAAAGGCGTGTGGAACTCATTATGCTTTTCGACTATTTGGTTCAGTGTGTGCAGGTGGTCGGTGGTCGAAAACGATGGTCGAAAGCCAGCCTGTTCTGGTGGTTGATGGCGGTCTAAGATTCCAGCTATGCGATTTTCTATAATTTTTATAAATATTTTGTAGATGTGAGATATGAGACTGATGGGACGATAGTTGTTAATGTCTGACTTTTCACCTTTTTTATGAAGCAAGATAATGTTTGAGTGACAGAAGTCATCGGGGATTGTTCCTGTGATTAGTATACTATTAAAGAAATTAGTTAGGAAGGGAATAAGAACTAGTTTTCCAACCTTAAGTGCCTCTGTACTAACACCATCCTCTCCAGGGCTTTTCCGGTTTTTCATGCTTGTCAAAGCTCGATTTATTTCGCCTTCCGTGAACAGAGGTATAGTATCAGCACAAGAGTATTCGGCTGGAGGGGTTTGTGCAGCTGATGGATCGGACTCAGAATATAAGGTCTTGTAAAATTCTGTACAAATGGTAATAACTTTGTCTCTACTAGTTTGTTTTACGCCGTTATTGTCTTTTAAGCTAGTGATCCAGTATTTATCTCGCGAAATTCCTTGTTTTGCTGTACGTAAACTTCTATTCGTTTCTAAAGCGCTCTGGACAAGTTCGGTGTTGAATTTCCGTATGTCGTTTCGAATGTTCCGTTTCACTTCCCTGTCTATTTTTCTATAACTTTGTGTATGCTTTTCCGTTAATTGTCTTTCATCTATAAGTGCTAAAGATTTGCTGGATAATTTATTGTTTTTAGTTCTAGCCTGTTTTACTTGTTTGCTAGCTGTTTTAATACCATTGATAATGTTACTGTATTGGATCTTTACATCATTTGTATGTGTGTCGATCGGCAAGCACTCGAAACTATTCTTTAATTCAACGTTGAATGTGTTAAAGTTGTTAGTTAATGTATCTATGTCAATTTGCTTAATCTTGGGTCTGAATAGGCGTTTTCTCAGGATTTTAAAGTTAAACTGTAATTTTGCGCGGAGAGGTCTATGATCTGAGCTGAATTTGATGGTGTTAATTACACCGACGTCTTTAACAATTTCTTTATTTGATGATAAAATATAATCAATTTCATTGCGAGTGTGGGTATTTGGTGAAACCCAGGTCCATCGGCGTTGCGGTTTTTTTGGAAAATAGCTGTTGCTTATCGAAACTCTCTGTCCAAACGCAAATTGAACCAATCGGGTGCCTCTTTTGTTTCGAATGCCAATGCCGTATGGTCCTAGGATCTCGGAGTTATCCCGTTGCAGTCGTATTCCGATTTTAGCATTGAAATCGCCAATAACAATATTGAATGTCCCTCTACAATCGTCGCATGCCTTGTTTAGAGTATCATAGAAATCTTCAACATCTTCGTCATTGTGCGACGTAGTAGGTGCATACACCTGAGTGATAGTTAAAGTCTTGTTATGAGTAAGTGCGAGTTTCAATACTGCGATACGGTCGGAATACCCTTTAAATTCGATAATATTATTTTTCCACTTTTTGGCTACTAAGAAACCAACACCATATAAACCATTTGTGGTACCGAAGTGATAGAATGTACCATTTTGTCTTTCTACTGTTAGTTCTCCCTCTCTTCTTACTTCGGCTAAACCAATCACGTCCCAATTGATATAAATATTATGAAAATATTATTTCCAGCTCACACCTGTTACCTGATGCTGTAAGACTCCAAGATATTTCTGCAAATACTTTTAGTAGGACTATATTTTTAGCTACATCCTAGTCAATGACTGGATAGCCTGTACTGTAACTGATATTATTGTTTTTCCTTGATTCCAGATTTATCAAATTCTGTCAACCTGAAACTAGACAGTGGCTGGACACCACTGATGCATGCCTGCTTCCATGCCCAGGAGAAGATAGTCAACTTCCTTTTGGACAAAGGTGCTGATCCTAACTTACATGCTGGTGAGTCAACATATTATGTTCTTTTCTTCTCTACATTACAAATGTACTGTGGGTGGAGTGCTGGCTTAGTATAGCATAATTCCAGTTCTACTTGTAGATGTTGTAAAAGGGAGCTAAGAGATAAGTCCAGGTACTGACATCTGGCACTGTTACTTGTGTACATCTTGGACAAGTAACATCCAAACTGCAAATACAACAGTATGCTTGCCAACCAGCCTGTCAAATGTGGTGAGTATGGCGAAAACTTCTTAATAGGGCAAGGCCTGCAGTGAATTGTTGTGGCAGTTGATGATAAAAGCCTGTCTTAAAATAGGCCCTTCTTACACTTGTAGAAGTAAATAAGGGTCTTTCAATTGGCCTACTTTTAAATACCTAATTCAGCCGCTGAATATTCAGTAGGGTTGACTCCTAATCTGCTATGAATATAATAAGTGGTAATCCATCACTAATATCACTATCACATCATACATCAACACAGTTTAAACAAACTATCTAATCTCTCTGCGACTCACTAATTAGTCATTTCTCTGAATATGCCATAATTTTGAAGGTAAGTACACTAGGTACATATTTATTTTACTTGAAAATGTTTTTTGTTTAACTAACAAAAATATTTTCTCTCTGAATTTCCAGATTCAGTAACCCCAGCAATGGTGACGTGTTCCAACAGCAGTGCAAACAATGACACCATTCTCCACATCATGAACAGCCTGATAGACAAAGGCTGCCTACTCAACATTGGAGACAAATATGGCCAGACTCCTTTGATGAGAGCCATTTCGAGTGGAAGAGTGGCGGTTGTCCAGAAATTGATAGACCATGGAGTCAATATTGAAATGAGGGACCAGCAGGGTTGGACAGTAAGTGAGTTTTATTATAAGAGATAATTTATCTCTTTTTTTATGGAAGTAAACACCACGGTCAAACTCCTATGATGGGAGCCACTTTGAGAGGAAGAGTGCTGCTTGTTCAAAATCTTATAGACCTAGGAGTCAATATTAAGAGGAGGGATCAAGAAGCTTAGACAGAACAGTGGGTTAGTGGTTTTGTCACTTTTCACGACACCCAAAAGTAAAACTACAGTGACCCCATTCTAATGTAGGCTCACACGAAATTACGCTCATTATCCCTCTCATTGAGACTTATTCTAATCAACCAACTGAAATACATATCTATACCTATAAAAAGTTGTCCACAGGCGGTATTCTGGGCGTGCCACCATAACCAGCCGGAAATCCTCGAAATGTTGATATCCCAAGGCGCTAGACTGACCGAAGTTGACAAGTCTGGTCGCACCCCTACCAATATAGCTGAATCTCATGAATTCAACAACATTATAGAGATTTTGGACAAGGTTTTGAAGCCACCAGGCGAGGCGGGGGATGCAATGGAATCATTTGTTCCTGAGGTGGCGTCATGGCAGGACTTCTATCCGGGCGTCAAGGATGACCGTCAAAAGTGAGTATGGATCATACTGTAGGTTGTTCCATGTTACCTACTAGAATTACTCAAGCTAAAATTTCCATTCCCAAAGAGGGTTTGACTTCAGGCAGGCGGCCGGCCGGTCATAAAGCAGCCAAAAACATGTTGCGCCGACTCCAACAATGATTTGGGACTAGGGCAGGAAGATGATGTAATCAAATGTATTGCCAAAAAAAATTGCCACTACTACAATTCTTACTACGTCAAAACAAGCTGCAATACCATAGCATTGAACATAATTGTTTGAGTTTTCTGTCGCACTGCGTTGTGAACTGAATATAACATTTATTAGAAAGCTTTGGATAATGGAAGATAAGGGTGTCGTCGTTAGTACTAAAAGCGAATGTCATAGATTTGAATCATGTCAACAGCCTAAGAACATTGAAATAAAATTGACCATGTTTATTTGTCTGATAAATAATTAAAACACTTTATACTTTTCCAGGATAACCTACCAAAGCGAGATCCCCAATCTTCTGTACGGCATGAACTGCGAGCAATTGGCGCCCATTATTCTAAAGAGCGGGATGGACTTACGCTCTTTCCTGCTCATGGAAGAAAAAGACATGAAAAGACTTGGTATAGATATGCCCTACGAGCAACAGAGGTTAAGAAGGGGATTGCAAAAGTTTCACACGAGAGGGTGGAAGTTGAATTCGGTGTCGGGGCTGTATGCAAGAAAGGCTGATACTTATGGGTGAGTATATAAAAAGCTTTTTAACAAAAAATATCAACCAACGAAAACTGAAAAGCATAAAATAATTAACTTTTGTAAGTCAACCTTAATAAAATCATTAGTGTACAAACGATTGGTAGAAGGTACTATAGGAATATTTTCGGAAATATTTTGAGATTTTATTCAATTTTATTAACCAAGTTCATAAATTAATCTAAATGTGCCTGTCTAAATGATTTTGAGTCGGTGCCAATCATAATTAAAATAAATAAATAATCATCCATGGAACAAACATCTACCTACTACTGTCCTGGATGGAACGAGATCTCCAGTTACTTTAACAAGCGTGGTGAGTATGAATATACTCTCCGTTAGGGAGATGATAGTGGACAATAAAGAGGCGCCTCGCGCGCTGTTTCCCTAATTTGTGTGTAACGTATGGTAATAAATACGCTTGGTTGGCGCCGACTCAAAATCATTTAGACAGGCACATTTAGATTAATTTATGAACTTGGTTAATAAAATTGAATAAAATCTCAAAATATTTCCGAAAATATTCCTATAGTACCTTCTACCAATCGTTTGTACACTAATGATTTTATTAAGGTTGACTTACAAAAGTTAATTATTTTATGCTTTTCAGTTTTCGTTGGTTGATATTTTTTGTTAAAAAGCTTTTATTTTATACTTTTTTGTGACCAATATTCGACTGTTTCTTTTCTATGTGACGCAGAAGCTCCATCTCAACCCGCTAAATGTAATGATTTGTACTAAGTAGTTGTATATTTACTATGTTTATCAACCTCAACCTTTCATAGTTAGTTAGTGTGGACGTAATATTAAAAATATGATAAGTATGACATGATGATAATTATTTACCCTCAGTATTTATTTCTCTAATCTATTTTGTTGCGTAATCATTAAATCATTGGTTGGTTATATATAACAATGTTATTGTAAACATTTACCTATATAGGAAAGTAGGATTTGTTCTACCCACAGCTAAATTCAATTTATCAAAATATACAACGTGTTACAAAACAACCAATAAAGCTGAAAGGGGAAGGAAAGGTCCGTTGCAAAGAGTCAATTAACAAAAAATTAGAGCCGTAGTATCGTTTTTGAAAACTACGAAAAAACTATTTTTTTATTAAATTACACTTATTTTTAATCGTGGCATCGCATCACTAATTTTGACAGCTCAAAGTTCAAATGAAGTTACTGACGCGGCGAAACGCAGTTCGGCCTACATTGCTGGCTATTACATGTATGACATCAATGCAAAAAACAAAGTCAACCAGCAATGTATGCTGAAAGGGTCTTTGTTCGCCAGGTAGTGTAGCACCTGACCTAGACTAGTGATGTGATTATTTCATCGACTGATGATAATGAAAAATATTCTTTTTTTTGGTTAGTTATGTAACAGGTTGTATACATTGCTATTTGCAAAAGTTTTCTGCTGTCGAAGTTTTAAATAAATGTAAACAAACACGATTATGATTGGTTTGATTTGAGATGAAAGAGCCTTATCACACAACGGGTTCGCTAGCGGATGCGGGGCGAACGTCCAGACGCGCAACGCGCGACTGATGCGCGGCGGATACGCAGCGATTTCGTCTCGGACGTGCGGCGGATACCGGCGGTACTTCGTTGCAAATCGCTTCGAGTACGTGACGAATTCGCTGCGTATCCGCCGGCCGTCCGTTCCGTTCCGCACCCGTTCGGAAACCGCTTGTATGATAAGTTTGAGCTAAGTCAAACTGTGATGTAAGACGTCAATGACACTATCGTCAATGGTCCTAAAAAGTTTGGTTAAATAGGTCCGTTCGCGACCGATTCTCTCTCCTTTGATAAAATTCAATCATTTGCAAGTTAATACGTAATTATTTTACAACAAAACTAGCAATGGTGTCTCAGGCGGATGAAAGTATTCCTTTGACATAGCTCTTATCAAAATCTGCCCAGTCGTATAAGAGTTCAAAGAGAATAAAGAATCACTATAAAATACCTACAGACTAATATTCATATACGACCTTTAAAAAGAACCTCTTTTTGACAAGCTTCTTTGCCAGATGTTTGTCATGCAGTTGATGTCAACGGGTAGGCATGTAGGTAAACTTAAGTACATTATGCTTCAAAATGTGCCGCAAAATATAAGAATTTACTGAATTTTTAAGGATTCTGCCATCAGATCCTGACCTGATGACAATGGGACCACCTGGGCAGTGCACGCTTTCAAACAAAAAAATATTTTTTAAAATTGGTCCAGGCGTCTCTAAATGATCGGTGAACATACAAAAAATAAAAATAAAAGTTCGAGACGAATTGAGAACCTCCTCCTCTTTTGTTTTTTCGTCGGTTAAAAAGAATTGTCTGTAGACAAGTAGTAATCCTGAAAGTATTTGCGTAGACATCACATTATGGATCTTGTACAGTCTCTCCACTCATGAACAATACAAAATTTTAGGTTTAGATATTTGTCAGATCGTAACATTTTACAACAATAATTGATACTTTTCTAGATGCAGCAACATTTATTGAATCGTACAACATAGTTTTTGTCCGGCGTTTCCTTATCAGTCACAAGAAAATCAAAACCTTAAAAACAGAATAGAATTGTTCATGAGTTAGTGTGAGACTATTCATGAGGCAAATAGCGTGGAAGCTAATGAAACAATGCATGAAATCGATCTACTAATGTCATGTAATATTCGTTTTACAGAATCGAAAGTACGAACGTAATGAACAGCATTACGAATATACAGCCTTTAAAAAAAACTTTCATACTACTGGCAGCTACATAAAGTAACTCGATTTCTAGTATTTGAAAAAAAATTAAGCGAATTGACCCGCGTACCAAATTGTAATCTGTTCCAATTTGACACTGGCCAACAGTAAGTCAAATGAAAAAAAAAACATGTGTCACCCGGGCGGGACGACACTTTAAATTATGAGGACTTATTTATTATTAAATCTTTGCTTCAAATCATTTTTCGAATTAAAATTCACCGATAAATGCTTTTTAATTTTAAAAGTTGTTCAGTTTTTAGGAGCCTCCATTTTAACATTTAGTTAAAAAGTTGGTGGTTCAGTAGATAGGCTTGCAATCGCCATAGTGCAGTGCAGAGGTTTGAATTATTTTTCATAGTTTTTCTTGTAGAGTGTAGATAAAATAGTGTATGCAACTGCATATAATTAGGCTTTAGAATGCTCGTGTCAAACTATTATCACAGTCGGCTGCGCCTCGTGTGATTAACAGATACTCACATCCTAAAGCCTCTCATTATTAGGCAGTTGCATAAACTACTATTATATATTTTTTCTTTTTTTAAGACGTGGCTGAGCCACTGGCTTCACAACTCATTTATGGAGTCGTATTTCGCCAATGTCGAAGTTTATATATTTTGTAAAGTAATTTGGCACTACGCCAGGGACGTAGGCCGAGGGAGAGTCGTATGAACGACACAGAGGTCCTAGTCTTACGACTAGGGGCTGTGTCGTGCGATATGAGTGGCAACAGAAACGTGATAGTAAAATTTCTGCACCACGTGGTGATCCGCTCGTCACTATTACACAATGTCAGATATATGGTTTAATTATGATTTTCTATTTAACGTTCACTTTAAGAATAGTTTACTGTATAATACACTATCAGAATTATTCACTAAACACTCAAATAAACGAAAAAAACAAAATTATAACCAAATCACATCCGCCATTACGGAATAGCAGCGAACGAATCGCAACTACTATTATCTACACTCATTTCGTAATATTCGTTTTACAGAATCGAAAGTACGAACGTAATGAACTGCATTACGAATATACAGCCTTTAAAAAAAACTTTCATACTACTGGCAGCTACATAAAGTAACTCGATTTCTAGTATTTGAAAAAAAAATTTACGAGTTGACCCGCGTATCAAATTGTAATCTGTTCCAATTTGACACTGGCCAACAGTAAGTCAAATGATAAAAAATACGAGTGTCACCCGGGCGGGACGACACTTGGAATTATGAGAACTTATTTATTATTAAATCTTTGCTTCAAATCATTTTTCGAATTAAAATTCACCGATAAAAGCTTTTTAATTTTAAATGTTGTTCAGTTTTTATGAGCCTCCATTTTAACGTTTAGTTAAAAAGTTACTCATGTACAAAAGTCGTTCAGTTGGCGGTTCAGTAGATAGGCTTGCAATCGCCATAGTGCAGTGCGGAGGTTTGAATTATTTTCATAGTTTTTCTTGTAGAGTGTAGATAAAATAGTGTATGCAACTGCATATAATAAGGCTTTAGAATGCTCGTGTCATTATTAAGCAGTTGCATAAACTACTATTACTATGTTCGCTAAAACGCTTTTCAAGCGTCGTAACTCGTAGCGTCAATAGCTGGACAATATAGCCTGAAATGGTCATTTTAGTAAAATGCGAGTTAAGAGCTAGTGTGCGGGGATTTAAGGTCTGAACGGTTTACCATTGCCTGATTTACATACATACATAAATATATCACGCCTATATCCCTTGTGGGGTAGGCAGATCGTAAACGGCTATTTACACCATGTCTGACAAAAGTTTAGAGTCATTCAGTAGACTGTATCACCATACATAGTGATAAGTTGTCAGCCTGTCGCCTAAAATTGCATTACACATCGACTCTCAAATCTCTTAGTCGCTTCTTACAATACCCACGGGAATGATATGGGTTGATCCTATTCTAAGCCGGCACGACACAACGTAATCACTTATTTGAAATTACCATGTTATTCATTCCAGAGTGCTAGACTGCGTGACATCCCTAGGCAGCCACCTCCACCAAGTATACATCCTAGAGGCTTCATTACAATACACCCTGCGCGAGTATAAACGCGTGCAGCATCAGTTGAAGTTCGAACCACCGGACTCGCCGTTGATTACTAAGCTGAGAAGTTCTGCTAAGAGCCTGCTGAACAACATACGGAATGTTAGGAAGGAAACTAATCTTATGAGAGCCCAGCTAGTTAAGGTAAGAATCCTTATCGCGTCATAAAGTAGATTAGGAATAAGTCTAGGCTATGCAGATTTCCCTGTGAGACTTGTTATGGAATTCCAATCTAAGATTTGGTGCTAAGAGCCTGTTGAACAATACACAGAATGGTAGGAAGGAAACTAACCTTTATGGAGTCCAGCTAGTTAATGTAAGGAGCGCTAAATAGTTATTATTAGACTGAAAATCGTGCATATACACTAGGAATAAGAATGGAGCTACTAACGACCCTTTAAGACGTCCAATAAAAGTACCCGTAGTTTGTAAAAAATATCAATCGACTCAATACCAATGCAAATCCTAGAGGTTTCAATACAGTACACCCAGCGCGAGTACAAGCGAGTGCAGCATCAGTTGAAGTTCGAACCACCAGACTCGCCGTTGATTACCAAGCTGAAAGGTTCTGCTAAGAGCCTGCTGAACAATATACGGAATGTTAGGAAGGAAACTAATCTTATGAAAGCCCAACTAGTTAAGGTAAGGACCGTCATATGGTTAATTATAAGACCGAAAATCATTAATATACAGTAGGTATTAGAATAGAGCTATCAAAGTACCATGTAAGACTCTTGTATACAATTCGCCCTAAGGTATAATAAAGGTACCCATAGTTTTTAAGAAAATACCAATACCAATACCAATGCAAATCCTAGAGGCTTCATTACAATACACCCTGCGCGAGTACAAGCGAGTACAGCATCAGTTGAAGATCGAACCACTGGACTCGCCGTTGATTACTGAGCTTAGTGCTACTTCTAAGAGCCTGCTGAACAATATACGGAATGTTAGGAAGGAAAGTAACCTTATGAGAGCACAGTTAATTAAGGTGAGGACCTTTATATTCTTATTATTAGACTGAAAATCATTAATGTACATTCGGAATAAGAATGGAGCTATTAAACTACCATGTTAGACGCCATGTATACAGGTTGTCCAATAAAGGTACCCATTGTTTGTAAAAAAATACCAATCAACTCAATACCAATGCAAATCCTAGAGGCCTCGTTACAATACACACTGCGCGAGTACAAGCGAGTGCAGCATCAGTTGAAGTTCGAACCACCAGACTCGCCGTTGATTACTAAGCTGAAAAGTTCTGCTAAGAGCCTGCTGAATAATATATACGGAATGTTAGGAAGGAAACTAACCTTATGAGAGCCCAGCTAGTTAAGGTAAGGAGCGCTAAATTATTAGACTGAAAATCATTAATATACATTAGGAATAAGAGTGGAGCAAGTAAACTATCCTGTAAGACTCCTTGTACACAAGGCCTGCAATAAAGGTTACCTGTAGTTTGCCAAGAGTCTGTTGAACAGAATACTTATGAATGTTAGGAAAGAGACCATATTAGGGTAAGAATCATTGTAATGCATAATTAGTCATTCATGTAGATTGGGAATAAGGCTGGGCCAAGTAAACTAACCTGTGGGACTTGCCTTTGAATACCAATATCAGATCTGCTGTTAAGAGCCTGTTGAACAGAATATTCAGAATGTTAGGAAAGAGACAAACCTTATGTTTGAGACAGCGGCGGAAGCTTGTGTTTGTTGATAATAATTCAGTTTTATTTTGTTTCAGATAAATAAGAATAACCCTCAGCCTGCCGATTATATAAAGGAAAGATCCGTCCGTGAAATAGCTTTAGATTACATCACCGAGATACTGGTGGTCTGTTCCATCGGCTGTCTAGTCTACAACGCCAAACAATACTTGCCTAGTCTTATTAAAAAATAAATGTTTGTTACACTTTTGCAAAATATGGCTTCTTATTGCCTCCATAAACGAAATCGAGTAATTTGACAACAAGCAAAATGTAGTAATAATAAATGCTCAGGACAAACCTTGCCCTAAAACGTGAAACAAGAAATTCATTATGAATGTCGAAAGTTTATACCATATAAGTAAAGAATATAAAATTGAAAGAAAGTGCCCAATTCGGTGGATGTGATTTGTCCTCCTGGATCTGAAGGTAAGTCCCGCCACTCTTTTCTACATTATGTATTCTTAGTGTCGGTCGGTTCTCGCTTTCGCATATCTGAGCGTATTCCTATCACTTCTAAAATTAGGTTAAAGAACTTTTTCATTCACTCAGCTAATTTATAAATATTAATATCTTAAATAATGGTGCTATATTCAAAATGATGATAATCGGGAGCTCTGTTTTATAGTTTTCGTATGCGGAAATCAGCTACTGATTGTGAAAGTGTAATACGAGTGGTTAACATAACAAGTCTTTGCGGACTTCCAATGCATGATTTCAGAAATCCACTTTTAAAAATTGTGCTCCAGGACTTCATGCTTCAGCAAAACAACAACTTGGAATTTGTACAAAAACGTGAATAACACTGTAAATTGCTCTGCCAAGTCAATTTAGTCATTATCAGCTCATAACTGTCGTTACTGCTTCGATTTTATTAGGTTGGCAAGTTGTTAAAAAATGCGTGCAAATGTAAAAACGGGTTCACAGATAATTATCATTTCTCCACGCTTTTGGAAGATAATTTTAACCGACTTCAGAAAAGAGGAGTTTCCCAAAGACGTCTGGTCTGGACAGATCAATATATTTTTTAAAGATACCTACCTAGTCTTCAGGTGGTCCTATAGTTAGTATCAAGTTAGGGAGTGAAAATGGAACTCTGGAAAAGTTTAGAAAACATTTCAACCTTAATAGGCACAGTTGAAGTCGGTTCCAAAACGTGTTTAGTTTACAATACAAGAAAAAAAGAGGTATTTTATTTATTCACAATCTGGAGTAATTGCACCTGGCGAGATCAAAATTATGGCAGGTCTTATTTCAAAGGCGGAATGCCGGCTCACTTTCGGCGCAAGAATGCGTCAGCGCGCCGCCGCGGCGTGAAGTTTGAGCCCGCGCCAAATCCATTTGCAATATAGTGCAATGCCAAATTGCCAACTTTGTATTGCATTTCAAAATGGGCTATACATTACATACGTAGGGTGTAAAAAAGAGTAGAATTATTTCAAGAGTTAAAGCAACAATGAAACTGAACCTAAAGAACTTAGGTAGTAATTTAAAAAAAAACGTTCATCGGCCAAGTCCTTGGCCGAGTCTCTAGTCATCATCATCTTCCTGCCCTTATCCCAATTAGGTACTTGGGGCGGTGCAAGACGTTTTGTTGAACACAAAATCGTGTTGCAAAGGATTTGGCTTAATTTTACGACCGGTCGCCTACCAGACGTCAACCCTCCTTGTGGAGCTTTTGTGTTGGATTAACCGTCACCATACGGTTGGCCCTGGCTGTTTGGGTCGGGTTTATCCCTCGGTCGCCTCTTACGACCCCCACGGGAAGAGAGGGGATGGTGCTATTCTACTCTGCCGGCACCACGCCTTATTTAAACCACAGCGGTATCCGAATGGGTACGCGGGTAGAGGAACATCATCATCAGCCCACATCTACCCGCTACTGCAGGGTATAGGACTCTTCTCTATTGCGCCATTCACGGTCCTTATTATCCATTGAGATCCGCTCGATTTGATGATGGCGGTCGTCGGACCACCGGGGTGATGGTCTGTCTACTGTTTTTTTGCTCCTCTTGGCTAGAGTCTGGCTAGCGAGTCTTTGGACGTCAAATAATTCAAATATTTCAAATGGCAACATGTTAACACTGAAAAACTACAATAAAACAATTTTGATACTTACTATTTTTTTGTTTTCCTTGCCTACCGGTATGTATGTATGTATGATGTATCTAGATAAATCATACATACATACATACCGGTAGGCAAGGTAAACACAAACTAAAGAGCAGAAAACAAAAAAAATAGTACCTAAGTATCAAAATTGTTTTATTGTAGTTTTTCAGTGTTAACATGTGAAAGATTTTTAAAATTGGCGCCATTTCCGTGTCCAAAGACTCGCTGGCCAGACTCTACCACTCTGTGGCTGCGTTTGGTCCAGCGTCCGTCCAGTCTCCTGGCCAAGTCCTGGCAGAGGTCCATCTCTCCACCTCCAATCTACAAGAGAGATGCCTAGCATGGAGCGTTTCATTGCTCTCTGTGCTACTTTAATCCTTTTAATATTATACATGTTATGCTTGGTGCGTTTCTTAGTTGAGGAAAACTTGTCGATTACACAGTCTATTTATACCTACAACGTTTTGGAACACCGACCCTATTATACCAGTATTTATAGACACAATAATGCGGTCTCATAGGAATAATTCACAGAAATATCCAAGACAATGGGCCTTGGACGAGCTGAGCTGAAGATAACTGACCTGCCCTAGATGTCACTGAAGTATGGCGTGGAGAGCGATTTGTATGCACAGACGGAGCATTATGCACCCACTTCTATGAGCTGTGAAGAAAATATTGGTAAGTAATTTAATTTTCATTTTGTTATTCTATCAAGATACTTTCCCAGGAGTGGGGCACCGAGTCAGCGACAGACGAAACAATATAATAATCCTGGTGTGTTAGTTTTTCAACCGACTTGTACTACAAATATCTAGGACTTTGACATAGTTGCGTTATCTTACTTTTCGTAGATAAACGAGATGGACCGCTTAACGTGTTTGGCTTACCATGCTCTCCGAAGCACAGAACAACCTTTTCATATTTATAGGTAAGCATTGTTTGTGACAATTAGTATTAGTGCAGCTTATTTATAAAACCTCTGTAGGGCAAAATACTATGAACAAGCGGTGCCTCTCTGATTTTCTCTTATAGCAACAGATTTATATCATCCATCTGTGATTTCTTCACCCGCTTTTAGGAGATTTAAAAATGACTGTGACAAACTTTAGTAGGTAATACTATCAGGTAGGTAATAGCTATTTGGTACAATATGACTGTAGGTAGGACTGTAACACGACTATGAATTTCATTTCACGGCTCGTAAACCCAAAATGTGTGTTGAAAATCTGAAATGCTATTAGTAACACGACCGCAAAGTAATCCACTCCAACGTTAAAAAAATTCATTCTCAATTTCAAAGACGTGTTTTTCTGGACCTAAAATAAAATGTAGTCATTCTTGCCGCGTCGTTTTTAGACTTGTTCTTCGTAATCCATCAGTGTCACGGAATTATTCATCCTCCCATTTAGCACAATTATTCACTAACGTCGTCTCCTTACGAGATGCATCATTGGGTGACGCAACCTCGCTGCTGCACAATCGAGAGTTATTGCAGACACTTGTAATAAGGGTCGGCGCAAATTCAGCGCCAGTTAAAGCGAGCTATTTTCAGTTGCAAATAGATAAACGACTTTATTGTGATTACAATCAAGACGCTATTGCGGCGAAGCGGAAAATCTCATGCTCTGCTCAACTTATTTACTCTTTTCAGGCAATATGCTTAGACTTTATTTCATACTGAAAGCTTAAAATCAGTCTCATACGAAAGTCATGCAGCTGTTGATTGATGACTGAGTAGGTAGATGGCTAGCAGCTGTATCGGATCGGAGGGCGGTGGATAAAATTTTGACCATCTGTTATTTTTCAGTATTTCTGAAGAATCGTAATAAAAACTTATATCTAACTGCGCTGTGCCAGGCAGACTTCACTTCTCGTTTTTCACTTTCTCGGGTTTGTTGCATTTGTTAACACGATTCGCGTGGGCTTCATGTCTTACAACTTAACACTAGACAACGTATGCTATAATTGGTTAGACATGTAGCTAGACGACGTGGCTATTTCGCTTTTCTCCACAGCTTTAAATTTTACAAAACTAGCATTTTGTTACGTTAACCCAGTTGGTCATACCTAGGAGTCGCTGTTTCGAACCCTGCCTGTGGTGCAACTTTTGCAATTACTCTAAAAATAGCATTTGGTTAACATGTGTAAGAGCCCTAACGGTCAATCTGGGTCGTCCTTGTCACTTTTTCAGTGTTCTCATTTGGCACTGAAACTAACTGAACGCCGTTCACAGTTCATTACGGGAGTACGTTATTAATTGCCCCTACGTCGTCGTGCGTAGGAGTTATTTTGTCGCCCATTACTCAAAATAATCCCCCGACTTGGTTACTAGCTGGACAAGCAAATTAGCAGGCGTTAGGTTGTAAACAACTTTGCGTGTGCGAGTGTCTAGTTTATAGTCATGTCTTGAGTTTATTTTCATCATGGGGTGATCATCATCAGCATCATCACATCAGCCTTTAGTAGTTCACTGCTGAACGAAAGGCTTCCCTTAGGGTAGGTATGTAACAAGGCAGGATCTGTTCGCCATCCATGGTAGGTAAGTACTTACCGGCCGCCCTCTTCATCAGACCGAAGGGCATCCAACGTTACGCTTGCCAAACTAAAGCGTGGTCTCCACTCAAGAACCCGCTATTGCACCGTCCATCAGTTCTATGACAGAAGTGATTTCAGCTTGCTGCATACTTTGGCCTTCTGGAGGATAATCTCTTTCCGGACTTTATCATTGGCGAGTTGTTACCTCATTTTGGGCTTAGGGTGCCTTCTACTAGTTGAAGTTTTGAGGTCAACATTTGAAAGCAAGAGAAGTAGTCAAGTAGGTGGATTTATTTTATCGCTGCATGCATTTGTGTCAGCCTACAACGAGTTGAGTAGGTTCCTATTTACCTACTTAATTTAAATTTTGCGTGAATTAATATATTAATAGATTCTATACCTACCTATTAAATTATTATACCTACGTACGACGTTTTCAAGACATTGATTTTATAGAACGTAGAACATCATCACCATAAGTACCTAGGTTTTTTTTATAAAAACTGACTGAATAGGGCTTCGTCAAAAGCTTGCTAATGGTGTTAAGGAAAAAAACTGCAACATACCTATAAATACTAAACTTAGGAAATGCCTAACCATAACCAAGGTAACGCATGTGTTATGCTAAAACGATTAAAACCTGCGCACGCGCAGGTGAGGTCATGGATGACGATGTTTACGTCAATGTGTAAGAAATAGGTACCTAATCTTTATCCAATGTCCGATATTTACCTTAGATCGATATGCAATTTCGTACTGCCACATAGCTAGGTACCTAGGTACACCAACAAATTCCTACTGCCACGTACCTAGGTGCATAGTCTAATCCTAGGTGCTTGCGCTGAAGTAAAATTAAAATGAGCAAATTGAAAAATTCGTTAGCGTCAGCCGGGACTTGAATCCGGGACCGTTGGGTACCGTCCCACTGCTCTGCCAACAACATCAGATTTCTCATATTTTTCATTTATCACAATGCACTGTGCGTGCATTGAAATTCCAATAAGATCATTCGTAAAGAAGGGAATCTAATTAGCCCTAAATTGGCGATTGCAATGCAACGCTATTCGTGTGTGCCCTGTTATGTCGTGACGTGTAGGTACCAACCTACCTACTCTTCTATTGTTTAAGCACGGTCGTATCCGTTTCCTTTGTTTCACATTTCGCTGAGTTTCGAAATAACTGAACCATTACAAGTTACGTAGACATTTCACATACTGGGTCATTATTAGTAACCGATACCGGATCGACTAGTGAAAGAAAAGGAACCACTTCTCCAGTCAAAACATACCTACTCTGATCTCCTTCGTTTCGCAACCTTTAAGTAGAGAAGTCAAAAAATACTATCATACCTATTTCGTACTAAGTTCCTTAAAAATCAGGATCAGCTGATTGAATTTAATATTTTTTTAACACTTACCTACTGAAATATTTTCTCATGGGAAGTTGTTTAGTTTCATGGTCAGAATGCACCCTATCATTCGGAGAGCTGTCCCTTACACCCTGTATAAGTACCTACCAATCTTCAGGTTTCAGTACCTACCTACTTAATGCAGCTAGATAGCATTTAAATTTTCACCATAACAATATGGGCTGATAATTCCTAATCTAGAAGGCCCTGTATAATTTAGGTACGGCTTTGCCGTTTTCTTCCACGACTACCATTAGTTAGCCTGTCAACCTGTCTTTCCGGCTTGCTTTAATCTAATTTAAATCGGACTAGCATCACAAAATAGAGAATTTACAGAAGGCCAGCTCGCCCCTTCTTTCGATCACTTATGCCTACTCTTTAGGGTTGCTACTTTTACTTTCTGTTTTTTTAAATAAAGTTAGGTACCTATCATTTGTAAGTATGAATTAGGTATATGCAATTGAGAAACTCCTAAATTACCTGGCCGATATGAAATAGTTTTTACCCTATGGAAGTACATAGGTACCTACCTGAGTAGAAAGTCATATTTCTAATAGGAAATAAGTAGGTCCCCACCTAAATCGGTAGATAGACAATGGGTTTGGGTCACGAGACTAGGTAGTGAGCGAAGCGACCAATAGGTAGGCAGGTAGGTAAGTAGGTAGTAGGTAGGTAAAGGACCGGCCGGTGGCGATGACCGACACGACAAATGGTTCCTCACGTCATTCGTTGGTATTTCCACGAAAACAAGTGTATCTATCTAAAAGAAAAATACCTTGCCGTCACGAACTTTATTAGGTTAGATACCTATGGTTGGAAGGTAGGTATTTTTGAACAGGGCCTGAAGTCATCATGAAAGTCAAACGAACCGTCCGTCACTAGTCAGTCGCACAGAGATTACCTACCTACCAATGTATTGGCGGAGGGCGGGCGATAGGTACGCGCTGGGAACGGTAGGTAGGTAGGTTGGTAGTTGGTAAACGTACCTATCATGACATGAACATGACGATATGACAAATGCGGGGACGCACCCGGAATAAATTCAGGCATGGAAGCTGTATCTGTAGCTGTATGTTGGTAGGTAGGTAGGTACCTTAGTTTCGAAGTATACCTACTTACCTACTATAGTTTCGAAGGTCACCAGCTGCCGTGACGAAAAAATGAAAAAATATCCAGGATCGTAATAGTCCATTTGGACTACCATAGGTAGGTACCTACCTGATGATCGGAAACGAAGATGACATAACCTGGACCTTTGCTATCGGTATTTCGCTACTCATCGTTTCACCTCAAATGCTGACTATGTAGTAAGTATCTATCTACTGTGGGTAGGTACCTACCTAACTAAACCCATTTGACCTACCAAATCAAACTAAAGCGCAACCTACCTACTCCTTCGTACGTATCTAAAACGCTAAAGCACATATTACCAACAAAAAATATGATTTTTAAAAAGAAATCCCTCCATTACTAGTGTTTTGAAGTAGATATTTATTTATCAAATAAAAGAGTTCTACTTGCTTTTCATTATTGCGTGGGAAACTGAAAAATGACAATGCACTATTTTCTGTCGTGTTATTACACCCGTAATACACCCAAAAACATCACAAAAATATTTTTCTTTACTCGCCATTCCGTGCGCCCGCACCGAACGCGCCTTTCACACTCAACCATTACCGGTTCGACACGGTTCCACAGAGCGCGTAAACGACGCGTGTGGATGCTGAGTGAGTTTAGCCGCGTTTGCTCGAAGCCGACTCTCTGGATTGCGCTAGCCAATACTTACTTTGTGCTAGCATGCTAGCAATATCAACCAGGGCTGGAGAACCATTGGCCTTTTCGGTTAAAATTAGCACTTCGGTTAAAATTCTTTTTAATGCCCAGTACCTACGTCATATCATGGCCAATAAAAAATAAAAATTAAAGTAACTTAGTTAAAAGCAAGTTAAAAGCCTTCTGTTTAATAGGTAGAGCTAGAATCTGTTGAATAAATATCACTAGTTATAATTAGGGCCATATTACAATATAAATTTAATAGACTAAGCTCCCATTGACTAAGTCTTACCTCATAAGGCTACCGATTAGAAGAATGCTATGACGATTGATCATGTTTAGGAGGTCATAGTCTTATTTCTTTACTTAGGCGCAGGTTTTATAACGATACTGCATGTGAATTAATTGCCACAAAAAAACCAGTTTAAGTAATTAATGCAGAAATAGGTAACTCAGCTTAATATGGCGCCTTTGATATGGTTCTAACATTTTAGTACCTACGTATTGAAATAAAAATAACATTGCCATGACTTATTTTTTTATTGACATCTAAACTTTTTAACAACTGTTTGTACTAAAATATAAATGTGTTCAGAGTTAAAAGCTGTTAATTCTGTGTATTGAAAAAACATGTTGTTATGGCCGCTTACAGGTAATGTTAAGCAAATGGACTATTATAATATAAAGTTTAAATAAGACACTTCGCAGAGGTTAAATTTCTTTTTTTGTACTTCTTTCACATGCGGTTGAGTACATTTTGTAAATGAACACGTTTTATAAGCTCCGTTGTAGGCCGTAAAATTGACAGTTAAAACTAACAGATCTGTAATAATATCTCTTGGTATATAAAATTCAATATCACGTGACTAAAAGTTAACATTAAGTGCTTTCTATGTAATTTAATATCACTGGAATAACGTAAATATCAGAAAATGCATACAGAATGCACGAACGGCTCTAATAACAGTGAAAGCAACATTCAGTGAGAACTGCTCGAGCCACGACTGTGCGCACTATAATGGAATCCACAAGTAGCATACAATACTACATGTTAAAACAATTTTGAGATTCTCTAACAAAGATTCAAAATAAATATCTCAGTATACCGCCGATACTTCTTACAGTACTTTATAAAACGTAAATTAGAAATAAATAAATTATGGAATAGCTGCTCCTTGTGAGGCTGGGGCCGCACTCAGTGCTTCTGGATGGGGATTTGCCTGTCGGTGATGGCCAGCTGCGGCAGCGGCGCCTCCACCGTCAGCACGCCGTCCCTGGATAGCGACGACTTGATAGCCTCGGGGTTGGTGCCCTTGGGCAGCAGGAACTCTCTGTTGTACTCTCTGTACACCGACTTTGTGTCTGACTTCTCTTCGTGCTTGGCGTGCACCTGCAAAAGAAAGCGAAGCCGTCAATGACATAAGAATGCTGCTGGTGGCCCGTTCGTCAACCCCGAATGACCGCTCGCGTGGCCATGCGATGTGCCGATAGTGAACGCTATTGGCACGACGCCCGCCATCTCAGACGCTTTTTTATTTTATGTACGTAAATAAAAGTACTTCATCCTCACGGCCGACTGATGTTCATTCGACAGTGACAATATTTTAAACGCTAGAATTTTCGGCAAGTTTCAGGTCGTTTCTTTCGCAGCGGTCATGCTATTTTCATGCAATTATTTGTACATTGATCTCAACTAAAACCAGATTTTATGTTTGACAATACAATAATTCGCGAATCCGCTGTGTGTTAGGTTATTTCAACAGGTTTGGCTTCTGTAAAATAAACACAGACTACCTACTACTGTTTAGTTTAGCAGATGTGCCACCTGTAGCTACCTCTCACGTTTCGAAAGAGTGTATTTTCGTATAGCAGCTTCACATCAGCGCGTTATGAATATTTTAGGTTTGTGTGATCTCGTTTATGTTTCAGAGGTTCATATATAGTTTCAAAAGAACACTTACGAGAAGTTTGTTGTCGACTGTCTTGACGACGATCTCCTCGGGTGTGTACTGGCTGACGTCGAATCTGAGCTTCAGGGACTTGCCGTCTCCTTCATCCTGGATGAGTGGTGAGTTCAGGCTGTCCCAGTGGCTGGGCTCGGCCAGCTGTCTGTTGTCGCTGTGCTGTGACGATGTGGTGGAGCTGAAGACATGATAACACACATCATTAATACATTATTCTGTTTCCAGACAGCAAATATGAAAGCAGAGATGACGCAACCTGAAAAACTTTTCGAACAAAGAAGTTTACAAGGCTCGCGCATCTTCTGATTTCATAATTCAAGTCAATTTGCACCAAGATACAATCGACAGTAAAAAAAGTGCATACCTACTGCTAAAGACAATAACGGGACATCTGGACAAACATATTGTTAAACTTTGCATGCAACACACGTATACGTGCAGTAAATTATAGCCGGATTAATTAAATATGCAGTGCAGTTCGAGACATGCAAAACTAATGAGAAAGGCAACCTTGATACCGATAAGGACATAATTGTTTATTGAAATTTAATTGTGAATGAACAACGTGACTCAACATGGTAACATTGTGACTTGACCCTGATAAACTCTGAATTTATCGACAGTTCGTCCATTGCATTAAGCTCATAATACCTATTAATAAAAATGATGTGAACAAAATTAACAAGAATTCGTAACGTAACCTATGTACGACCAGATCGAATACATGCTTGGAATGCTGAAACTACGTTTCTTGATAGCACTTTAAAAGGAAATAAACACTTGTAAAGAATTCTAAATAGTTTATCTACAAGTAAAACATTATTCTACCGAGCTACTCAGTTACCGTTGCAAAGCATACTATAGCACGGTCTAAGAATATTTGCATGCAAGAGTTGTTTACATGCCTCTGTTTGTGTTACACGGAATCTTGCTTGGAAATCTAATTAAGGATTTATATAAGCTACTCATTAATCCTTAAGATTTTCCTTAAAAGGCAATCGTGATCACATCCAAGAGATGACTCCTACGCGCTTTATGTATGAAGATGATTTTTTATGAGACACCTTGTCGTTTTTTATGCGACACTTGTTGTCAACCTTGTAATGGGAAGTGTTTACTTTTGGTATCTCTAGAAAAATCAACAAGTGGGCAGCGAATACTAGTTTTTATAGTCTGAAATTTGTCACCTGTTGTTGTACTAGTAAAATATCAGAAAGTACTATAGTCCGACAGCTTCGTGCGCGACCCTCCCTAGGGGTGACAGACGTTGGGAGGGGAGATGTCAGCGGGTAGCGGGAGGTGTAGCGGGGAAGGGGGACGCGCGCACCCGCGCCGCACGTCATATTAAAATGACGTGCTTCCTCGCCCCCCTACCGTCTGTACGCCGCAGGAGGGTCACGCACGAAGTTGACGGACTATAGAACTGAATCAAATATCAGAAAGTACCTACTAGAACACCTTTGTGTAAAAGTTTCCGCGTAGGCGTCTGATTATCACACGGTGGCTGATGTCACGCTGTATAGATGCAGGCAAGGTCACTGTCAACAGATGATATCACCGAGTCACCGATATTGATGCTGTATTGTACCAATGATTGTGATCATTGTGACCGACCATCATGCATGCATCATTTCCCATCATCGCATTAGACTATTATGGTCGTGTATCTATAGATATAGAATGAGACTAATTCAGTAGGGCGAAGGAATTTTATTGCGCATGCTTTATGAGATTGTTTGGCCGATGCGCGCGTAAACAGCATAAATTCCAAGACACTGATTCAGGTTAGCTTCTGTATCTAGACACACGGCAGTGTGTCCGCCAAGTTCGAGCAAAAAAAGCGACACACCGGCCGTGGGTTATATTACACGAACCATTTCGGGCCAAGTTCGACCCACCTATAACTAAAAATCTATTTTATCTACGCATATGAAATTTCTAGTATCTGTCGAGATCTACTTACTTATCTAAAATACAAAATTTCATTAATGTACCTATTGTAGGTCTTGAGATATTGACGTCAGAAAATCGCTATTTTTACTATACACTCACTGACTGACTGACTGACTGACTGACTGACTGACTCACTCATCAAAAACCTAGACCACTTCCAATGGTCGTATTGACTTGAAATTTGGCATGGAGGTAGGTCTTTAGGTCAAGGTAAAGGAAAAAATCTGAAAATGGCCAAGTGTGAGTCGGTTTTAAAAATAATGAAGGTGTAAATTCATACCCCTAAGGAACTAAAACAAAAATTTATCTATATCTTCCAATCGTCGTACCGACCTAAAATTCGTTACGAAGGTTTGTATTTAGTCAAAGTAAAGTATAAATGAGATATTTCCTTACCTAACTTAATCATAAGAAAAAAAGAAAATAATCCTTACAAAAATAAATGAAATCCCACCCAAAACATAAATGTGAAAGGCTGCCAAGTTCGATAATATTGGAATGCTTCGCCTATAAAAGAAGTGAGATATAAATAAGTACCAAGTTCCATACACAGACCTCAGTTAAAAATAGTAACAGGAAACACACTTGATTTTCCGCAGTTTGGAAATAAGAATCTACTTTCCAAACTGCGGAAAATCAAGTGTGCATTCCTGTAACTATTTTTAACTGAGGTCTGTGTATGGAACTTGGTACTTATTTATATCTCACTTCTTTTATAGGCGAAGCATTCCAATATTATCGAACTTGGCAGCCTTTCACATTTATGTTTTGGGTGGGATAATATTCACTACGTAAAACAATCATGGAAAAATGTTAATAACGCTGGTAAAGTAAACATAATTTTATTCGCAGAATTCTTTAACTCGTTTGCTTCTGTTTCTGAGCGTGAAAAAGTGAAAAAACTAAAATAAGATCAGGTGGGGTAATACCTATTGGGTAGCACCGGAGGAGGTGCATTTATATGAATTACAAAAACTATATTTATATTAAAATATTATCTAAAAGTATCTAATACTTATTTTATAATAAGTATAATATTCTGAGCTACAAACTTCTTGGCTCAACTTTGCGTTAAACGATAACACGGAATTTGAGAGACCGTAAGTTTTTTAAATCGGTTATAACTTTTACAGGTACCTAGGTACCAGAATATTTTTTTATGGTAACTGACAACATTGTCTAAGTATCTAAAAAATAACAGTAGACTTTAGGTTCGTATCATCAAAGAATACCTAATAAATAGGTAAATTGTCATAAAGACTTACAAAAAATCAATGTTGCTATGACGAACGCTCACAAAAACATCTAGCTATGACGATAACTGACTAATAATATTTTCAACTACGCTACATATTAAAAATTACAAAATATAAGACAGAATTTGTTTATGCATTTAACTAACACGCTGTTAATAAATTATTAAAATAATCGTATTCTTAGTGAACTTGAAAGTTTTACATTAGCACCTCGTTTAGCACAGCATTTTAAAATGTATTTATTTATTTTTAATTTTTATACTTTATTGCACGAAGTACAAAAAGGCGGGCCCTAATGCCATGCGGTATTTTCGACTGGCCAACCAGAGGATAAACAGAAAATAAATAAAAATAAAATGAAAATGTACTGTACCTATGACTAAATTATCTACGTTAAAAGAGCGTTTTTTTTTTTATTTAAGAAAATGTTTAAACAGTATAACTACATGCACATACATAAGTCACGCCTAAATCCCTTGCGGGGTAGGCAGAGCATAACGTCACCCGGCAGTGAAAACCACGTAAAGGCAAATACCACAATTTTACAGGAGGCAGTAAAAACTGTCTGGTGAAAAAAAATGTATGAAGAGTAGATCCAAGTTTTGTTGTTTTATTACCAGTAAATGAGTATATTTTAAGCGGTAGTAGAAATACACGAACTCTAGTAGTGAAAATAGATTAAAATAGAGTTACGAGGTTTTCCTACTGATAAGACTGTGGCTAGGGTGTAGCCTCGTATAAAATACAAGGTTTTCCAATTTAAAGTAAGCAACTAGAGCTGCCTTTGTTACCGCACCACCCTTGCCGATGCTGGAAAAAAAATCACTGCTACCGAAACCCATCGTAAGCCATTCAAGCAGCAAGACCTCGCTACCCAATAACGCGCAGTCTTTTGCCACGAAGCCCTGGATGCCTGCAGGGAGACGACAACTGCCGTGGCACTCTTGCAACTGAGGAGAATCTTCCTCCTTCTCCAATTTACTTCACCGACAACACCACCACTGAGAACGTACCCGGTTTCGGAGGTGATAGCACACCCGATAGGATCTGTTGCACCTGGGAAACTGACCGGCTTCAAGGAACACCACCGCTGACTCTAGTGAGCTACCTGGCTGGCAGTTTGAGATTTGATTTGATGACTGAGTGGACACAACACCTGAGCGAGCTTCGGATACACGCGGAACGTGAGGACGTTTAAATTGTCGGAGTTTGAGGAGCCTGGCAAGGGAGAGGAGAAATTCTGGGTATACCAGCGCTAATTTAAAGCGCTTGAAGGCACCGGCTCCAAAATTAGCCGTCCAAGAGAGACCCTAAACAATCCCACAACACACGGCTGAAGGACATTAACGGAGCTGACCACCCTTGGCGACGTGGCGATACTTACGCCAGATCAAGGCACGCGGAGGACGCATGTTTTTTTGTTTACCTGACTCGAATGCCATACCTCACCCTTAGCATCTATTACATCCATCACGGTGTTCTGGAGGAGACCGAAGCTGGAGATCTGCATGACCGGAGAAATAGCGTAGGAATACCAGGACAGCCAAAACAGCTTTTAGCGGTTCCGGCACATTTAGAGAAACTGCGTGATGTGCAGGAAGCAGCATACTGCTTGCGAATTCTTAAGACTGTATGAGCAGCCAACCACATTCCTAACTGTGGGGGCTTGCATCCTGCTGACTACATCAACCAAATCATGCCGTAAAGTACCGAACCGACCTGACCGATGGAAACAAAGCGGTAGCGGAGGAAACTCGCTTCCTCCAGAACGAGGAATCTTCGAGTTAGCCACAACGTGAGCCAAATAATGGCCCATTTGATACGGTAGATGCCTCTCACAGTATTCCTCAGGGAGAGAGCCGTCAGCGGGCTGCAAGACAAAAGAGTCAAATAGCAGCCGTCCTAGAATATGCCAAAAAGTCCTGAGCAATCAAGAATTCAATTGAGGTCAAAAAGAGCCTTAGCGATCGAAGGCAAACTAAATGCTCTCTGAATCAGATAAGTCTGCCACAGGGTTATACTATCGTGGCGAACAGCTATCAACATCAACTACTCCCTGTCTAGTAGTTAGGATTGTGAACATCTTCACTTTGACTTCCATCCTCCTCGTACCTTTTATAACACAAGACAACGTGGAGAGACAAAACAAGGATGATTTAGATTGTAGGCAATTACCGGACCTCAACAAGAGGACAACTAGCTTTGCATCCCCAATAGGGAATCTTCCGGCTGGTTCGACTTCGCCGTGGCCTGAAGGTGGACCTACATACACTTACGAAGACTAGACCCAAGGAGAGCCTATGTGCCGCCCCAGAGATCCTCCTGTCTTCGGAGTAAATTTAAAACAACGCCCGGATACTTTGGCTTGATTGGCAAGCGCGATGCGCAAAGTATTGCATTTGTAGGTAAAGCTGCCGTCAATTCCCAACCTTTATACTTTTTATGACATCTACGGGTACAAAACAGGGTTATGCTATTCCAAGCAATTCATTGCACAGCACTCTAGTACCGTGAAACAGTATATAATTTAGATTTAAATTGAAATTATATAATAACGAAAATCTCGCCAAAGTATTTATTACAATACTTTTCAATGTATCGCAGTCATCAATGAAAAACTTGCAACCACATTTCTGTGTATTTCTATTAGTCTGAAGACCTCGTAAACGGGTAAATACGAGGTTTTCATAAGAATCGCTCTGGCTATAAATAACTTGCAACCGTACATGCGAGATTATCATACTAATTCTTTAGTAGAATATTTCTGTAAAAGCAGTTACGTGTTTTTCGCAACAAACTAGAATACAACATAAAACACGGCTTAGTAAATACGAGGTTTTACTTGATAAAACGTGCGTGTCGTTCGATACCGAGGTTTTCATTTTCATCAATAGAAGCTGTTGCCAGTATCGTAGCTACGCCGTTGTTCGTCGTAAATGTGCCTTACGAGTTTTTCTTTCGAAAACTAAAATAATAAAAATATTGCGAATTTGTGCTTTACGTGGTTTTCACTGCTGGGTGACGATAAGTGGCTATAACGGACAATATAATGAGTGAATATTACACACAACACAAAATTGTGCACATAAACGACCTGTAATTTAACTAACATGCAAATAAAAAATGTGAGAATTAAATACAAGTAAACATAATCATACCTGTTTTAGCATTTTATACACATAATTACTTACATAACAGTTAAAGTGGTAAATTACTTAGATACAGAAGTGTTGTTTCGGTTTCGTTTATGCAAAAAAGAAAAGACAAAATTAACAATTTTTCTGCAGTTGATTATTTTTATAAGCTTATCATTTATGAGCAAAGTAAACAAAACAATGATTTCATCCACGGTGTTTCATAACTTTAGTACCTACATTTTTTTATTTTATGTTCCTAGCCATTTTGTGACTAAACAAACTAAAATTATATGTTTTGCATTAATTAATTGACTATTTTTCAGTTTTTTTTTTGTGTGTCTACGATACCCAAACAACACTCAGTAACTAAGCAAATTTATTTAACTAAATACAATATACCTAACTACTAATATTTTTAATTGGATACTTTATCTACGATTCGACGTTACCTCTCTGAAGATTTGGTCACACCTCCGGTAGAAACAGATTCGAAATTGTAAGACATGCAAAAAGCAATATATATTGTTAGTTTTATAATATTAAGCATCGGGTTTATTTTTTTGAACACTCATTATTTTAAAATTAAAAATTATTATATCATTTATTTACATATAGCAAGTAGGTAGGTATACTTATTTACAATGGAGTAGATAAGGTAAATCGGGGCAAGTAATAATTAACGACGCTTAGTTAGTTTTCTGGAAGACAATTTGATGTCAAATCCTTGTTTATAAACATCTTGTTATATTTTGTCTTTTGTTTCTTTTATACTTATGTAGGTACATAGGAACGAAAATTGCGTGTCGATATAATGTATATAATAATTATGTAGATAACGCAGCGTGTTCAAAAGTACAGGCATTATACATAATACAAATACAACAACAGTTGGTTGGTAACACGCTGGATGACGTCAATGTCTTTCAGCGGTTACAGCGACCGACGCCCGCGGGCAAAATAACGTAAGCTTTGATCATTGTTATAATTCCAGACCACTTTGTCAACACCTCTTACCAAATATGCTCGATTAACCGCTTGTTAAGCATACCAAACCCACACAGTTACAGCAGTATGGGCGGACTAGTCTGCTAGCCTAATGTGCCCACACTTTTGTTGAGCAAGATCCTAAAAATAATTGTGACGGCACTAATCAAATCATAAGCATAAGGCATAAGTGAGATGTTGATATTTGTTTTGTACCTGCGACCTCGGTTTATCGATTTACCTAACTTGATGTTCAAACAACGCCACAAAGAGAGTCGGTCTCTCCAGTCCTACGCAGCAATTTCGAACCACATGTAGGTTATGCATAGTAGGGCCGGTGTTGTTACGTCATCAGGGTGTTAGCAGCTGAAACACAGCCACGTCCAACTAGGCCATGCGTTCATGTCGTAAACATAACTTCGACGTGCGCCAACAACTGCTTATTAACAGCAACGAAAAGACGCTGATAAAAACGGCATAAAATAAACCGGTTTTCTCAAAGACGCAGTGCAGTGCAATAAACACTACAATCTATGCATCTTCATTTTCCTTGAAGAAAATGAATACATGTGGAACTAACAAAACGTTATTTTACTTTAGTTTCCTAAACGTTCTGCTCCAGTGATTACTCTAGCGAGGGAATTTTAGGCGTTGCGTAATTTCAATGTAAAAAACTCAGTCGGTACATTGTGTTTACAATTTCACGCGTTCCTGTGTTTTAGCAACAAAATGTTCTCGTTCGGATCCGACTGGCTATTTCTATTTATGACATCATCCCGCGTCGGGCTTACGTATCGCTGCACGCTTTAAATGGAGGCGACTGAGATGCCTGCAGTTGATGCCGTTCCGCGGAATGATCCCGAATAATGGCCTTTGAACATTCCTTCGTGGCGTCGTCGCCGAGGCCGCCCAAGGTGGGCGACCCTCTTGCGAAACCCCAAAACTCATTAATTCAAGATTCCCTTTTTGGAAAACAGGTCCGCCGGCGAACTGTTGCGATTGGAATAATAATGTGCGTGCAGAACGACACGCTGGATTACTGCCCTTCGCTATGATTGATCGTTTTGTGGGTAATCTAATATCAGGTGCTAGCAAGATTCTAACAAGAATCTACCAAGTTTATACCTGCCTATATGTTACGTCTATGTCAACAAATCCTTGTTAGCATAAGGTAATTTAGTTGCAAAACTCTGTTAAATATTCAGCAAAACGAGACATAGTATTTATTAGATTTAATAGCTACCTTGTTGTGCTCTTGAAGAAGTTGTTGCTTTCTCTGTTCATGAGTTCTGATCTGAATTTGCTCATCTCCTCTTCCATTTTCCTCATTTCGGCGTCAAATCTTTCCCTAATGCTGGAGAATTCAGTGTCGATGACTGAAAAGTCACCAAGTTTGATGGGGATATTCCTCTTAAGACCACTGTCAGCCATTTTCACGTGAGATTAGTGTAGAAACTGTCGAAACTAAACAAACACTGGGGTTATGTTCTTGTATAAACACAGATCACGATGTCGCTACGCACTCGACGGTAGACAAGGCAGCACTGATCATTAGTTGTCGACTCGGCGCCAGGGGGCCTGCGCACAGTTTTAAATAGCCTCGCGTTCGAACACCGCAGACTCAGTCGGCGTCACTCGGCCCACACTTTGCTTCTCGCTCATTCCAAGCCACGGCGTCGCACTTGCCTCCTCCGCACTCCGCGCTTCGCTAGCATTCGTCGGTTCTCGTGAGATGTAAGCGCCTTGCGCAGATATTTCACCCTACCTAACCCGCGTAATTTGATTGATGACTCACCCCATCTGGAACTCTGTTTAGATTTAAAACTCCCAACTAACATTATTCATCATTGTTTTATTTTTATCCAGGCGATGAATCTAGCTTTGAATTCAATTCTGAGAATTTACCTACTTTTTGTCCCGTTCGTCATTTCATAATAAACGCTCCTACACAGGTTACCTTGACCTTCGTGACGTTGCTGATTTACGTGGTGCTCGTCACCGGCGGGACCTGCCTAACCGATAAACAATACCAGTGACGCGGCAGATGTTATCCTTGTCATATTATCCGCGACCATTTTTGGCATTAACCAGAAGGCAATAGTATGACTAAAGCATCATGGGTGTAAGAAATGTACCTCTACTCCAAATTGGCGATTAGTTAGTCAGATTGTTATGTACCTATGTGTAAGATACAGTTTTTAACCTTGGATCAATGACTCATGTCTTCAGCATGCATTAACACAATAGAACCAATTATTTCGGAAGGCAACTACTGTATTTACTCGCGTTTGTTTAATACGTATTAGTCATGGACTGAAAAATTTATTTCTAGAAAAATTGGGGGGCGAACTATGATTCACTGAAAATGCATAGGCACCCCTACCAGGTCTGTACCACTAGAGGAGGTTCGTTTGTAAAATTCAAAGGATATTATGATTTCCGTTCCGATAAGTGCTTAGTTACTTTTGTAACCCCTGACTTTATTATCAGCAGATGTTACTAGCTTGTATTGTGGTGTACATGGGGAGGGAGGTAACACAATGCAAAAATGTTTTGTTTTACTTGTAGGTAGTGTGTACCTAAGGTTTTCTACTGCAACATTATATAATCTAGCTACAACTGTCAAATTAAGTCAAAGTCAGAATCTGGTCGGCATATTTTTCAATTGACTTTCCAGCTGCCGCTTGCACTATATGGGGACAGAATAAAATGTTTCTACCTAACGATACCTAACGAATAATTCAACTTAATTATTCAATATGTCTCATCTTAATTAACTAAGCACAATAAAAAGGTATGCTATCATCTCTAACCACTTTTTTGGTAGTGTGGAATAAAAAGTTCCGAAAAGGTCATGTGGGGTAAGCTCGGGGGTGAGGCAAAACATTTTGCTTCTATGTATGCTCAAATGCATTTACTAAATGTAAAGCCAGTGTCATCGCATCGCACGTGTTTCTTCCACCCTAAGTGAGTGCACAACTATGTAAATATTTCCGGAAAGCTTTTACGCGGGGCACGGTCTGCAAATCATTTTGTCGGTAGCTCTTTCACCACACAGGAAATGCCATAATGGCTTAACCAGGAAGCGCATCTATTTTTAGGCAGCAACGGCTTGTTCAGTTTGCAGTCGAAGTATCTGGTTAACCGTACGAAAAGAAAGTATTTTGAAAGCTAGATAGCAATTCATGTTTGGAAAAGGGTTGGATGGAAAGGATGCCATTCCCCCAAAGTAGATTGATTAATGATTACCTATCTAGCTACTTATCATCTGGATTTATCCATAACGTTTATTCGTATAAATTATTATACGAGAACTACTGGAGGCAATTTTGAAACACATGTAGGAGCCAACGTGAAGTTCATTTACCACGAAATTAAATTATATCTAACCCATGGGAAAATCGTATATCCAGACAGATCTAGACACACGGCAGTGTGTCCGCCAAGTTCGAGCAAAAAAAGCGACACACCGGCCGTGGGTTATATTACACGAACCATTTCGGGCCAAGTTCGACCCACCTATAACTCAAAATCTATTTTATCTACGCATATGAAATTACTAGTATCTGTCTAGATCTACTTACTTATCTAAAATACAAAATTTCATTAATGTACCTATTGTAGGTCTTGAGATATTGACGTCAGAAAATCGCTATTTTTACTATACACTCACTCACTGACTGACTCACTCATCAAAAACCTAAACCACTTCCAATGATCGTATTGACTTGAAATTTGGCATGGAGGTAGGTCTTTAGGTCAAGGTAAAGGAAAAAATCTGAAAATGGCCAAGTGTGAGTCTGTTTTAAAAATAATGAAGGTGTAAATTCATACCCCTAAGGAACTAAAACAAAAAAATTATCTATATCTTCCAATCGTCGTACCGACCTAAAATTCGTTACGAAGGTTTGTATTTAGTCAAAGTAAAGTATAAATGAGATATTTCCTTACCTAACTTAATCATAAGAAAAAAAGAAAATAAACCTTACAAAAATAAATGAAATCCCACCCAAAACATAAATGTGAAAGGTTGCCAAGTTCGATAATATTGGAATGCTTCGCCTATAAAAGAAGTGAGATCTAAATAAGTACCAAGTTCCATACACAGACCTCAGTTAAAAATAGTTACAGGAATGCACACTTGATTTTCCGCAGTTTGGAAAGTAGATTCTTATTTCCAAACTGCGAAAAATGAAGTGTGCATTCCTGTAACTATTTTTAACTGAGGTCTGTGTATGGAACTTGGTACTTATTTAGATCTCACTTCTTTTATAGGCGAAGCATTCCAATATTATCGAACTTGGCAGCCTTTCACATTTATGTTTTGGGTGGGATAGGTACCTACGTTACTTTTGAATTGATAGAGAAATAAAATTGGTTTCGGTTAAAACGTGACCTCATACAGACAACGATTGAACTGCATTGAGCAGGCAGATAGAATTCATGTAATATAGGATATTGATTGAAATTTTGTGGTAGAGTTTGCGATGTGCCTAGACCTTTAGACCTAGCTTACATTGTATAACCTACCTACCTACAGAAAGTTCTTGAAGTGCGCCCTTATTGGTTTTATTTAAGTACTTCAGTAATGTTGTAGTTAAAAACTCTCTTATAGTTACCTACCTCAGTTCAATAGTTTTATAGTTAACTTATTATGTTAGTGAAATGCAAAATCCATTTAATTATCTAAGGTACCTCTACCCTGGTTTATGCCAAAGTCCCTCAAGATTATAAGCTGACTCTACATTTCTGTTCACTAACAGAAATTAAATCTCTATTCAAAGTTCAGCTGAAGTCTGCTAACTTTTAAAAGTTGATGGCGCCAGGCAGTGCCAACTGGGTTGGATTTTACTAAATTAGGTAGGTATGTTGCGTAGGTGATTTGAAATTGGGGGTGATAGGAAGGGTGTAAAGAATACGTTTTCTGATTAGGCCAAATTTGTACCCAGGTACTTATGGTTATGTTATGTTATGATAAGTATAAGATACCTATCAAGATTGTTAAAAAATACCTACCTACTTAACCGGTGTCGCGAATCTAATATTCTGTTGATACCTGGGTATTCAAATTTGATGTTGGTTGTGGCAGAAACTTGTTTAAAAAGTAGGTAGGTACCTAATTTATGGAGTCAGGTATATTTTCGAGGTGCGAATTCCATGTAACGGTAAAACTACCTACCTAGAGCTAGGTATTTATAATCAATTTAATTATTTCTTAAGGAGCGACGGAAGATTATTCAGATTATTTTAGGGAATAGGTATATAACTTCTGTCTATTCTATGCAGTAGCTGTTCCATATGTTTTAAGACCCATTTACAAAATATTTTATCGCCCTGAGGAACTATCACTTAGAATGTAGAGTAGGTACCTACCTACCTACCTATAATAAACTAACTAAGTAATAACTGCGGTCGTTCACATCCCGCGCTGATGAGAAGCAGGATGCCTTCACAATGCGACAGATAAGAAACACCTACTCTACTTTTTGTATGACGGTACAAAAACGTTAGTTCATACCTTATGCTTGTCTCGCCTCTCGCCGTCAGTCCACGCCACGAAAGAAGTCCTGTGGAGGGAAAACTAAAATAGGTCTTTGTACTAAAAGGTATGGCAGGTAAGCAAATGTTTTTTACCCGAATGCCTCAGAAGGAGGGTTATGTTTTTACGAGAGTAGGTATGTATGTAGACAAGAAATACGTTTTCACGGGCTACAGCCCAAACAGCGGGCGGATCTTGGGGAATAGGTAGGTACAGAATAAATAATAGTGGGTAGGTACTGGTTGGTCCGAGGTGGGTACCCACCTACTTCTTAGCAGCGCGGGATATTCAAAATTCATAAATTCAAAATGGCGGATTTTTATCGCAAAATACAACTTTGGAGTTACCGCAGTCGGATTTTTGTTTTTTAATACATCTACTTGTTTGGAAGACAGTGCCGCCCCTGCAGGACTCTTCGTTTCGTGGCGTGGTATGTGGGTAGGATACGATGTTTATAAACTTATAATAAGGACGGTTGAATGACCAAGCGAGTTTAGCAATCAAACGAGCGCGTGACGTAATCTTTCCGATACGACACAACCTGCCTTTATTAGGAATGCCGTCAGCACGACGCTGGTTTGCTCACTTCATAAAAAATATGTAGGAGGTTTCCAATAGGGCAACCTACACCCACGACGACAACTTAGTTACAAATCGTACCTACGCTTATTTGATTTCATATTCTAGATTTTATAAGGCGAAACTAGGTACTTTCATGTAAATATTTGGCTTAGTGAAATCCAAGGTGAAGGAGACTCCTACCCTCACCTTTCCTTAGCTTACCAGCAACAACCGCCTGCTGACCAATGGCCATACTTACCACGCTGTAGCAGGCGGATTGGCGAGCGCAGCAACGCAACGGTGCTAGTGCTCGCCATAGGTTAGGTACATTCCATGGTCGATTAAGTTACTTAATATTCTCTCTCGTCGCTTTCTACGATATACTACCTACCAGAATTGATTGGGATGATGATAGGTACCGATTCAAAGTCGGCACTAACCACACGGCACATAAAAATATGTATTCTTGCAAAATGTTGTTGTTTTCGACCTATGCTGATGTCATGGGTAGCCTGTATTTTCTAAAGCCGGTAAAAACCGTAGCGGCGCGCAAAAATCTGCATTCAAGGCTTCATAACAAGGCTTTGGTACCGTTTGTATTGTCTCTACTTTAGGTCTCTACACTGTCTTCTATCGAGATAGAAGTTTGTCTAATGCGATAATGCATTAACTAGCATTAAAACCTACTTAAGATCAAGGCCGGCGACACTGGTCTCATGAATGAGAAGCAGAGCGGAACATCAAGCTAGACACTGGTTTCTTCCGCATTCTGTCCCAAGATCGAGTTTCAAGACGACAGATATTTCAAAAATTCCTGTGCATCGATTCGATGTAATTTAAAACGGGAAACCAAATACTTACCTACCTATCTCGTCTTGCTGGGAAAAGTTGAAAAAATGTTTCGTACCTAAGTTGCGGACCAGGAACTTTTGGTGATCCTTAACTTTTATACCTTGTCTTAGATAGGTACCTATGAACTCTCCTTTTGTGCCTATCTAGCTCTACGCGTATCTTATCTGATACGCAAAAGATCCTTCAGACAATCACACTTGCACTGAGTCAACAATAAGAAGGTAGGAATGTTATCTGATAAGGAAAAGTGGGAAAACTGATTTTGAATAAAGTTGGATACAAAACAAACTGAAATTCAGTTTTTTTAGACAAAGGATGCGTCCTATCCTAGGAAATCCAGCTACCTAGGATTCCCAGGGAAATGCTATTTTAAGCTCAATCGATACAACGGATTTTCAATCCCTGCGCAACGCAGTAGTGCAGGCTGCACCGAGGTTATTATAAAGCAGTATCCAGGGCGAAAGTGGGTGGGCGTCGATCGAAGGGCTTCCTATTTATAGCCTACGTTTCTATGCGAATTTCGTAAAGCTGAATGAAACTTGTTCAGGATGAAATGCTCTTCGTCAGACCATTCCAGTCATGTCTATTTGAATGCAACGATCACCTACCTTTCGATCCCCGGTTGGTTTTGTGTGGCTCTGAGAGCCGCACTTTGTCTTGCTTTTGGAACTTTTACTTCCTCTTACGATAGGAAAAGGGTAAAGCAGGGGCGGCTATAGGGGCGATGGCAACTTGGGCATTGAGTTTTGCCTTCGTCTAAAAATTTCAAAAACCAGGAGCACAAATTATTTAGCTATTGGCGAGCGCGCTAATAACTGGATTGCGCAACATAATTTGCTTCCTATATCTCAAGAAAACCTTATAAGGATAAAACGATACCTACGTTTTATCATGTTAAAGATTGCGCTGTGACCAGCCCATACTTTACACATAGGGTAGGGTAGCACGTAGGCGAACTCCTACGCATAGATATTACGTATGACAAATCTTAGTAGGTTAGGTATGTAGGTACCTGGCTGGGTATTACCGATTTAAAACCTCAGTAAGGACAAAAATTTAAACAAAATATTCGCCAAGCAGCAAGCAAGCAATGTATGATAATTGATAATAAACAAAATAAATAACTAACAAACAAGGAACACTATTTATGGGGTACCTACCTACTACACCTAGTATTTTTACTGAAAGATTACCAAAGAAAAAACAAAGCCATTATTATTTCCTTGATAACTTTATCAATTCATTTAGTCAAAATAACAACAGAAATGACTCATAATAGTCTAATTTACGAACAAAGAGTTTTGTTCTCATGAAACTAAAGAAAATTCCAGTTTGTAGAATACATACATTTATTATATTATTTCTTATACATTACAAAACAACTAAGATTAGGATAGGATAATATGGATTTTAAGTTACATAGAAACAACATCAACCACAGTTTACTGTCAAGAGACAAACCAATAGCAAGTTGAATGGACCATGGTGCTGTTTAAAAGCAGTTGCTTGGTCCCATTCTAATTTTATATTTAAAAATGCAACAGGAATCATTGACATTGTTAATATTCACAAAAATAAGCTTACACCTCACTTACATCAAAAAATTGAATTCTATCTATGCGTTGCCAAGTCAAAACGACCACCGTCTTCCATAAACGACCGCAATATATAATAAAAGAATATATACAATGTTTTAATATCTAGTACAATAAGTATATAACCCTATCTAGTGGCGGGCTAAATATTTTAAGTGTACAAATTGGTATTGTCTTTTGTAAACAAAATTATAATTGAATAAAATTATGTGCACATTGTTTCCTTACTTTATATGTTTTGTGCTAAACCGAAGCTTTTATATTAACCTAAGGTTAATATATATCTGAATTTTGCAACATCCATTATATGATATTTTAATGTAAACATATAACAAACAACTAGTGTAAATTAGGCATAATAATTAAGACATTTTGCCAAGAATGTAATTATCAGTTCTTTGCATAGACCAGGTCATGAAATAAGCTCAGTAGTAGTTTTTTTTCACAGTAATACTAAAATTTATCACAAAGTAGTTTCATAAAAAGGGTTGGCATAGTAGCACTAAAAGTGCTCATTTGTAAATATACAAATTCTTATCAAAATTATTTTATCGGACTAAGTGAAAGTGTATACATAAATCACCAAATGTTATACCAAAGTGAATGTGTATACATTTACATATTATAGAAAAGTATATTTTCGAATGTAGACTTGTAGAATCATCCAAAATTTAATTTTTGATAAAGTGTTAAATAGATATAGTGTAATATAATTTATGCGTTGTCCTGTATAATTTGATAGTTTAAAGTAGTAAAAAATATAGAATCCCTACAAGTGCTCAGTCAAGTTTTGGTCTAATTTCTTCTTTCCCTTACTTCCAACGAAAAAAGTTTTAAGAATAACAAGTTTGTGTGATGATGAGACAGCAGGAAAATTATCGTCCAGCGCCAGCGGGAGCTTCGGTGACGGGGGCGGGGGCGGGGGCGCTGGAGCCCGAGGAGGAGGGGGTCACCGACACGATAATGATAATGAGCACCACGGCCCCGATAGCTCCGATGATCAACATCATCTTCAGGTTTTGCCACCAGTACTTTCTCTTCAGTTTGCCAGCTTGTTGCTCGAACTGAGCTGCGCCATGCTGAAGAGCATCTGCACGGTTATCCAGCTCGGACAGCTTCGAATCCCTCTCCAGAACCTTTTCAACATTGACACGCATAATACCCACAACTTCGTCCACTTTGGCCTGAGTTTGGGCCAGGCGTTTGTCGCTAACTTTAGGGGCAGAGCTTCCAGATTGGTCTTCCATGATTAGCGTTGGATTTTCTACAGCAAAATCACGAAATATTCACAAAACTATCAAGATTTCCACAACTTCACAAGTAAATAAGAATAATAGAGTGTAAGTATGGCGATAAAATAATTTTATGAATGACACATTCCTTCAACAAGTAGTAGATGACGTCATTGTTTTTTCTTTTTTTCGTACGTATCTTTCATGTGGCTCTTTGCGTATTGTAAAGGCTACAACACACACAGTAGGAAGTCGCCGCCGCACCAAGTAACATCTCGTATGACTTGCTCAGATACAGAATGAAAGAAACAAAGCCGAAATATTGCTTTGAAATACACTTTTCATTGAAGAGTAGAATACCTACATGCCACTAGTTATTTTTAGTTATTTCATGTCAATACATGCAGTATTTCCAGAGTTATGATGACGAGAAGTTTTAGCCCTATCTTAAATTTCCGAGACTACGCGCGCTCGTGCTGTGACGTCACTTCTCGGGGCGGCTGATTCCGCGCGCCCAGTGTTGGCTGGCGAAATTAAATATTATTAAGCGATTGACCAGGTTCTGTATGCTGTAGGCTTCTGACATGGTTGCAGAGGCCTCTGACGTGGTTGGAGAGGCCACTGACATGGTTACAGAGGCCTTTGACATGGTTGCAATGACCTCTGACTTGGTCGCAGAGTCCTTTGACATGGTTGCAGAGGCCTCTGACTTGGTTGCAGAGTCATATGACATGGTTGCAAAAGCCTTTGACGTGGTTGCAGAGTCCTATGACATGGTTGCAGAGGCCTCTGACATGGTTGCTATGACCTCTGACTTGGTTGCAGAGTCCTTTGACGTGGTTGCTGAGGCCTTTGACATGGTTGCAGAGTCCTATGACATGGTTGCAGAGTCCTCTGACATTGTTGCAGAGACAGACAGACAGACCGAAACACTTTATTGCTCATATTAAAACATAGATACAAATGCAAAAAAAAAACAGAAACAAAACAATATAATGCAAGCAAAGGCCTCTGACATGTTTGCAATGACCTCTGACTTGATCGCAGAGCCCTCTGACGCGGTTTCAGAGTCATATGACATGGTTGCAAAAGCCTTTGACGTGGTTGCTGAGGCCTCTGACATGGTTGCAGAGTCCTATGACATGGTTGCAGAGTCCTCTGACATGGTTGCAGAGGCCTCTGACATGGTTGCAGAGGCCTCTGACATGGTTGCACAGGCCTCTGACTTGGTAGCAGAGTTTTCTGACATGAGGCCTCGGGCATACAACGTGTTACAAAACAACCAATAAAGCTGAAAGGGTGTGGTCCGTTGCAAAGAGTCAATTAACAAAAAATTACAGCCGTAGTATCGTTTTTGAAAACTATGAAAAAAACATTTTTTTATTAAATTACACTTATTTTTAATCGTGGCATCGCAGCACTAATTTTGACAGCTCAAAGTTCAAATGAAGTTACCGACGCGGCGAAGCGCAGTTCGGTCTACATTGCTGGCTATTACATGAATGTCAACAATACAAGAAACTAAGTCAACCAGCAATGTATGCCGAAGCGGACTTTGCTCGCCGGGTAGTGTAGCACCTGACCTAGACTAGTGATGTGATTATTTTATCGACTGATGATAATAAAAAATATTCTTTTTTTTGGTTAGTTGTGTAACAGGTTGTATAAAAAACCGTGAAATTTAAACAATGCGATCCAATGCAGTATTCCCTTCCCATTTTTTTCAGAAATACAGAACAAAAATATTCATTTCACTACGCAGCGGCGTACGTTCGAGAGCGCGACTGTCGTGTGAGCCGCGCCGTGACGTCATCGGCTAATGCGAGCCCGCCCGCGTTTTAAAAACTTTCTTCCGGAAACACGCACTTTGATATTGAATATCTCAGCCATTTTTAATAAGATATAAAAAAATAAAAACACTGCTTTTCTAGTGATTTTTTGTAGTTTTTTTGGAATGCATAATTAAACAGACTTTCTAAACTCATTGGCAACATTATTGTTTGCCTCTCTATCATATTATATGACACAAAAGCAGGATGTGAACAATAATGTTGCAATTATTTATCTACATATTTGCTAGTTATATTATTAGTACCAAGCTTCTTGTTAGTACCACTCCATTAGTAATCAATTAAATAGTCTATCGATATTTAAAAGACGTTCGCTGCGTCTCGCGGTTGTCCGCGGTCTACATACATACATACATACATTTTTATCTACGGGGTGTTAGGGACGGTGTAACGAAAACTTTGCAGGCGTGCTCAGACCATGAAACTGAACAACTTTTACTATGGAGCCAATGGTGGGAAACGAAAAAAAATTTCCGACCTCCCATACAAAGTCAGTCAGCTGATCGTGAATTTTGTATGGGAGGCCGGAATTTTTTTTTCGTTTCCCACCATTGGCTCCATAGTAAAAGTTGTTTAGTTTCATGGTCTGAGCACGCCTGCAAAGTTTTCGTTACACCGTCCCTAACACCCTGTATAGGTACGTAGGTACATACCTACTCTCGAAATACATAACCTTCTTTTTCAGGTAGTTGGGTAAAATAAAGTAAAAAGTTTGTTTTTGTTGGAAATGCAGTGTTAGGCGCGTCCACACTCGGGCTCACCCAAGGTCATGCTCGGGCGAGCGCGCGCAGGCAACTCAAACGTATGCGTTCAAATTGTGCCGAATTGGCTCGCCTGCCACACGAGCGTATGCCTCACAAGCATTTGCCTCGCGCAGTGTGGACGCGCCTGTTGACATTTTTTATAAGGAAAACTTTAGTTAGGATGTTAAAGAACTGACTGAAAGAAAAATATTCAAAATTCTCATTAAGCTAGGCAAAGCTCTGAGAAGTGATACTCAAAACAAAAGACATTGCCCAAAGTGGACCAAATAGCGACCAGCATTGAAACATAGTGCATAACGTTCCTAAGGCTAATACTAGTCTGAAACCCAAACCACATCAAAATCCGTCGCTGGAGTCTTGAGAAAAATGACATTATATTTCAGGTTTCCCATCAACGAAAAATCATAGCCAACAGCTTATTTCTAAAATAAAAGACGGTAATCATTGAATCAATCAACCACTTTAATCAGTCTATTTTTTCCTGAACAGCTGTTACCACCGGTGTTACTCAGGGTGTCGTTTTATCTCCTTTTCTTTTGTACGGGCGTTGAACCAAGTAGCGACCCGCAGTGAGACATAGCGCATAATGTTCCTAAGACTAATACTAGTCTGAAACCCAAACCACATCAAAATCCGTCGCTGGAGGCTTGAGAAAAATTACATTATATTTCAAGTTTTCCATTAACGAAAAATCATTGCCAACAAAAACTTATATCTATAATAAGAGATGGTAGTCATTGAACCAATCAACCATTTAAATCAATCTATTGCCTGCTGAAAGAACAGCTATTACCACTGGTGTTACTCAGGGTGTCGTTCTGTCCCATCTTCTTTTGTACGGGCGTTGAACCAAGTAGCGACCCGCATTGAGACATAGTGCATAATGTTTCTAAGACTAATACTAGTCTGAAACCCAAACCACATCAAAATCCGTCGCTGGAGTCTGGAGAAAAAACAAAGAGGGGACAAAACGACACCCTGAGTAACACCGGTGGTAATAGACTGATTTAAATGGTTGATTGATTCAATGACTCTCTATTCTATTCTCTATTTCAGCCTATTGCAGTCCACTGCTGGACGTAAGCCTCCCCCAGGGAACGCCATAAGGCAAGATCTCCCGTTTTTGCCATCCAGTCGCTACCAGCCGCCTTTTTTAAGCCATCGGTCCATCTGGCTGGAGGGCGTCCAACGCTACGCTTGCCAAGGCGTGGCCTCTACTCGAGAACCCGCTTACTCCACCGTCCGTCGGTTCTACGACAAATGTGGCCAGCTCACTGCCACTTCAGCTTGCTACACTTCCAGACTCAATTCCAGATTCAATGACTACCGTCTTTAATTTTAGTAATTAGTTGTTAGCTATGATTTTAGTTAATGGAAAAACTGTAATTCAATGTCATTTTTCTCAAGACTCCAGCGACGGATTTTGATGTGGTTTGGGTTTCAGACTAGTATTAGTCTTAGACACATGACGCACTATGTCTCAATGCGGGTCACTACTTGGTTCAACGCGAGTACAAAAGAAAAGGGGATAAAACGACACCCTGAGTAACACCCGTGGCAATAGCTGTTCAGGAAGTAATGGACTGATTAAAGTGGTTGATTGATTCAATGATTACCGTTTTTTATTTTAGAAATAAGCTGTTGGCTATGATGTTTCGTTAATGGAAAACTTGAAATATCATGTCATTTATCTCAAGACTCCAGCGACGGATTTTGATGTGGTTTGGGTTTCAGATTAGTATTAGTCTTAGGAACATTATGCACTATATCCCTATGCGGGTCTCTGTTTGGTCCAAGGTCCATACAGAAATGGGCAATCTCCTTTCGTAGCGCAGATGTTATAGCGCCGGAGGAGGCGTCCAATAATCGCTTGTATTGCAGTCTATGGTGTGGTTGGGCCTTTTTAAAAATGTCGCTACATGAACGAAATTGTCTATGCTCCATCAAATGAGCCTGTGTGCTTTATTTGCACGAAAGTTGTCATCAACGAGAAGAGTGTGAGGTCAATATACACTATGATTTCACTTAATTCAATGTATAAAATTATCACAATTTGAAATAATTCATCAATTTTATTAAATAAATCTATTTGAGTATTTTGGACTTGGATTTAGTACGAAAAACGAACTATACTGGCATTTTGCAGTTAGCTGATTGATTACGAAAAAAGAATTTAGAAAAAAGGAAAAATAATACAGATGGTTGCCTTGTCTATGTTCTTGTCTTGTGTGGTGTTCTGAATTTTGATTGCGACCGGCGATACATACTTTATTTCCTGTAATTCATTACATATTTATCACAATGGTAAGCATTATTAGAAAATTTACTAATCACATAATTAGTTTAACCTAACTTTAACTTCGAGCTTTTCACATTTTCACTGACATTGTGAAAAAACAAAACCGTTGTTTAGGGCTTGCACATGTGCCATTCATGAAAATGTATTGAATTTACAATTTCAGACGTCGCTAAACCCAATCAGGATCTTGAAAAATGAAGCTGAAGAAGAAAAGGGCGAGATGGCCCGCATGTCCAGTTTCATTGGAGCTATTGCCATCGGCGATTTGGTAAAGAGCACTTTGGGACCAAAAGGAATGGACAAAATCTTGGTCTCTTGTGGTAGAAATGCTGGACAGGTACGAATTTTATTGTCAACTTTTCTGATCCCGTTGTTTCCTTTGCATATATGCGTACTTCCATTCTTTTGTTGAACATAACCTACTTGCAAGTCATGTGATATAAATCTTGCAGGTTGAAGTCACAAACGACGGTGCCACCATCCTGAAGTCAGTAGGTGTGGACAACCCTGCTGCCAAAATCCTAGTAGACATGTCCAAGGTACAAGATGAAGAAGTTGGGGATGGTACCACATCTGTGACTGTTTTAGGTTTGTATTTCTTTACCTATAGTTGCTCGCCAAGTAGTACCGGGTCACTCTTCACACTATTGTAAAAAGGAAAAGAGTTAACCAATCTCTGCAACTAATATCCAATTGATAGCACCTTGTACAACTACCACGTGAACCTGCTAGTATTTGTATCTGTTTGGCTGCTAGAAGTTATAATAAAATTGCCATCCAGGAGGATCAAATGTTACATATTACTGTTCTTTTCAGAACTTAGTAATTAAACACTATTTTCACTTCATTACAGCTGCTGAACTTCTTCGTGAGGCCGAGAAGCTGATAGAACAGAAACTGCATCCCCAGACCATTATCTCCGGCTGGAGGATTGCAGTGGAGGCAGCCAGGCAGGCCCTCGCTGCAGCCAGCTTTGACCACCAGATTAACTTCAATGAAGCAGCTCTCAGAGCCGACTTGGAAAACATCGCTCGCACCACTCTTAGCTCCAAAATTCTGTCCAACCACAAGGAGTAAGTAATTCCTCTGTAAAATAAGAGCCTCTGGGTGAGGCGTACAAACAGGTCGCATAGTGTCATGAGAGTGCAATACAATGATGCTTTTCGCACTCTCATGAGGCTGCCACGTTTTTGTAGTGCCTCGGGCATGTTTGCAGATGCTCGAGTCCCCGATTTTTATGCAGTTATGCGGAATCGCATTGCTTCCTTTTGGGAACGGATGCGAAGCTCAAAAAACAGTATTTTGAAGGCTATCTGTGAGGATGTGTCCAATCCTATTTTTAGGTATTGGCTGTCTGTGCACCGCAATCCAAACAAGAAATAATTAAGTCAGTTTGCCATGCAAACAAAAGTATTTTATAATCTAGTAGTCTTATTATTTTTATTTAATTTTTATCACTTTTGTGTCATTTATATACATATATATTTTAATTGTACCTATTTAATGTCAATTTTGTAAATTTTATATGGGTTTTTTGCCTGCAATAAAAGTTTTTATTATTATTATTATTATAAAATAGGTATAAAGCCAAAATTCATTCATTAATTTCTGTGGTTACTGCCACAGTCCATGTAAATAAACAAGATTCTATATGGTAATTCTGCAGGAAATGCAGTTGCAAATTTTATTAAAAGTTGTTCAGTGTGTTAAGGCTGCTATCAACTTTTTCTGGCAAAATACCGAAAATAGGCGTTATAAAAATCAGTTTTTAAGTTAAACTGTATGGTAAAAAAATAAAATATCTTATACATCGAGTCAAACACATCTTTATCTAAAAAATGTATTATGAACATTTTAACATTTTAATTTATTACTTATAGTAAAACAGCGAAAACTAAAACAAGTTACTGAAAATGTAGGAGAAGACCTCAAATTAGGCCTGAGTTTTAGATCTATGGTACACTGTAACAAAATACCAATTTTACATGTGCATAGAAGATATCTTCGAGAAAAAACTTTATTTTGTACATTTTTCAATTTCATTCCACAACCTAGCTAAAAAATACGTTTTCGCATTCGAATTTTGGCAAAATATTTCTCTATTTTAATGGCTTCTGTATGAAAAACTACCAACAGAATAAATTCGAAAAAAATATATGTGTTAGAAGAAAATGTATTTAGTTAAATTGCAAAAGAAATGAATTTTTATTCATTAAAATGTTATTGTTAAAAATATTCAAAAACACCTCTAAATTCCGCAAAATGACACTCCGTGCTTGAGTCGCGCGTCCGCTACCACGGGAAATTCGACTCAATGCGTATAAGTTTATGTTCAAATTTGAGTGGCGCACATTTTTGTTTCTGAGAAAAACGTGAAAGCCCTCTTAAGCTTACACCATGAAAAAATACAATGAATTATTGTAAGGTGTGAAATGGACAGACCTACCTCATGAAATGGAACAAATTGCCTCGAATCAATAATATTGTATCAGTTGGGTATTATTCTGAGTTTACTCTATAGTTAGAGCAAGTATGAGTTTGATGTACAAATCACAAAACATTTAATACAAAAAGACCTCTGCGCTGTTGAGTTTGGCCCCAAAAATGCCTCTAAGGACTGGGTCCCTCATGGCCTGAGATTCAAAACGTACCAGCATACTTAATATCAATATTAATAATTGTTCATTTTTTTAGACACTTCACAAAGCTGGCTGTAGACGCAGTACTCCGTCTCAAGGGATCCGGCAACTTGAAGGCAATCCAGATCATCAAGATCTCTGGTGGTCTGCTCGAGGAGTCTTTCCTTGATGAGGGATTCCTGTTGAACAAGAAGGTTTGCTTTGCTTTCTTCTTAGACAGCTAATAGTAGTTTATGCAACTGCCTAATAATGAGAGGCTTTAGGATGAGAGTGTCTGTTTATCACACGAGGCGCAGCCGAGTGTGATAATATTTTGACACGAGCATTCTAAAGCCTAATTATTTGCAGTTGCATACACTATTTTATCTACACTTTACAAGAAAAACTATGAAAAATAATTCATACCTCCGCACTTCACTATGGCGATTGCAAGCATATCTACTGAACCAACAACTGAACGACTTTTATACATTAGTAACTAGTCTAAGCGGGTACGGTCAAATATCACCCGAAAGCTGTTTTGCCGGCACAGTTGATGCCACTTTGCTCAGTGATACTAGGGACCATTGTGAATGATTCCATCCGAGGAAATGAAAAATCCGTCCACTGGATTTCAAGATGGCGGACCTTCGTTTTTTTGTATGGCACTAAAAATATAATTCTTCTGGAGCCCATCGTGTGGGGTATCAAATGAAAGGGCTTGACGTGACGATTTCAAAAATATATCGTTTTAATACATTTCAGTTTCCCTCTTAGAAAAAAATCAAGTTACATTTTTAAAAGTAGTCAAAACATGCCAAGTTTAAGGTCCAGTGGGTACAAATTGACTGACATATAGTTTCTTAAAAGTATGCCAAATGATCCACCATATCCTGAACTCTAACGTGACGAAAGGAATTTCGAAAATAATAAGATTTAATGTAAATTTTGCAATGGAAAGTAGATCATTGGGAACTGCAATAGGTCAGTAAGAACTGCTTGTGCGCCTCCATAAATATTTATGATGCAATTCTTCTCATGATTGCTTTTACACTTAAAGCATGTGCCGGATCATTTTGAATTTGCAGGCACGGTTGTGCCCCCGCCAAGTCGAGTAAAAAGGGGGTTTGCCTTAGGTACCATATTGCTCTACTCAAGAATGCTTTAGTAGGTCTGCTGTAAGAACAATTCTTGTTAGAAATAAGTTTTGCCTGCTGTGTCGTTTTTATTTTTGTATTTGTCCTGAATTTGTTTTTGTGTACAATAAATGATTAAATTAAATATAAATGTTTCTCTCGAAACAGTTCAGGCCAATTTCGAACACCCGAACAACGATATTTTGGATAACATTTCAAACCTGTGTTTTAAGGACCCAAACAGTCATAAAATAAATATTTAAAAAACAATCATTCAATTCCCTTAAATCTGTTACTAATTCGACCGACCATAAAACTTCTAAAGCACTTTTAGATGAAATGTACCTATAGATATGAATGAAGAGAAATCAAAATAGCCTTATGTAAAGATATGAGATAGTCTCACCACTACTCATCTCAACACTACATCTACATCTACCGCAAAAAATGAGAGTTTTCGTACATAAAATATTGACTTAGAGTATGGTCGTTCTAATAAGCCATATTTAATTTAACAGCCCATACTAAAAGACACAGCATCAAAGAAAAATAACCTTATATCTCAAAATTGACAAATATGGCGTATTTGAGCGACCGTATTCAAAGAATTGCAAAAACAAATAATCATATTCTTACTACTTGCAAGATATATTTTGCAAGTTCGTCACTCCACCAGAAAAGCTGTGCAATAGACGACGTCGTCGGTACGAAATAACTGTAGCATCATTGTATTTCATACTTATACACTAACAAGATTCTACAACTAAAACTGCAACGAATGCTGTTTCGTTGTAAATTTAAAATGGTGATCGTGTGTATTTACCTACATAGAATCACATAGTTAATTGTTTTTTTTATTCTTAAACGAAACACTTAAGTATTCTACTCCATTTAGAGCTTCTATATCTGCTAAATGAAATATTTCAATTTTTATCTAACATAATCGTTTATAGGCTTATTAAGATAAGATAAGGAGATATCGTTAAAGGGGTCTCATCTTTGGCCGAAACTGCTTCAAGAAAAATATGGTACGGCAAAGCCGCTTTTTACTGGACTTGGCGGAGGCACAACCGTGCCCGTACATTCAAAATGATCCGGCACATCATAATCTAGCTTAAAGTGTGAAAGTAATCATGAGAAGAATTGCATTTTAAACATTTATGGAGGCGCACAAGCAGTTCTTACTAACCTACTGCAGTTCCCAATGATCTACTTTCCATTGCAAAATATACATTAAATCTTATTATTTTCGAAATTCCTTTCGTCACGTTAGAGTTCAGGATATGGTGGATCATTTGGCATACTTTTAAGAAACTATATGTCAGCCATTTTGTACCTACTGGACCTCAAACTTGGCATGTTTTGACTACTTTTAAAAATTTAACTTGATTTTTTTCTAAGAGGGCAACTGAAATGTAATAAAACGATATATTTTTAAAATTGTCTCGTCAAGCCCTTTCATTTGATACCCCACACGATGGGCTCCAGAAGAATATTTTTTTTAGTGCCATACAAAAAAACGAAGGTCCGCCATCTTGAAATCCAGTGGACGGATTTTTCATTTCCTCGGATGGAATCATTCACAATGGTCCCTAGTATCACTGAGCAAAGCGGCATCAACTGTGCCGGCAAAACAGTATTTTTTTGCTAAGGACCATGACTAAACTTTTTAACTAAACGTTAAAATGGAAGCTCATAAAAACGGAACAACTTTTAAAATTAAAAAGCATTAATCGGTAAATTTTAATTCGGAAAATGATTTGAAGCAAAGATTTAATAATAAATAAGTACTCATAATTTCAAGTGTCGTCCCATTCTTTGATTGTGTCGTGACATTTGTTTTTTTTTTATTATCTTACTGCTAAATGTCGATATCATAAAGTCAGAAAAAAGTACTTTATGACATCGACATTTTACTTTATGATATCGACATTTTTTTTTAAAGGCTGAATGGCTGTAAAGCAGTTGCTTATACATTTGCTTTCGAATTTGTAATAGGAACATTATGTATGAAGTTTAGATAAAACAATGGAACATTATGTATGAAGTGTAGATAAAAGTCTTTATCTACACTTCAATAAAATGTATAAGCAACTGCTTTACAGCCATTCAGCCTTTAAAAAAAAATGTCGATGTCATAAAGTAAAAATGTCGATATCATAAAGTACTTTTTTCTGACTTTATGACACCGACATTTAGCAGTAAGATAATAAAAAAAATCAAATGTCACGACACAATCAAAGAATGGGACGACACTTGAAATTATGAGTACTTATTTATTATTAAATCTTTGCTTCAAATCATTTTCCGAATTAAAATTTACCGATTAATGCTTTTTAATTTTAAAAGTTGTTCCGTTTTTATGAGCTTCCATTTTAACGTTTAGTTAAAAAGCTACATAAGTATAAAAGTCGTTCAGTTGTTGGTTCAGTAGATAAGCTTGCAATCGCCATAGTGAAGTGCGGAGGTATGAATTATTTTTCATAGTTTTTCTTGTAAAGTGTAGATAAAATAGTGTATGTAATTGCAATATAATTAGGCTTTAGAATGCTCGTGTCAAACTATTATCACACACTCGTGTCAGACACTCACATCCTAAAGCCTCTTATTATAAGGCAATTCCATAAACTACTATTATTTTGTTATACTCTATAGATTTATTAAATCTGTACATATAGTAGACAGGATAGTTTTAGAGATTAAAATTATAATAAGTAAATAACCTTGCAACCAATATGTATGTTGCTGTACATTGTACAGTTGCTATGACCAGGAAGCATTTAATTTGGATGAAGAATATTTTCAGATATTGTTTTCATTCTAGATTTGAACCATTTCTGCATTTTGTTTACACATACGCGTACGACGAAACGGTGGCGTTGCGTTTATATCGCGAAGATCTCGTTGAATGACATGTAAAATACATCCACTCTAATTCGTAATTCTTTCATAGTCAAGAAACATTTTGTTTGACTTAAAGGTGGGAGTCCACCAGCCGAAGCGTATCGAAAACGCCAACATCCTGATCGCAAACACGCCCATGGACACCGACAAGATCAAAGTGTTTGGCTCCACCATCAAAGTCGACTCTATGGCCAAGATCGCAGAGTTGGAAGTCGCAGAGAAGGAGAAGATGAAAGACAAGGTCAACAAGATCATCAACCACAAGTGCAATGTGTTCATCAACAGGTATTTTCAATACTTATATCTACGTCAATTTTAAAATCTAGATCTTCGTTTTTTTGTTGCTGCTATTCTTTTTTATATTCATGATGAATTTGTACCATTTGATTTCTCTGCACAAGTTTAGTCTAGTTGTGACTGCCTCACATACAGAGCAGACTGCAGACTACTTCGAGATTGATCAAGTCATTCAGAAGTTGCAACTAGTATTTTCACGACACAACGTAATAAATCACATCAATCTATTAACCTTTGAACTGCTAAAAGTGTGGTTGGAATTCTGGCAGTTTGTTACATACTTCAGGTGAAACCTAATAATGAGATGCGTTTTACATTTACTTTATTTCCACTTGCAGACAGTTGATCTACAACTACCCAGAACAGCTGTTCGCCGACGCGGGCGTCATGGCTATTGAACACGCGGACTTCGACGGCATCGAGCGTCTGGCGCTGGTTACTGGAGGAGAAATCGTGTCTACCTTCGACTCGCCTGACAAAGTGAAGCTAGGCCACTGCAAGCTTATTGAGCAGGTCAGTTGGTTATATAGTTTATTAAAGACTCTGTTAAATAATAGACTGGCTGCAGACTTAGACGGCATTGAGCGACTACAGGCGCTAGTTACTGGGGGAGAAATTGTTTCTACCTTCGATTCCCCCGACAAAGTCAAGCTGGGCCACTGCAAGCTCATTGAGCAGGTCAGTTGGTATTGAATGTGAGGGCTGTAATAGACACATATAGGTGGGCTATCTACTTCGACGGCATCGAGCGTCTGGCGCTAGTTACTGGAGTAGAAATCGTATGAACATTCGACTCGCCCGACGAAGTCAAGCTGGGGCACTGCAAGGTCATTGAGCAGGTCGGTTGGTATTGAATGTGAGGGCTCTAATAGACAGATGTAGTTGGGCTATCCACTGGACGGCATAGAGCGTTTGGCGCTAGTTACTGGAGGAGAAATCGTGTCCACCTTCGACTCGCCCGACAAAGTCAAGTTGGGGCACTGCAAGCTTATTGAGCAGGTCAGTTGGTATTGAATGTGTGGGCTCTAATGGGCAGATGTAGGTGGGCTATCTACTTCGACGGCATCGAGCGTCTGGCGCTGGTTACTGGAGGAGAAATTGTTTCTACTTTCGATTCGCCCGACAAAGTCAAGCTGGGACACTGCAAGCTTATTGAGCAGGTCAGTTGGTTATAAAATCTATGTAAGACTCTGTTAGATACTAGACCGGCTGTTATGACGATGGTCAATCACTTTAGGACGATGTCGACTAGCTTATCCTGTGTACAACCAAAGAAGGAAATAATTCACTATAAAGACCGACATTGTATTTTCCAGGTGTTGATCGGCGAAGAGAGCTTGATCCGTTTCTCTGGCGTGGAACTGGGAGCGGCCTGCTCCATCGTCATCCGCGGAGGCACGCAGCAGGTCATCGACGAGGCAGAACGGTCTTTACATGACGCTCTGTGTGTGTTAGCTGCTACAGTCAAGGAGCCCAAGGTCGTCTACGGTGGAGGTATGTTTCTTTGGCCTAGATTATATATAAGCAAGCTATAGAGTGCGCCTTAAAAGTTTAGAACTGTTGGCAGTAGTTAGAACACAACCTCTCTGTCCATCAGTAGCAAAGCGCCAGTGACAACACTATTGAACCTCTATGACTTCTCATACATTTGACATCTGTATCTAGGAAGCACCTGCTTACGCCTTGACAGTACGGCGGCGCGGGCAGATATGCGCACTCTATAGCTTGCTCATTTATTTACTTTAAGTTCTATGGTGTAAAGCTGGGCCGGCCTGATCCATCGTCATCCGCGGAGGCACGCAGCAGGTCATCGACGAGGCAGAACGGTCCCTACACGACACCCTGTGCGTGTTAGCTGCCACGGTCAAGGAGCCCAAGGTCGTCTATGGAGGAGGTATGTTACTATAGTGTAATGCTAAATGCGGCCTGCTCTATAGTCATCCGCGGAGCTATGGTGTAGGTTACTTTGATGTAGTCATCAGCGGAGGCACGCAGCAGGTCATCGACGAAGCAGAACGGTCTTTACATGACGCTTTGTGCGTGTCAGCTGCCACAGTCAAGGAGCCCAAGGTCGTCTACGGTGGAGGTAGGTTTCTATGGTGTAATGCTGAGTGCGGACTGCCCTATAGTCATCCGCGGAGGCACGCAGCAGGTCATTGACGAGGCTGAACGGTCTTTACATGACGCCTTGTGTGTGTTAGCTGCCACGGTCAAGGAGCCTAAGGTCGTCTACGGTGGAGGTACATTTATCATACATTCAGAAAACCAATATCACTTTGCTTCATCATATTAGATTCATGCCACTGACCAGAAAAATCATCATCAAGATTCTTTTTGATCTGTGATCCAGGCTGATAATTTGAAGACCATTGAACTGTCGAGAAATACAGTGTCGGAAATATCGTGCTGGGCATAATCAACGTATTGAGTCACCTTATGAACATACAGTAGCATAACCACAAAACGCCCTTAAGTAATTTGTGGCATAACCCCCTCTTACGTAAAAATTAGACCGCGTGCACATAGATGACTTATTGCTCGGCGACACACGGATGTCTCGTTCTTTGCCACGTGTGTGAAAGGGACAGATAAGTCACCGGCCAAAAGTCTTAAGGCGCGACACAATTATCCGAATAATATGTGTTCATTCCAGGTGCCAGCGAGATGCTGATGGCCGAGGCCGTGTCAAAGATCGCCGCGCGTACCGCCGGCAAAGAGGCCATCGCCGCTGAAGCCTTCGCCGTCGCCCTGCGGCGTCTACCAGCTGCTGTGGCAGACAATGCTGGCTACGACAGTGCCGAGCTCATAGCCAGGCTGCGGGCCGCGCATGCGCAGGGGGAGAACACTATGGGACTAGGTAAGAGACAGAAGCATTTGTTGTCTCACTCAGCCGCCGTGGCAGACAACGCTGGCTACGACAGTGCCGAGCTCATAGCCAGGCTGCGGGCCGCGCATGCGCAGGGGGAGAACACTATGGGACTAGGTAAGAGACAGAAGCATTTGTTGTCTCACTCAGCCGCCGTGGCAGACAATGCTGGCTACGACAGTGCCGAGCTCATAGCCAGGCTGCGGGCCGCGCATGGGGAGAACACTATGGGACTAGGTAAGAGACAGAAGCATTTGTTGTCTCACTCAGCCGCCGTGGCAGACAATGCTGGCTACGACAGTGCCGAGCTCATAGCCAGGCTGCGGGCCGCGCATGCGCAGGGGGAGAACACTATGGGACTAGGTAAGAGACAGAAGCATTTGTTGTCTCACTCAGCCGCCGTGGCAGACAATGCTGGCTACGACAGTGCCGAGCTCATAGCCAGGCTGCGGGCCGCGCATGCGCAGGGGGAGAACACTATGGGACTAGGTAAGAGACAGAAGCATTTGTTGTCTCACTCAGCCGCCGTGGCAGACAATGCTGGCTACGACAGTGCCGAGCTCATAGCCAGGCTGCCGAGCTCTAGGTAGACCATTTGTTGTCTCACTGCCGTGGCAGACAATGCTGGCGACAGTGCCGAGCATAGCCAGGGGAGAACACTATGGGACTAGTTAAGATGTAACTTATTGACTTTTACACGGACAGGGGTATAACACTATGGGACTAGGCAAGATATATCTTGTAGACCTTTAGACAGATAGAGATATAACACTGTGGGACTAGGTAAGATCCGCTGCTGTGGCAGACAATGCTGGCTACGACAATGGGACTAGGTACGTATAATATGGTCTGACTGTTCTTTGTAGTCATCTCATCAGGGCTTGAAATATTGTTTTTTTAGGAAATTGGTATTATGGTCGATACCGGTACTCATCTGGTACCGGTATTCAGGTTCTTACAGGTGAAGAACCTTTAAATACAAAACCGCTACTTTTTTGACCGATACAAAGCCCAAGTGCACATCTAAAAGAGATACTTATGAGTGTGCGAGACTACGTTCTTGTATGAATTATTTTTGTGTCTTGTTCAATAACGCACCCTGATTAATCTGTTCGACCCACAAGACAAAGACCTATTTTAACTTCACTTCACCTAACGTTTGATCTTCATTCCTTGCAGACATGGAAAACGGTCGCGTCGGCGACATGAAGACCCTCGGCATCACAGAGTCCTATGTCGTGAAGCGGCAGGTGTTAGTCTCGGCTGCCGAGGCCGCTGAGATGATCTTGCGCGTGGACAACATCCTCAAGGCCGCGCCGCGCCGCCGCGGGCCCGACCGCCGGCCATGCTAAACTTACTGCGACAAGGGGAAGTAAATAAAGAAAAGAAAAATAACTGTCGATGGCCTCGATAGGCCTCGTCAACACCAAACGCGCTGCTCGAACCCGCGCGGGCCGAGCCAAAATCTACGTGCCTAAGAAGTTTGCCTATAATTAAATAAATTCAAGGCGTCCAAATTGGACCGAACTTGGCTCGCCTGCGCACGAGCGAGCTGCCTCGGTTGGTGTGGACGCACCTGATGACTAAAAATACTGTTCTTTCTGAATCGTGAGCGATAGGCCCTAGCTCCACAGATTAGACGTGAAACATGAGACGTGCGACATCGCGACGCTTGAAGCCGTTTCTACATAAAATGTATGACACAGAATAGCGTAAACCGATGACGGCTGACAATCACTTGTCTGACAGATGTCATCCTACGTCTCACGTCTATGGAGATTACGCCTTAGTCCTCTCGACCAAAGAACACCTTGTTACCAGTCTGACCTATCGCGCTACAGTCCAAACATATCAAAGATGCGACAATCTTTGCTTTTAATCAAGTACTTACCTGATAAAAGCACCGCGCATTGCTGTAAGGAGGCCATTGGCAGTTATGAAATTTTCTAGTATTTACTGGTTAAAAAAGTTACAATCAAAAGTGAAATGCGATGTTGCTATGTTGTTATTGCCTAAAATTAATAACATCTGGTATTAAAGTAAAGGTCTTTCCTGGTGCTAGTATCGCCACTTCTGATTGTAACTGCGTTTTCATTAAAATATGTATAGATTTTGCATCTGTAAAGTGAGGAATAAGAAAGCATTTATTTTATAAGTGACGTCTTCGCCTATTTTATTTACTTCTTCACTTTGCGTTCACAGCTTTATATTCATACTCACAAACAACACAAAATTACTTGGAAAATCTTGTGATTTTGTCATTAATTTTCCTGTTAGTAAAGCTAGCAGATCGTTTCGTATTATTTGTAACATGTTTTAGCATAGCTTTTAGTTTATGGGGCTGCAGTTGCCTCCTACAATGAAATGATGTATTAACAATTTATTTAATAAAACTACAACAGGTTTAACATTGCAGTTTTAATTTCTCCACTCATCGAAATTAATAAAAATTTACCGTTCCAAATGGTCATTTATGATGCCTCTTCATTGGAGACATTTCGGACGATTTGTCCCACAACAACATTGTTAAAAAACAGAGACAATGTCAGAAACTTGCCCCATTCGCAAATCGTCGTATTCGCAACCCGTCCCATTCGCAACTCGTCCCGAGTGACAAGATGGCGGCGGCGGCAGCACGTAGTCGTCGGGTAGTTTGGGGGTGTAGCAGCACGTAGTTTGGGGTGGGTGGGGTCTACCTCCTAGCGGTCCACCCCGGGCAACGTCCTCACAATACGTGTTGGCGGCTGAAGATCCCAAAAGCGGTGGTAGGCCATGAAAGGGGCCGCCTGGCTCGCGACCACCATCCCGCCGGAGTCCGGCGCCAAACAGCCTTGCTGTGTTCCGTCGGTGTGCGGGACTGCCAGTGCCATTGGGGGGTAGCAATGTAGTCAGTTGCGCTGCCGGAACCGGTCTTTGTCTTTAGGTGATGCTGTATCCGGTAACTCGTTTTGGAGGGTAGCGGGATCCGAGGCACGGTCTTAGCCGTTGGCCGACCGCAGTCAGTAGGGGGCCCGACTTGCGCGCTAGCCACGCGCAAAGGCTGCCCCGCCAACTGTGAAAAATCGGTATACTCCACCGTGCCAGTTGGCGGCTGGATGGGAGGACCCGGTGGAGTGTTATCGGGGGCTCGGGCGTCCCCGCAGTCTCCAAGCGAGTTCCTCTCTGATCAGTTGAACCGAAAGGTACGAGTAGGGTTTCTAAGCAGCGCCTCGACTATCATTTCTTTCCCCCACAAAAACTCTTTTAAAAACATGAAAAAGCTAAAAAAGAAGAAAAAGTTTGACCAACGGCAACACTTCCTCCCACTCAAAGTGCACCTCACGAACATCCGAGGTCTACACACAAACCTAGACCCGGTCCATCACCACCTGGAGACCGAGAAGCCGCACTTATTCTTCTTAACGGAGACGCAGATAGCAACACCGTTGGACGTGGCATACCTCAACTACCCTGGTTACACTCTTGAGCACAAGTTTAAGAAGCGTGCAGGGGTCTGTGTGTATGTTCGCGATGACGTTTGCTGTAAGCGTCTCCGTGGCTTTGAGAATTCAGGGTTTCCCGTGCTGTGGCTTTTGGTTGACACTGGAGTAGAGAAAACTCTCTACGCCAGTGTTTATCGTTCGCACAGCGGAGATCAGGAGACGACTAGACTCATGGAGTACTTCTCTGAGACGGCAGATACAGCAATTCAGCGATATCCAACAGCAGAGCTTGTTTTTCTGGGGGACTTCAATGCTCACCATAAAGAGTGGCTGTTCCCATACCAGAAAACTGACCATGCTGGGCGAGAGGCGCGTAAACTAGCATTTTTATTTTATTTTATTTTTATTTTTTTTTTATTTTATTTATTGGCGCTAGATCTCACCCAGCTGGTGGAACAAGCGACGCGAATACCAGATATCACAGACCACACACCCAATTGCCTGGACCTTCTGCTGACAACTGATCCGCACAGACATTCGGTTTCGGTCTCGGCTCCGCTGGGATCATCCGACCACTGTGTGGTGAAATCCGTGTCCATCTGCTCTCCTCCGGATTACACCCCTAGGGGCACGAGGAGAGTATGGCGATACGAGTCAGCAGACTGGGACGAGATGCGTGCTTTCTTTGCTTCATACCCGTGGCGGCAAATGTGTTTCTCTTCGGAAGACCCCTCATACGTCGCTGATGCGATCACAGCTGTAATCCGGCAGGGAATGGAATATATCATTCCTTTCTCCGATATCCCGCTCGGTTATAAAGCCCAACCTTGGTTCAATGCGGACTGTGCTCGAGCTGAGGCTCGTAAACAGTCCGCTTACCAAGCTTGGGTAAAAGCTCGTGATCGAAAAGTGCGAGCGAGAAGAGTGCGAGCAAAGAAGAGAGCATATAATGCCGCCGCCAGGTATTGCAAACGGGTGCTACGAAAAGCTAGGTTCGACCATATTAGCCGTATTGGGGCAAAGCTTGCATCACACCCACCGGGTAGTAAGCAGTTCTGGTCCCTTTCGAAATCAGTCGAATCCAACTTCTGCCGTCCCTCACTACCTCCAATGCAGAAACCTGATGGGTCGCTTGCCCACACCGCGGCAGAGAAAGCAAATTTATTTGCCGATCTGTTTGCGAGCAACTCTCGTATAGACGCTGGCTCGAAATATCCACCCACCTTACCTCACTGTGATTCTTTGATGTCTGAGATCACAGTGCACAATAAAGAGGTCCGTAGAGCCCTTCGCAGTCTGGACGTGAACAAGGCCAGTGGTCCTGATGGCATACCAGCAAGATTGTTGAGGTATTGTGCGCCTGAGTTGTCTCCTGTACTGACACGCTTGTACCGCCTCTCTCGTGTCAAAATTGTACCAAAATCTTGGAGCTTGCCAATGTGCAACCTGTGCCCAAGAAGGGTAGCCGTGCCGACCCTAGCAACTATCGACCGATCGCCATCACTTCCGTACTCTGTAAGGTTATGGAAAGAGTTCTGAACTGCAAACTGCTTTCGTACCTCGAAGACAATGATCTTCTCAGTGATTGTCAATATGGCTTCCGCCGAGGGCGTTCCACGGGAGATCTTCTAGTGTACGTAACGCATTGCTGGGGCGAGGCCATTGAAAACCACGGCGAAGCAATAGCAGTGTCGCTGGACATTTCAAAGGCCTTCGATAGGGTGTGGCATGCGAGTCTGTTGAGCAAGCTTCCAGCATACGGCATACCCACTGGCTTCTGTAGCTGGGTGGCTGACTTCCTGAGTGAACGGTCGATCCGAGTGGTCATAGACGGCTGCTCCTCTGACCTCAAGGCTATTGACGCCGGAGTTCCTCAGGGGTCTGTACTCTCCGCGACGCTTTTCCTGCTGCACATCAATGACCTTCTATCTTCAGGAATTGTTGGGTTCGCAGATGACAGTACTGTCACCGAGAAATATCTGTCCGGCGCAGGAGCCAGTGGTGATGAAATCCAAAGATTGAGAAAGGCTATGATTGAGCGTACGAGCCTGACGTTAAGTAACGTCTCCCAGTGGGGCGAAGACAATCTCGTCAGCTTCAATGCTTCAAAAACGCAGGCGTGTCTTTTCTCCGCAAAAAGGAGTCCTTTCAACTTTTCTCCTACTTTTCGGGGTACATCTGTTCCAGTGACCAACACTCTTCAACTCCTTGGCATGGAGTTGTCCTCTGACCTCAACTTCGGCACCACCATCGAGTCCAAGGCTCAAATTGCAGCTAGAAAGTTGGGCGTCCTGAATAAAGTCAAGCGGTACTTCACGCCTGAACAGCTTCTAACTCTTTATAAAGCTCAAGTCCGATCTTGCATGGAGTACTGCTGTCACCTTTGGGATGGCTCGGCTAAATACCAACTTGCTGCACTGGATTCGGTGGAACGCAGAGCCAAGAGATTAATAGGCGATAAAAAACTGGTGGCGACCAAGCTTCACAGCCTGGCTCACCGCCGCAAGGTTGCTTGCCTATCGGTCTTCTACAGATTGTACTTCGGAGAGTGTGCGCGTGAGCTGCATGAGCTCATACCACCGTCTCCTTTCTTCTATCGGACATCCAGACGCACGGCCGGCTACCATCCGTTCCTTGTTGATATACCCACATTACGCACTAAGCGCTTCAAATCATCTTTCATTATGCGCACGGCTAAGGAATGGAATTCCCTGCCTGCGTCTGTATTTCCGAGTGCATATAACCTGAATCTCTTTAAGTCTAGAGTGAATAGGCATCTTCTGGGCAAGCTCGCTCCACCGTAGATCCCATCTCTGCTCTAGGGTAAGATTGGGGTCAAGAGTAAGCCCATCATAAAAAAAAAAAAAAAAAAAAGTAGTAGAACGCCACTGCACGTTGGATTCCGACGGTGCACACGGCGAATTTCCACGGCATGACGCTGTGCGTTCTCCGGGCTGGGCGTATGACTTCCGACGGCATGTACCTTGAATTTTCACGGTACCACACCTTGCGTTTTCACGATGCTGCTGTGCTGTAGCACGCGTATTGCATTTTTTTGCTAAGAGCGCCCCTAGCGAAACGTACGACTTTGAAAAAGAAAATGGTTGATATCTATTATACGTAGCTAAAATAGATAGCGTTATTTACATGCCCACAGGACGAAGTCTACGATCGCTTCGAAAAAGAAGTAGCTTATAATGTGACTGATACGGCAGCGGCAAGACACATCTACTTACGTCTACTGTATGTAACTACTACTCGTGACGTTATTTGTACGCTACGGGGCGTAGTCTACGACCGTTCCGTTATGGCCAGCTAGTAGTACGAGGTGTAGCTTATGTTATAACTGGTACAGCATATACGTGTTGCTTAAACGCTACGAGACGTAGTCTATATCTAAGGTACACCGGAGCTATTCCGACGTGAAGCAATTATTATTCCGTCAGAGGCCTATTCTAGATCGTTTATTTGTAGTAGGTAACTGTTAAAATCTTCTTGAAATAACAACTGTAATAAAAGCTATAGTCATCTGTCGAAAATTGTCCCACGTTATAACACTACCATTTGAACGTTACACCACCTACATCACATTTGAACGACTGCTACGAGGTGTAGCTTATGACCACAGCTTACGACTGCTCCTGCTCCGTGCTTTTCACGTTACACTCACTACAGTACATTCGAACGCCAGCCACAGCTACTATGTGCTACGTGGTGCTACGTTATTCACACGCTACAGCACGTAGCCTACGATCGCTACGACTACTGCTACGAGCTGTAGCTTATGACCGCAGCTTACGACTGATCCTGCTCCGTGCTAAGCAATTTCACGTTACACAACCACAACTTTTGAACGCCTGCTACAGTTACTACGTGCTACGTTATTCACACGCAACGGCACGTAGTCTACGATTGCTACGTCTAGGTACTGCTGACTACTGCTACGAGCTGTAGCTTATGACTGCTTCCTACTCCGTGCTAAACTATAGTCTATGCATATTTTTTTATCACGTAAATCTAAAGTTTTGAATCAGCAGAATATCGACTGTAGTTTGACTGTAGTATTAATTAAAACTTGTCTACGATTTTTTTTCCAATGTTATTTATAACTAGCTGGTGCCCGCGAACTTCGTTTCGCCAAGAGAAGTTTTTAGCCCGTTCCACACTTAGCCCGCGGATCACGGCGCGATTTCGCGGAGCGAACTTGCCGCGAATTTAACAACGACTCTACACTCGCAATGGTTCGCGGTATTTTCACAGTTACGTTCGCAACTTCAAACGAAATGGACGTCGAAGTAGCTGTTGCTGCGTCCCTAACTTTGCGAGTTTTTAATTTGTTTTTATGGTCCTTTTGGTTAGGATCCCACAAAATGGGTTCCGCTTGATAAATTTCTAAAAACTGTAACTCCAGCTCGTTTGTCCATGTTACGCTCATTTTTTTCAACAAATTCAAAACAACGGTGCAGGTCCGAACACTCGAACGACTCGAACAATTCTGACCTTGTCGCGGACTGCGAGTGTGGAGTCATGCACGTTCGACAAAATACCGACAAAAATTGGGGAACAAGGCGCGAAACCGCGAAGAATATGCGAAACGGATCTACACTTAGCGTTCGCGCCCCTTCGCAGCTATTGCGCGCGATCCGCGGGCTAAGTGTGGAACGGGCTTTTGAGCCGACAGAAGCGGCACATCATGCTAGAGTCTGGCCAGCGAGTCTTTGGACACGGAAATGGCGCCAATTTTAAAAATCTTTCACATGTTAACACTGAAAAACTACAATAAAACAATTTTGATACTTACTATTTTTTTGTTTTCTGCTCTTTAGTTTGTGTTTGCCTTGCCTACCGGTATGTATGTATGATGTATCTACCGGGAGTAACAGAAAGGGTATAACAAGCCGAAAGGAGGTCAAGGTACTCATGAAACTGAACAACTTTCCCCATGAAACATGGGTCGATATATGAAAAAAAAATTTGGACCTCCCATACAAAATCGCAGATCAGCTGATTGATTTACTCTGAGAAGTCCAAATATTTTTTCATATTTCGTCCCATGTTCCATGAGGAAAGTTGTTCAGTTTCATGAGTACCTTGACCTCCTTTCGCCTTGTTATATATACCCTCTCCGTCACTCCCTGTATATATCGCAGGATAACAGTGAACCCGGTTGATCTCGAATTTCCTAGGCCCATCGCGAAGAGCCGGACAATTGCGAAATACATCGATTTATTCACCATTGGCCTAAAAATCTTGGTAAATAACAAATTCGTCAACTTCATGGACAAAAATATAGGTCACTGACGTAAAACACGACACACGCATAGATGCCAACGCGTACGCACCTACTACGACTTTTCGGAGCTTTAAGTCCCTCTGCGCGCATGGAAATATAAATGCGGAAGGAAGTGAGCGTGCGTATGGAAATGAGCATGCGCATAGAAATGAGCATGCACATTGATATGAGCATGTGCACTGCATGGAAATGAACTGAAAAATATAAATGCATATTTCCATGCGCATGCTCCTTTCAGTGTGCATGCTGTCTGTGTTGTATTCTGGTATGTATTCACGCTCGCAGGTGCTCCTGTGTACGTGTTTCAGTGGCGTAGAGCGACCTAAGGCACCGAAAAGTCGTAGCAGGTGCGTAGGCATCTACGAGCGTGTCACCTTATACGTCATTGACCTAGATTTTTGACCATAAGGTGGACGAATTCGTTATTGACCAAGATTTTTAGGCCAATAGTGAATAAATCGATGTATTTCGCAATTGTCTTCGCGATAGGCCTAGGAAATACTTAATCGACCGGATTTCGCTGTTTTCCTGCGACAAATCATGGGAACTGTTTCCATAAATAAACAGAAGTTAAGTTTTTGGAACTCTGACACCAGAATTAACCTTGCAGTTCATACGTTAATAATATGTTGTTTAGTTTTCGTATAAAATGGGCGCGCGGTGCTGGCAACACTGCTCTGTCATTGTCACGTCCTCTGCCGTCGCCCGCATCGTTGATGCGAATCTTAATTATAAATGGTGTAATTTAGTGCTTTCGGTTTTCTCGTGTGGTTTTCCCTGTTCGGTGGGGAAGTGAACCAAGTGATTTTGGTTCCGGCGCTTTGATTGAGAGTCACGCGACCGCCGGCAAAATATAACCTCACTTTTCGTTGGCTCGCGTCGTGGCTGCCGATAGCTACGTATTTTAATTATAAATGATTGGAGGCCAACGGGGCCGATTTCTCATTCGGAGAGAAATCTTTTAGTTATTTTGTGCTAAAAAACATTATGTGATGTCGAACTGTGAACTATAGTGCACATTGGAGGAAAGGAGTTCGAGAACGAGCGGATGTTCCAGTGCCGTGAGTTTAGGTTATTCCCTATTCCTGTGCTCCTCAAATACCACCTGAATACCTGATTCCTGTCATACTTAAACTCACAAAGAAACGGCGTCATCGTTCGCTCGGTAAGCAATTCGTTGCTGGGCCCTGTTTAAGTAGATTTTGGTAACAAGAATTTCTCGGCCGGAAACTTTCCGGAACAAAATTCTCTCATTAAATTTATTTTATTTAGCTATAGTAAAGAGCACTACGAATCGTAGTCAAATGTTGTTCCGAGGCTGATCGACCATTTAGTTTTAGATTTTAAGATAACTTTAATTTGCTTCCACTGCGCTAAGATCAGCTTCGGAATCAAACATTTTTTGGTAGCAGAGCGTGGTTGCTTATTGCAACATAGTTAGCCGTAATTTAGTATTAAGCGTGTTTTTTATATTACCCACATATTTTATTAATTTTGGAAAATATTGTTTCGGTTTTTTTTGTGACTGTATTGTTTGCCTAGTGAACGGTACCTTATCGGTAAGGTCTAGGCCAGTCAACTAACATTTATTTTGTGGTATTTGTTTATTGGTTTTCCGTTTTAATAAGTCGAGTGTGTAAAAGTTGGTACCATGGCTCCTCGATCGCCAGGTATAAGGCTGCTATAAAGACAGAATTAAGGTGGTTTACTACCACAGCGGCAATGATCGGCCGCGAGGACCGGGAGGACGCGCTCTTGAAAAGTGCACTACAGGCAGATGAACGGGTTCGGGTTGTGTCGGAACACCTCACAGAGTGCCTCATGCTCCTTGAGGAAGCTCCTAACCCTGAAGATAAGGAGCTGGTTGAGGGCGATGTAAGCCAGTGCTTGGAGCTGGCACAGGACATTGCGCAGGCAGCTGCGGACATATCTAGGCGACGTGACGGAAAGGAAAAGCCATTCCGTGGTAAAGTGGGACAAGGATTACAGGTGCCTCTTCCGCCTGTTACGGTTCCAGTCTTTGCAGGCGATTACGCCGACTGGCCGGCGTTTGAGGACCTGTATAGCAGTGTGGTCCACACACGGACGGACATAACGCCGGCGTACAAGATGGCTCAGCTGATGTCCAGGCTACATGGAGAGCCTCATGAATTGCTGACGCATTTGGCTGTCTCGGATAGCAATTATGAGGTGGCGTGGAAGATCCTTACCGACCGGTATCGAAACAAGCGCCTGATTGTAGACAGGCTGTTAGACCAGTGGCTGTCAATACCAACCATAACGCGAGGTACGGACCTCCGCGAGAAAATCTTCCACCCAGTCAGTGTCGCGGTCAGCGCACTAGAGCGACAGGGTTTGCCAGTGGCGGGCTACGGTTATATCTTGGTCCACACAGTGCTTCGCCGCCTGCCGAGCGAAATGGTCGCTCGATTCGAGCAGCTACATGGGGCAAGTCCTCGGACCACCTCCCGACCTACGAGGATCTGAAGTCGTTCCTCGAGGCCGAAAGCAGGCGAGTGGACGTCCAGGCTGGTGAAGCCCTCGCAAGGAGACCTCTGCCCCTCGCCACCCGGAACGGCCGGGTGCACCGGCGCGAGGAGGCAACAGTGGGCAACCCAGGCGGTACAACACCGCATTGGAATCGGGGTGTGCCTACTGCAGGGAGACAGGCCACGGGGTGGCAGCGTGTCAGGAGTTTGCTGCGCAGCGGGTTCAGAGGAGACGGGGTGTGGCACAGCGGAGGCGTTGGTGTTTTCGGTGCCTGGGGCCGCATCAGGTGCGAGTGCCCTTCAAGCACCAACTGTAGGTACTGCCAGGGTGCACACCATCCGCTGCTCTGCATGAATCGCTCCGGAGGCGCCGGGGCAGCGCTGGATCGGATCAGCGAAGGAGCCTGCCCACCAAGGGAGCAACGCTCCCCACCCCCTCCAAGGAGGAGCCCACCTCCGCATCGGTCACAGGGACAGGCAGGGGGACGTCAACAGACGGAGCCCACTTACCCAAGGACGTGGGGACGATCCCCAGCACGGCAGCAGGTGCCGGATTGGGGAAGAACGACACAGGGACATGGTCAAGGACACCCATCCCAGGTACGGGATCCAACGGGCGGGTGTCAGGAGAGCACTAGGCAGCCACCAGGGTACATGCAGTATTCTGCGGGCTTGAGCCACCTGGTTGGGTCTCAAGACCCACGCATGCCTCCGCCTATGCCTGAGTACCCGCGGCTACAGGCGCAACCTCGGTACGGACGTTTGCCGTCGGGGTACTATAGAACTCCAGCCATGGCCTTTATGGGCAGACCTCCCTACCAGCAGGAGTGGGACCCATACACGGGTTTGGGTAGCGAGGGGATACCCCCGCGGGACGCGGCCTCACCGCGTTTAGATTCCCGCTAGGTAATCGCCGCCTACTCATCAGCTTCGGCTCCCCGTCCAATCACGGTACTTTTGCCAACGGCTAAGATTTGGGTATGGGGATACGGTGGCCGGACCATTCAAGTAAGAGCCCTACTGGATACAGGGGCTCAGGGATGTATTGTATCGAGTAAGCTGGTGAGTAGGCTAGGCCTAAATGTACAGCCAAGTGAGGATGAAGCTGTAGGCATCGGGGCCTAAATGTGCCTGACATTCGGGGTCAGACGAACTTTGAGTTCGCATTAGGTAGCACATGTACAGGGTCAGCTATCAAGTCTCAGCCGTGGTGCTGGATGAAGTGGTTGGGAAACTCCTCAGATTAGGTTACCACCAACGGTACGAGGGTTAACCACAGGGTTGGAGTTAGCTGATCCTGATTTTGATACTCCTGGTACGGTGGACGTACTTCTCGGGTCAGACGTCCTCCGGGGAGATTATGGTGCGGTAGGAAGAAGGTACTCCAGGAAGCTGGTTTGGTGGCCGTAGATACCACAGGGGGGTATGTTGTTTTCGGCCCAGTTTGGAGACCTCAGGACCTACCAGAAGGGGATACGGTCCTCTATGGTAGTGTGCTGTCAGAGGTGCTGCAGAGGTTTTGGGAGTCTGAAGAGCCGCCCACGGCGGACAGACGGAAGCCAGAGGATGACGAGTGCGAGTTGTTCTATCAATACAACACTGCGAGATGCCCGTCAGGCAGATTTGTGACCAGGCTACCTTTTCTCCCAAACCGCCCCGCTTTGGGTGGTTCGCGACAGCTCGCGGAACGGAGACTACTCGGAATGGAGCGGAAGATGAGGCGAGACCCAGCACTTCGGCAGAAGTATATAGAATTCATGCGGGAATATATTCAGTTGGGCCACATGTCGGTGTCCAGCCTGGATTGGAGGTGTGTCGAGCATTATTTCATTCCACACCTGGCTGTCTTGAAGTCACCTGAGGCGAAAATACGGGTGGTGTTTGACGGTTCTGCTCCTACCTCGAATGGTGTGTCTGTGAACCAATGTTTGCACGCGGGTCCTAAATTGAACCGGGACATTGTGGACATTCTCACAGACTTTCGTTTACACCAGGTAGCGTTTGTCGCAGACGTCAAAATGATGTTTCGCCAAACCATGATGCATCCGGATGACCGTCGGTATCAGCTGATTTTGTGGCGTGAGAGCCCAGATGAGCCGATGGTCACATACGAACTTGACACGGTGACGTGTGGACTTAAGCCAGGTCCGTATTTGGCAGTACGTGCGCTGCGAGAGTTGGCCGCACGGGAAAGGGTAAGATGTCCTCGAGCCGCAGCAGTACTGGATCGCGACGTCTGCGTGGACGATATCTGCACGGCTGCTGATGGCGTGGAGCAGGCGCTAATTCTACGAGACGAGCTGATCGCGATCATGGGTTCGGGAGGTTACGAGTTGCGGAAATGGTTGTCCAGTTGCCCAGAGCTCCTGGCTGGTTTGCCAGGCGAGTTCCATCAGGACCCGCACCTCTTTGAGAACCCGGACAATCCAAATACGTTGGGCATCCTCGGGGTGCAATATAGGCCAACACATGACGTATTCACGTACAAGATTGAGCCCGACCTTTTGGAGAAAACTTGGACTAAGCGGTCGGTACTGTCGACAATCGCTAGAACGTTCGATCCTAACGGATGGATCGCCCCGGTTACGTTCATGGCGAAGTGCTTTTTACAAAGGTTGTGGCTAGCCAACTTAGGATGGGACGACCAACTCTCCGGAGAGTTGTTGAAGGATTGGCTCAGGTTTGTGACCACCTTACCAGGGATTGTGCACATCGCGATACCCCGCAAGTTGGTCCCATCGGTGGGATGTAAGGCTACCCTACATGGGTTTTGTGACGCCTCGGAGCGAGGGTACGCGGCAGCTGTATACCTTCGGACAGCGAGTTCAACGGGAGCTGTGCACGTGCGTCTGGTTATGGCCAAAGGTAAGGTGGCACCAGTCAGAACTAGATGGACCATCCCCAAATTGGAATTGGCAGGGGCAGCTCTTCTAGCGCGCTTGCTAAATCATGTAACCTGCAATCTGCGTGGTACCATCAACTTGGATGAAACGGTGTACGCGTGGACTGACAGTCGGATAGTTCTGTGCTGGTTGCAGACGTCGGTACATACACTTGAGGTTTTCGTGGCAAATCGGGTGTCACAGATTACGGGGTCGGAAACTCCGTTAGTGTGGAGGCACGTACCGGGAGAATGGAACCCAGCGGACTGCGCTTCGCGCGGGTGCAGGGCACCTGATTTGGTGAGTCACCCACTGTGGTGGGGACCTCAATGGCTGACTGAGTCGCCGCAGGAATGGCCATTCAACGAGTGCAGGGCGCCGCTTGGGCCACCTGATCGAGGTTTGCGAGTGAACGTGGGGCAACTCGTACCGAAGCCTAACCCAGCTTTCTTGCTGGAACGGTATAGCTCCTCGACAAACTTCTTGGGGTGACAGGTTGGATCAAGCGGTTCGTGAACAACTGCAGGAAGCCTCAAGCAGAACGGAACTTTACACCTGTCCTCTCGCCTGCGGAGCGGAATGCGGCTCTATGCTCATTGGTTAGAGTCGTCCAGGCGGAACATTTTGAAGAGGAGGTCAGGCTGCTCAGGGATGGACGTGGAAAGCTGAAGGGAGGAATTGTGCGCCTCAACCCATTCCTGGATGAGCAAGGTATGCTCAGGGTTGGAGGCAGACTTCGGAACGCTAGCCTGCCCTTTTCGGCTCGGCATCCACTGTTACTTCCAAAAGGGGACCCTTAGTTGAGCTCTTAGTCAGGGATCGTCATGAGAAAAACTCGCACGCGGGCTGTAATGCGCTATTGGCCATCCTACAGCGCGAGTTCTGGATCTTATCGGGACGACGAACGGTACGTAGCGTTGTGTTTAGGTGCTTGCCTTGTTACCGCTTGAAGGCAGCCACAATGCAGCCACAGATGGGAGATCTCCCACCGGACCGGGTGACGGAGGCCTGGACGTTTGCAGGTGTGGGAACGGATTTTGCAGGCCCTTTCATGGTAAAGGCATCACGCCTACGGAACGCAAAGTCTATCAAGGTGTACTTGTGCGTGTTCGTGTGCCTAGCCACCAAGGCCGTCCACTTGGAGCTCGTGGCCGACCTATCTACGGAGGCCTTTTGGCAGCGCTGGAGAGATTTACGTCGCGACGAGGGCGACCAGCGCTGATCAGGTCGGATTGTGGTACCAACTTTAAGGGTGCTGATCGGTGTATGAAGGAAATTGTAACGTTCTTAAGGGAGAACGAAGAAGCCATCAGCACGGGCCTCCCGTCAGGGCATTACCTGGGTGTTCGATCCACCAGCGTGCCCTCACTGGGGTGGTATTTTTGAAGCGGTTGTAAAGTCCGCTAAGACGCATTTGTTGCGCGTTGTAGGGTTAACAATTTTGACTTTCGAGGAGCTGGCGACCGTGTTTTGTAAAATTGAGGCTGTACTCAATTCGCGTCCTTTGTGTCCGCTCAGCTCAGACCCAAATGATTTAGAGGCCCTGACGCCAGGGCATTTCTTAATTGGCCGCCCACTTAACGCCTTGCCGGAATATCCCTATACGGAGGTGAATAGCAATCGTTTGTCGCGTTATCAGTTGTTGCAGCAAATGACTCAAAACTTTTGGAAGCGTTGGTCGCTTGAGTACTTGCACATTCTGCAGCAACGCCTTAAGTGGACGGACAGGACTGAACCCCCCTGCATTGGGGATCTCGTTCTGGTTAAGGATGCCAACCTACCGCCACTGCGTTGGCGCCGGGGGCGCATTCTCAACCTGTTTCCGGGTAGTGATGGCACTCCTCGAGTTGCAGAAGTTCAGGTGGGGGATTCAGTCCTTAAGCGAGCAGTAGCTGCATTATCACGCCTGCCATGCATAGAGCGGACCGATGGGTCGGTCCGGGGCGGGTGAATGTTTAGTTTTCGTATAAAATGGGCGCGCGGTGCTGGCAACACTGCTCTGTCATTGTCACGTCCTCTGCCGTCGCCCGCATCGTTGATGCGAATCTTAATTATAAATGGTGTAATTTAGTGCTTTCGGTTTTCTCGTGTGGTTTTCCCTGTTCGGTGGGGAAGTGAACCAAGTGATTTTGGTTCCGGCGCTTTGATTGAGAGTCACGCGACCGCCGGCAAAATATAACCTCACTTTTCGTTGGCTCGCGTCGTGGCTGCCGATAGCTACGTATTTTAATTATAAATGATTGGAGGCCAACGGGGCCGATTTCTCATTCGGAGAGAAATCTTTTAGTTATTTTGTGCTAAAAAACATTATGTGATGTCGAACTGTGAACTATAGTGCACATTGGAGGAAAGGAGTTCGAGAACGAGCGGATGTTCCAGTGCCGTGAGTTTAGGTTATTCCCTATTCCTGTGCTCCTCAAATACCACCTGAATACCTGATTCCTGTCATACTTAAACTCACAAAGAAACGGCGTCATCGTTCGCTCGGTAAGCAATTCGTTGCTGGGCCCTGTTTAAGTAGATTTTGGTAACAAGAATTTCTCGGCCGGAAACTTTCCGGAACAAAATTCTCTCATTAAATTTATTTTATTTAGCTATAGTAAAGAGCACTACGAATCGTAGTCAAATGTTGTTCCGAGGCTGATCGACCATTTAGTTTTAGATTTTAAGATAACTTTAATTTGCTTCCACTGCGCTAAGATCAGCTTCGGAATCAAACATATGTGAATAATACAATAGTATTAACGATACTAAACATAAAAAAAATTACAAGTACATTTTTACAATAAATAAAAGTCCAAATATAAAATAGAAAGAAAAAGTTATATTAAAATGTCATATGTTCTCCAAATTTTTATTATTATTATGTTTAAACAGGCAGTTGTAGCAACTGATTATGCCTGTATCTCGCTGTCCTCTTGTTTGGATTTCTCAGTTGAGTTTAATTTGTCCAATCTGTTTTTAAACTGGTTTGTGTTTTCTGCTGACACCACATACTCTGGTAGCCTGTTCCATGCCTCCACCACCCTATTGCTCAGAAAGTGCTTGAAACCGTAGGCTGGCGGGAGCGTTTCTTTCCGGGCGTTATCCATTTGCCTTGGTTTAAAGATCCCTCTTTTTTAATGTTTCTTAATGTGTTGACATTTACTTCTGTAATAAAAAAAATATTGGTTAGAGTAGGTATAGATAGAATATAAATTTTTTATTAACCTACATAATTATAAAAAAGATTGAATTGAAATACAACCTGTTAGAGTAGATATGTGGGCCAAATAACTTGATACAGATGTAATCAATCCATTTATTTCAACATTTTTGAGCTGTTCCACCAGGTCTTCAACTTTATTTTGTAGAAATTCATCATCTGAAAGCCCTGAAAAGTGGATCACATAATTTATTGTTGTTGATGGCTTCAAATTTTGATTAATCGATCTAAATGAATAAAAAGAACCAAAGCATATGTACTCAAAGGCAATAATACCCATTTTCTAGTTTATTTAAATGTGGTAAGTATCAAGATGTTTTGGCTGTACTTACTTGTAGCCGATAGAATTTCAACCAAGTCGTAGATTTTCTTCAATAACTCGATTGGTATCGCTTTTCTGTCGTTCATATTTGGTTATCATTGTATACAACACCTTTCGCGCACTGCTTTTGATGGTTTTCGGCATATTTTTTACAAAAAAACACATAAAACGCGCATCGCAAAACTAAAAGAAGAGGTAATGTATGATCTGACATATAGTTTGACATTTCTTTTCCTAGTGTTGCCATTTGAAATATTTGAATTATTTGACGTCCAAAGACTCGCTAGCCAGACTCTAAACAAATTTTTCAATACAGACATTTTCGTATCTCTTAAGGGCGCCACACACAGGGCGCGTATGCTTGACGTGCACGTCATCACGCGCGTAGAGATGACGTTGTATCGTATGGGATTGTATGAGAGGCCTGCCTATGTATGCGTGTACGTAATCACGCGAGTAGCACGGTGTGCGGTGCCTCATACAATCCCAGACGATACAACGTCATCTCTATTTACTTACTACTTCTTCTACTTACTTATTTCACTTCTGTTTTTGTTTTCTTATTAAATAGTTGTGTAGGTAATAGGTATGTATACTTTTTATTTATTTAGGTACCTACCTACCAAAAGTGATAGGCCTGCAGGAGCGGCCCATCAAGCTGTACATATTTTTTTGTAGCTGTTTCTAAGACACGCTATATCGAAATGTTCTTTTGAAAACTATTGCAGGGGTACTTGACACCGACCTGTAACAGTTATAATACATGTACATACAGATTTCTGTACTATCGCCAGCAAATCCACCTACACATTTAAGACACAAACTTACTTTATGCCCCGCCCTCATAACTTCGTCCCTTTCAATCGATCGACATCTTTGATGACGTGAAGATAGATCGTGTTGCTTGACACAAATTTTAGAATGTTGGGAAAAAAATGTTTTTATTTTTTGGCGTAGGTACATGTGAAAGGAGGATAAAAAAAAACATCTGCTATATTAAGTAGGGTATCGTTAAATAGATCTTTAAAAATTAAGGCGAGGTTTTTTTTAAAAAAATCACAAATGTAATTCTGCCTCGAAGTATTTGCTTTTATGGAGAGTTTTCTCTTCCTAGAACTAAATATTTGAAAAAAAAAATAGTTCTTAGTCTGAAGTTACCATAAAAACTATATCGGATACTAGTGTATCCACGCAAGTTTTAAGAAAAATAAAAGCTTTTTAATTTGTGGTTCGTAAGCATACTTACTACTGCAAACAAACCAGCAACGAAATTAGGTAACTTCGTAACGCTGATATTTAACATTGACTACAAACCCTATTTGTGGGCGTGTCTGACACGCTCTTGGCTGGTTTTTTATTTTGCTTTACTATTATGTTGGTACGTGTTCGAATCTCGACTCCAATATGGGAGTAAAAAAAAACTGCAAATATTGTAAGGGGTGAACCAGTTCAAGAAACTTTTAGTAGATATCATAAGGGCGCAAAACAACACTTCTACGGCGAGGGCGCTTTTTTGAATTCAGAGCGAAGTAAGGGATTCTAGAGTAGAATCCCCGAAGCCAAAATATATTTTGCGCCCGAGTAATTCACTCTACTTTTCATCACCCTCTATGAGAAAATAAAAGGCGCCTCATATTTTATTGCAATGTTATACTTTCACTGTCACTTGAACTAATTTTTCAAAAAGTTAAATAAAATTCTAACATACGTGTAATTTTTGGTGAAAATTACGGACTGTAATTCGCGCGTATCGTTTTTTTAGTTCTATTGGGAACGCGCGACTAATGGGCCGTCGTCCCATACAGCCTTTATTCGAACAATATTTGCGTATTATTTCTTTGGCGCTGACTGAACATCAAGATGTTCTAAATTCAAAGTAGTTTTATTCGCATTTGTTGAGTTCTTTATTTAAAAAAAGTGCAAAAGTGCAAATAAAAGAACTTTGCGGCGCGTTCTTTTCGAATAGATAGGATGAAAACAACTTTCCCCAAGAATCATAGGTAGTTCAAAATACGGGGTGTTAGGGACAGTGTAACGAAAACTTTGCAGGCGTGCTCAGACCATCAAACTGACCAACTTTCACTATGGAGCTAATGGTGGAAAACGAAAAAGAAAATTCTGATCTCCCATACAAAATTTACGATCAGCTGACTGACTTTGTGTGGGAGGTTGAAAAATTTTTTTCGTTTCCCACCATTGGCTCCATAGTAAAAGTTGTTCAGTTTGATGGTCTGATCATGCCAGCAAAGTTTTCGTCACACCGTCCCTAACACCCTGTATAAGGAGTAAAAAAAAATACTGCAACTATTTTAAGGAGTGAACCAGTCCATGAAACTGAAAAACTTTCCCCAGGGAACATAGGTCGAAATTATGAAAAAAGAATTTTTACCTCCTATACAAAATGTTCTGGCCGGCCGGTTCAGTTTGAATAGGAGGGCCAAATTTTTATTCGTATTTTGACCTATGTTTCTTAGGAAAAGTTGTTCAGTTTCATGGACTGGTTTAGTCGTAAAATACGTGCAGTTATTTTTTTACCTACTGTAGGAAAAAATAATTGGACCTCCCATACAAAATGCTCCAGCCTAGCCGTCTCGATACGATAGCCGACCAAGTTAAATTTGTAGGGAAGGGAAGGAATTTTTTTTTCATTATTCGACCTATGTTCCTTGGGGAAAGTTGTTCAGTTTCATGGACTGGTTCACCCCTTGGAATAGTTTGAGTAGTTTTTTTTACTATCTTATTAGTAACTTATTCCTCTACCGCACGCAACGCACGCAATATCGATTTACGTGCAAACTTATTTCAAGTATAGTGGCAACCTCCCCTTTTAGGGGTCGAATTTTTTTAGCCTATAACCTGGTCGGTAATTTTCCCGACATTTTGGTATAATTTGCATCAAAATCGGTTCAGTCGTTTTTGCGTGATGCTTTCACATACAAACAGATAAACAAATAAACAGATAAACAGAAAAAAAATCTAAAAATTGCTGAAACGTGTTCTGTTATCAATTTTAAGTATCACCAAACAGTTTTTTTTCGAAAATCTTCTATGTACAGACTTTCGACCCTCTACAACTTTATTATATGAATATAGATATAGATAATAATTAGTTAGTTTGCATTTAACTCGGGTGAATACAATGGGGTTGATTGGGGGTTTACCTTGGGTGTACCAATATTTTGCAATAGATAAGTTGCAAATTGTCTCCTAAAATATTGTGTTTAAGATTAAAGCTACGCGCTTTGTTATCTACATCTACACTTCTACACTAATATAATAAAGAGGAAACCTTTGTTTGTTTTTTTGTTTTTTTGTATGTATGTAATCGATAAACTCCGAAACTACTGGACCGATTTCCAAAATTCTTTCACCATTAAAAAGCTACAACATTCCTGAGTAACATAGGCTACTTTTTACCACGGGAAAATTCCTCATTTCCACGGGAAAACGGTTAACAGCAGGAAAAGTGGGAAATATAGCGGATATTATCCAAATTAGCAAAACCGCTTTACCGATCTCCGCGAATTTTGGCACTGATGTTACTAGCATACTAAAGACGGAAATGGACTACTTTTTGTCAGCCCTCGAGGATCTGGAGTACCTGATGAAGACCACCAGCATCCCATCTAAACTATAAGAGATACGGTTATGGCTTCATAGAAAAAGTTGTTCACCATGACGGGCTGTTTCTGCTGGCACATGGTCATCGAGGATCTGAAGAACCTGATGAAGCCAACCAGCATCCCATCTTAACTATAAGAGATACGGCCAAGGCTTCATAGAAAAAGTTGTTCACCATGACAGGCCGCTTCTGCTGGCACATGGTTATCGAGGATCTGGAGTAACTGATGAAGACCACCAGCATCCCATCTAAACTATAAGAGATACGGTAATAGCTTCGAAGTAATAGTTACTCAGCATGGTTGGCCGCTTCTGCTGGTACATGGTCATCGAGGGTCTGGAGTACGAGTACCTGATGTAGACAACCAGCATTCCAAATAAACTGTCAGAGATACGGTAATGCTTTCAAAGTAAAATTTATTGAGCATGACGGGCCGCTTCTACTGGCACATGGTCATGAGGGTCTGAAGTACCTGATGTAAACTACCAGCATCCCATATAAACTATAAGAAATACGGTAATGGCTTCAAAGTAAAAGTTATTCAGAATGACGGGCCGCTTCTGCTGGCACATTTATCTCCACGGAGTAATGGACGTCTTACTACGGGCAAAAATCCAATTACTACGTGAAAACAGGTAAGTAGCAGCGGGTGAAACCGCTGGGCGGGCCGCTAGTTCACAATATACGTCGAAGTGATTTTGTTTACGCTTTGCTACGCATGCTACGTCATTTCATTACGCTTTATGAAACATAGCCTACCTGTACCTACTACTATGACCGCGACACATATCTAGGTATATTGTTAATTTTTCACTACGATAAAATACCGCTAGGAGCTACGTTTTTTATAATAAGCTTATGAGAAGCTACAGATTCTACCCAATATAAGGAACAAACAACGAAACTCCACTTTCATTTATTCTCTATTACCTACGCCACAAGCATACTTACCTCTTTACATTTGATGTATTTATACAGGGTGTTAGGGACGGTGTACCGAAAACTTTGCAGGCATGATCAGACCATCAAATCGAACATTTTTTACTATGGAGCCAATGGTGGGAAATGAAAAAAAATTTCCGACCTCCCATACAAAATTCACGATCAGCTGACTGACTTTGTATGGGAAGTCGGAAATTTTTTTGCGTTTCCCACCATTGGCTCCATAGTAAAAGTTGTTCAGTTTCATGGTCTGAGCACGCCTGCAAAGTTTTCGTTACACCGTCCCTAACACCCCGTATACCGAAACCTATCGGTTCCACGAAAAGTGATATCTACACGTCTGCAGACCTATAGATTAGATGGGGAGATATAAAACAAGCTTCTGTTATTTACTCTTTCCATAGTAATAAAATAAATTCAGTTTCATCGAAAAATCTTCGGCTATCTTGCCGAAGGGGGGACGATAATAGAATTTTCCTTTATTATTTGATTTACCTTCTCCTACAATTTTATGTCGTCTTTACACTGTTATCCTCATACGATTGGGACGAGGACCTTTTACACGCTAAAGTATTTTGCGCGCTCGTCTTCAAATAATCCCAAATCTCGTTGAACCTTCGCAAATCGAGTTTTCAGATTTTCATTAAATTATGTAAATATCTTTGAAGGTCGAAAAATAGGAAATTTCTTTTGAATAATTAGAAGGAGGGCTAATTAATTTCTGGGTCGGTAGTTGACATTAGATTAGCACAGCGGGGTGCTGGGTGGAGCGGCGCGGCGGCGGTGCGGCGGCGTGGCGGCGTGGCGGCTGCGGTGCGGCATGCGGCACGGCCGTCGCTACACGTGAGCACAGACACCGAAATAATCATTCTGCCGCATTCAAATAGTCCGCCAACATGCGATTGTGCTAGTTTATGGAAAAGGCAATTCAAATATTGCTATAATTATGAGCCATTTCGTTTCCACTGAGGCTAATAAAGCTCACGTATCCAAGGTTTCGCAGAAACATTTAATTTTTATAACTATTAGTTAACCACTTGAGAAACTAGTTCGTTCCAATATAGGTCGCCGTGTTTACTTGTTTATTAGCTAAGTTAATAATACCCAGAGAAACAACAAGCCAATTTGTAAGGAAAAGGGGTGGAATCACGTCGCGAGGCGAGGCACGTAATGCAGGTGAGGTTTGTACACAAATCGACTGTGACAAAGACAAACATAAATGGTACACTTTACGTATTGTGTTACGGGAACTCGTGGGGTGAATCGGAGCGAGTGCGACTCCAAACTGACAGCTCGTTCATTTTTAACCCCCGCCCTGGCGTGTCGGGGACGACGACAATTTGGATAAATGGTAGAGCCGCCGCCGACCGGCTGAATTATTCAGCGGCGCCTCCTGGCATCGCTTCTTCACATGACAAGGAGAGGATTGGACAATAAAGTGGAATATTTAGAGAGTAATCACGTACGCAACATACGAGCAAGTGGCTCGTCGGCCCTGGAAGTGCGGCGCCCGCCCGCCGCCGCCGCCGCCTCTCCGAATGGCATTTCTATTTGTGTCGGATGTTTCGCTGCAATATGAATATTAGCTATGACTCCTACATTCACACGTAACATGAAAACTTTATCTGATCTCGCTATTTCCTGTCTAGGGTGAATTTTGCCAAACAAGCAGGGCATCTACAAAGCTGTTAGATATTTTGAGCGTTTTGCCGAAATATTTCAATGAATCCAACTATAAATCGCATAGAATGAGCTAAGTATTTCAATAGCAGTGCATGATAAACAGGCAGACGTTGAAAAAGCCGGCTTTCGAGTGCATAATGTAAACTAATGACGAATGTCGACTGCCTAGCCTCGAAAAGCATGCGGCACAAAAACCCGCCGCAACGTAATTGCGAGAGGGAATGAAGTTATAAGCCTCTGCCCACTTTATACTAGAATTTTTCCACTAAGGGCTTACACAGACCTGCGACACCGCATAGGTAGACCCGCATTGCATAGAGACGAGCAACACTTTGCCTGCCACAGCTATTTGCGACGGTCGCCTCGCCGACTGTCAGACGACGGCTTGCGACAGTCCGCAACAGCCACAACCGTTGCGGACAATCTCTGACCGTCGCCGACAATGTCGCGAGCTGTTGGTGACGGTCGCAGTCGTCGCGTAGTCGCAGTATTCGGGCGACTGACGCCGGTAGCGTTCACGAGCTGTCGCAGGCGTATTGTCGCTCGTCTGTGGGAAAAGTGTCGCTCGTCTGTGGGAGCCCTAAAATCCATTGAAATGAATTCGCGACAATATGCCAAGCGTTTCGGCTGTGGCCAACAGTTGGGATTTTAATAGTTAATGGACTGAGTTAAAGCTTTATTTAAATAACTTTGATGGCCTTTTTACAACTTACTTATTTATTACTTATTCTACTCACTAACGATCCATTCACTTACGATCAACATGAAACATGATTTTTGTATGGTTTTCAATCACAATATATAAATCAAAATATATAAATCACGTCTTTGTCCCTTGCGGGGTAGGAAGAGCGTCAACCGCCATAAAATTACGGTAACTTTACCTCATTTATTTAATGATCAAAAATTTTTTGCAGTAAGTATTAAAGTTAAAATCTTGGTTTAAGGGCTGGTGAAGGTTCTTAGATTGCGTATTGACACTGACAATTTGGTTCAAAATAGCTAAGCTCTTGGCTAAGCTTGTATTGCTATCCCTTTTGGTACGAACTTGCTTATTATCGCCCGCAAATCCACCTACCCGTTTAAGGGATTAACTTTAACTGGTTTTTCCTACTATTTGTACGCAAAAACCTGTGTTAGCTACTCATTTAGAGAGAAACCAAGAAGTAATCATTAGTTTAATTCCGTGCCAATGGCCAATCTGATCGGCCGAGTTAGCAAGGAGGAACCAACTACAAGTTTCGTGCAATACTTTTCTTTTCGCGTTTATCTTTCTTAAACAGTGGAATTGGCCGGGGATCCACTGGGATAATTACCTCGGCTGTTAGTTTGTTTCTTACCTAAATAAAGATCAGAGCAAGGAAAGCTTCAGAGGGAGACCTGCGAATACCCATGGAAGGAGCAAATAAAAATTCACATTCAAAAAATTAATAAAAGAAACATAATATAACGTAGCTACCCAGGCACAGTTGGTCCAGCAAGCATCGTCATGAATACTAAATAAAAATAATTTCAACAGACCACGCGCAGAGTGAGCGCGCTTCAAATAAAAGTAAAACTAGTTTTGAGGCATACGAGTAGGTACATAATCTAAGTAGGTGTTAGTTGGCTTTCTTGTTCTAGACATTTGCTTTTTCTAAAAAAAGTGTGTACCTTATTCTCTTATTCTTTTTATGATTAAGATGACTTCACTCTGAATAATGGTATTAGTCATGGTCCTTAGCAAAAAAATACTGTTTTGCTGGCACAGTTGATGCCGCTTTGCTCAGTGATACTAGGGACCATTGTGAATGATTCTATCCGAGGAAATGAAAAATCCATCCACTGGATTTCAAGATGGCGGACCTTCGTTTTTTTGTATGGCACTAAAAAAATATTCTTCTGGAGCCCATCGTGTGGGGTATCAAATGAAAGGGCTAGACGAGACGACTTCAAAAATATATCGTTTTAATACATTACAGTTGCCTTCTTAGAAAAAAATCAAGTTTCATTTTTAAAAGTAGTCAAAACATGCCAAGTTTGAGGTCCAGTAAGTACAAAATAGCTGACATATAGTTTCATAAAAGTATGCCAAATGATCCACCATATCCTTAACTCTAACGTAACGAAAGGAATTTTGAAAATAATAAGATTTAATGTATATTTTGCATTGGAAAGTAGATCATTGGGAACTGCAGTAGGTAAGTAAGAACTGCTTGTGCGCCTTCAAAAATGTTTAAGATGCAAGCTTGCTTTTACACTTAAAGCTAGATTATGATGTGCCGGATTATTTTGAATCTGTGAGCACGGTTGTGCCCCCGCCAAGTCGAGTAAAAAGTGGCTTTGCCGTACCATATTTCTCTTAAATCAGTTTCGGCCAAAGTTGAGACCCCTTTAACGATATGTTGAATAAAAATTTAAATATTTCATTTAGCAGATATACAAGCTTTAAATGGAGTAAAATACTTAAGTTTAAGAATAGAAAAAAGAAACAATTAACTATGTGATTCTATGTGAATACACAAGATTACCATTTAAAATTTACAGCGAAACAACATTCATTGCAGTTTTAATTGTAGAATCATGTTAGTGTTTAGTGTATAAATATGAAATACAATGATTCTACAGTTATTTCGTACCGACGACGTCGTGGATTGCACAACTTTTCTGGTGGAGTGGCGGACTTGGCTGTCTTTAACAAAATATATCTTGCATGTAGTAAATATCGCTCAAATAGGCCATATTTGACAACTTTCAGATATAAGGTAATTTTTCGTTGATGATGTGTTTTTTACTATGGGCTGTCAAATATGGCCAATTGGAACGACCGTACTCTAAGTCAATATTTTAAGAACGAAAACTCTCATTTTTTTGCGGTAGATGTAATGAGTGGTGAGGCTTGCTTTTTTTTGAGTTATGTTTTGATGGTATCTCATATCTTTGCATAAGGCTTTTTTGATCTCACTTCATTGATATAGCTGGGTACATGTCATCTAAAAGTGCTTGAGAAGTTTTATGGTCGGTCGAATGAGTAACAGATTCAAATAGAAATAGAAATATTTTATTAGCTTGCATTCAAGGGAATTGAATGATTTTTTGAAATATTGAATGTTTATTTAATGACTGTTTGGGTCCTTAACAAAAAGGCGTCCGACAGGGATGCATTTTATCGCCAGTGCTGTTTAACATCTACGGAGAGTACATCATGCGGAGAGCATTGGAAGGATGGGAGGAAGGATTTCGCATAGGCGGTGCAAAAATCAACAACCTGCGCTACGCAGATGACACCACACTGTTTGCGTCTTCTGAGAGTGAGATGGCTGAACTCATTCGGAGAGTAGAGAGAGAAAGTGAGGCTGTAGGTCTATCAATCAATCGGACAAAGACAAAGGTGATGATAGTGGACCGAGCCGGCGAACTTACAACTACTGGAGAGTTAAAAGACCTGGAGTATGTAAACGAATTTGTCTACCTAGGATCACTCATTAGTAACCAGGGCGGATGTGAGAAGGAGATACGTCGTCGCATTCAGATGTCAAAAACAGCTGTGACCAAGCTTATTAGAATCTGGCAAGATCGAAATATTAGAAATAATACAAAGATAAGACTAATGCGAACATTGGTATTCTCAATCTTCCTGTATGGAGCTGAGTCGTGGACAATACGTGCTACTGAAAGAAAGAAGATAGATGCATTTGAAATGTGGTGTTGGCGACGCATGCTACGTATTCCTTGGACAGCGAAAAGAACAAATAAATCTATTCTCGAGCAGCTGAGAATAAAAACTCGTTTATCCACCATATGCTACCAAAGGATCCTCAGCTATTTTGGACATGTGGCGCGTAGAGAACCAGACAACCTCGAAAAGTTGGTCATATTTGGGAAAGTGGAAGGAAAACGCTCACGTGGTCGCTCTCCATCGAGATGGGTGGACCAAGTGAAACAGCTGGTTGGAGCCCCTGTAACCGATGCCCTAAGAAAAGCCGAGAGCAGAGATAAATGGAGAACCTTGACTTCGAACGTGCTTGCGAAACTTTGTGGACACGACCTTCAGCAGTGAAGAAAACGACTCAGAAGAAGGGTCCTTAACACACAGGTTTCAAATGTTATCCAAAATATCGTTGTTCTGGGTGTCGAAATTGGCCTGAAGAGAGAAACAATTTTGTTTAATTTAATCATTCATTGTACCTACACAAAAATAAATACAGGACAAATACAAAAATAAAAACGACACAGCAGGCACTACTTATTTCTAAAAAGTCTTTTTCTTACAGCAGGCCTACTAAACTGAGATAGCATTCATGAGTTATGGTACCTATGGCAAATACGCTTTTTCCTCGACTTGGCGGGGGCACAACCGTGCCCGCAGATTCATAATGATCCGGCACATCATAATCTAGCTTTAAGTGTAAAAGCAAGCATGAGGAGAATTGCATCTTAAACATTTATGAAGGCGCACAAACAGTTCTTACTAACCTTCTGCAGTTCCCAATGATCTACTTTCCATTGCAAAATATACATTAAATCTTATTATTTTCAAAATTCCTTTCGTCACGTTAGAGTTAAGGATATGGTGGATCATTTAGCATACTTTTATGAAACTATATGTCAGCCATTTTGTACCTACTGAACCTCAAACTTGGCATGTTTTGAATACTTTTAAAAATGTAACTTGATTTTTTTCTAAGAGGGCAACTGAAATGTATTAAAACGATATATTTTTGAAGTCGTCTCGTCTAGCCCTTTCATTTGATACCCCACACGATGGGCTCCAGAAGAATATTTTTTTTAGTGCCATACAAAAAAACGAAGGTCCGCCATCTTGAAATCCAGTGGATGGATTTTTCATTTCCTCGGATGGAATCATTCACAATGGTCCCTAGTATCACTGAGCAAAGCGGCATCAACTGTGCCGGCAAAACAGCTTCCGGGTGATATTTGACCGTACCCGCTTAGACTATATGTACCTATCTATGTATTATATTACCTGTTCAGTTCAGAGCGATCCTTATTCTGAAAAATAACGTGTATCCTATTATCTCTTTTTCTTATTGTAATTAAGATGTGAATTAATGGACGACGTACTGATAGCTTTTCGGGTGGAGTTATCGTGGCTTCACTCTGGATGTTGGTAGGGTTCCCTCTGCAAAATATCTTGGCTCTAAGCAAACCCTATTCTCTTTTTCTTTTTGTAATTAAGATGTGGAGTTATGGACGGCGCACTGATAGCTTTTCGGGTTCGCGCGTGGAATAGCCTTTCGGAGATCCATTTTCATTAATTATTGGACAAGATTTAGCTCTTTCTTGGAAACTTGGAGAGCTAAGTTAGTATAGTGCCAATAAGCTACAAATTAGTGTAGGTAAATAAATATGTTACTAAAGAATAATAGTAATAGGTACAAAGTAATTTTTTTTCGTTAAACTTTATTAAGTATCACCTACATGTAGCATCAAATCTACGATTCTATCTTTATGGGAAGTTTGACGTCAAAGTTATATGACAAAACCTGAGCTCAGTATAGTATTACCTAATCGGGTACGGTGTGATTGATCACCCCACTTAATATATAGGGTTACATTTAATTAAGTACAAATCTCTTGAGGGTGTGGTCTACTCACGAAACTGAACAACTTTTGTCTGAAACTTTTCTTGGAAATATGAAAAAAAAATTGGGCCTCCCATACTAAGTGACACACTTTTTCAACATTTTTGTTTGGGAGGTCCAAATTTTTTTTTAAAATTTCGTAAAAAAGATTCTAACAAATGTTGTTCAGTTTGGTGAGTAAACCGCACCCTCAAGAGATTTGTACTTAATTAAATGTAACCTTATATATTCATACAAACATATATCACGCCTATATCCCTTGCAGAGTACGCAGAGAGTAAATGGTTTAAAAACGACCATTTACATTTCTTACGTCTGACTAAAGTTTGAGAGTTATTCGGAAGACTGATGTATACCTAGTACCTACGTAGGTATCACCATAGTGACAGACAGGTAGGTAAAGATATGGGGATGCTATTGTAAGCCGGCACCACTCACATTTGAATAACTAAATAAATAATATCGCAATCGCACTAAATCTATTGTAACGTATCGTGCAACTGTAATGGTAATGGAGCGATTGTAAACGATTAGCAGCAGAGCTCGGGATAACAGTGGCGTTAGCGGCGCGTGTCCATATTCGACCGCACAACCTACTAAGGTGTTCCAAAGGAAATACATTAAATTGGAGACGTTGTGTAGACCATTGTACTGAACAATTTCCATTATGGCACCAAGTTTGAATTCTTAACAATTAAGAAGTTGAACTTTTCATACAAACTAAATGCCTACATTTACTACAACCATTATGTATTACCCCTTAACCAAGATTGCAACCTTGCATTTTTAACTTGTTGGATTTGAATCTTAGAAAAAGTTTGGAACATGGTTGTCTATGTTATAAATTTAAACGAAAACTTAAGATAAAAGATCTCTTTCTTGGTGTCAACTTAATTTTATTGCCGCCTCAAACTAAAAACTTCTTTTGACTTAGAGCACCCATAGAGACGCAAAGACAAAGGGCCAATCAGAGAACCCAGTAGAGACTGTAGTGTCAGTTGTGTCAGTTTTTGACAAACATGACATTTGACCTTGGTCTACACCACAACTGTTGCCTTGGCAACTAAATTACCGGCAAAACCGTTGCCTTGGAAACAGTTGAGGCGGTAATTTCAAAAGATTTTCCAAGACGGCAACATGACATAAATAAAGGTCATGATAAATAAAGCTCCTTTCATAATGTGGGACTCAATTAAATTTAACAAATTTAAGTTGCTAATTACTTCTAAACGAGGGGTTTTCATAACTTGGCCCCATAATGAAAATGATTCGGTACGATGGCCTATACAACGTCTCCAATTTAATGTATTTAAATTGGAACACCTTATACTACATAATAAATGGTAATGGTTGTAATGGTAATGGTTGTACGGGCTGTTTTCCGCAACTCGACGTCTACATGCGCCTATTTTGCGTGATGGGTGGGGGCCCACTACTCGAGCCATCCTAGTTCCCCGAGGAAACTCAGCAACCCTACCAAATCACTGAGTGCCTCGGGGATTGACCCCGGATTTCCGAGGTACTTTGCCCGGTATGTTGCTACCTCTTTGCAGTGCAGCACCACATGGACAGCTGTTTCTTCTTCTTCCATGCATGCTCTGCACAGAGGACTGTCAGTAACACCTATGACTGAGAGGTGCTTGTTAAAATGACCGTGCCCGGTTATGATACTGGTTAACATGCGAAGTTGGGGTTTCTTCAGTCGGAGCAACTTCTTGGATAGACGACTGGACAGTTTTGGCATGGCCTCTCTGGCCTGCCTGCAGTCTTCTAACCCGGTCCAGTATGTGTTGTGTTCGTTTTTTTGTACGTTCTCTCAGTAGGGAGCGGAATTTACCTGCCGGAATGGGTATAATTGGTTCCGGCCCATAGGCCTCAGTATCCGAACCCCTTCTAGCTAGTTCATCCGCTGCATCATTACCTCTGGAGCCGCTGTGTCCCTTGATCCATTGCAGAGTTACCTGATTATGTTTACATACCTCCATCAGACGTTGGTGGCATTCGTAGATTAGCCCTGATGTCATTGTGTGACTGTTCAGGGCTTGCAGTACTGACATGCTGTCTGAGAGTATACGGATGGAGTGGCCTTTTACTTCCTGGCAGCAATGGCTGTAGTAGCTAGTGAGATGGCCATACACTCTGCTTGAAAAACTGAGTTGTGGTAACCCAGTGGAGTTGATAGTCTGATGTTTAAGTCCTCCGAGAAAACACCAGACCCTGTGCCAGATTTCGTCTTAGACCTGTCCGTGAAGATTCTGAGTTCTTTGGGGGTAAGGCCTTCGTAGAGATCATCTTCGTGGAGTTGTATTTTGTACTTTTTGTCAAATACAAACTGTTTTGGGATTCTGTCACCTGCAGCTGCAAGTAATGGTAGATCTGTTTGTGCCTCATTTAAGATGGCGGTGTGTGGGGTATTGTTGTTACGCCAGAGATTCAAAGAATTTAGCCTTACTGCAGCCGCAGCCGCCTCCTGCTTGATAAACAGGTGAAGCGGCGGCAGATCCAGCATGGCTTCCAGGGCTGCAGTTGGAGTCGTCCTCATACCTCCCGTGATCGCCATGCAGGCTAACCTTTGGAACTTTTGTAGTTTGTTTATACCTGTCACAAGCTTGCACCTTATCCACCACACGAGTGCACCGTAGCACACCATCGGACGGATCACCATCTTGTATAGCCACAGAATGATTTTCGGCGAGAGTCCCCATTTCTTGCCGATCATCCTGCGGCACTGCCAGAAGGCGATACAGGCTTTGTTTAGTTTGTTGTCTATGTGGGTGCCCCAGTTTAATTTATGGTCGAGGGTTATCCCTAGATACTTGACCTCTTTTGTTAGTTGTAGTCTCGTGCCGAACAGTTTTGGTAGGTGGTAGTTGCCCAAAACCCGTTTCAGCGTGAATATAACTGTTTCAGTCTTTATGGGATTTACTGAAAGGGCGTACCTGGTGCACCAGCGTTCCACAATGCGTAGCGCCGCCTGTGTAAGGTCGCAGACTGTACTGGCTAACTTACCGGTTATAAGTATGGCCAGGTCGTCAGCGTATCCTATGGTGTAGAAATGGTTTGCATTGAGTTCCGTTATAAGGCTGTTTATTACCATATTCCATAGTAGTGGTGAGAGAACTCCTCCCTGTGGGCAGCCTCTTGCCACTATAGCTGTTTGGTTGTTACCTGCAAATCTGACACTGCGTTTGCGGAGCATGTTTGTGATCCATTCAGTCAGCACATCGTTCACCCCGTGGTTGTAGAGGGCTACGCCGATGCTTGTGAAGTTCGTTTTGTCGAAGGCCCCTTCAATATCAATGAAGGTTCCCATGCAAATGCTTTTGCTTTGTATACCTGCTTCGATCTGACTTACCACCATATGTATGGCTGATTCGGTAGATTTCCCTGCAGTGTAGGCGTGTTGATTACCATGTAGGGGTATGTGTTTCAGAACCTGGTCCCTTATTTCTCGTTCACACAGCCTTTCCATGGTCTTCAAAAGGAACGATGTAAGGCTGATTGGACGGAAGGATTTGGCGTTAGTGTAGTCCCCCTTGCCTGGTTTAGGGATGAATATTACCGTAACTTCTCTCCAGCTTTTTGGGATGTATCTGTGCGCCAGGCATGCTCTGTAGATACATAAAAGGTGCAGCGCCAGACTGTGTCCTCCCCACTGCATAAGCGCAGGGAAGACACCATCCGGCCCCGCAGCCTTAAAGGGCTGGAAGTTGTTAATGGCCCATTTGATCTTATATTACAAATACAAATTACAAATTCTTTATTATAAATAAACATACTTACAAATAGGTAAACTTATACAGAAAACAGTTATGTTGCTTACTATTTCCTAAACTAAAAATATAAAAATATCCTTGTATTATAGGGTAAATAGGGAGCAGACATAACTATTCTAAATAAACTTTAATGGTAAATAAAATACTACTATACAATTTAAAATAAACTTAAATATACCTTAAAATAACACTATAAAAGCTAAAACCTATCCTAACGGTGGAGAAGTGAGTGGTAGCTTCCCTCGGAAGCGACGGAACACGACTCCCTGCGGCCAAAACTCCGGCGACGTGAAGACACTCAGTGTAGCTGTCGGGACTCTCACCACGAACGAGTTGAAACCCACCCAATGGCGCGACTCCAGCGGCTCCACGTATACTCCGAGTCTCGGCGTATCCTTGAAGACACCTGCCTTATGCCTCGCGAAGATGTAAGCGATCCAAGGATACTACCTTCTGGGCGTATTCCCAGTCTTGTGTTGTGACTATGTTTGTGTTAGTTTCTTGCCAGTTGACCTCTTGTACTATCTCGCACCCGGGGAAGTGAGTTTCTAGAAGTAGTCGGTTGGCTTCGTCTGGTGAGCTTGTGTAAGATCCGTCGGGTTTTCGTAGGCTTCCGACGTCGTTCTGTGGTTGTTGGGATAAGACTTTCCTTACCCGATTTGCTTGTTCAAAGGTCGTGATACTGCTGCAAAATTTCCTCCACGAGGCTGTGCTTCTGTATCTTAGACGTTTTTTGTATTTGGATTTGGCCGCCCTGTAGGCGTCCCAATCTCGGTCCGTAGATGTGTTCATGGCCCTATTAAGACATTTTCTGACCTTACCTCGTAAGCGCTCTAATTCCGGGCCCCACCATTTGTTATCGCCAGGTGGACGGTCCGCTGTGGTGGTCAGTGGGCATGTTTCTCTGTAACATTCCATCATAGAGCTAGTAATGGTGTTAACTTGTGTTTCTATTTGCGTAGTGTTATTTAATACCTCTGTAGCAGGAAGCCCCGCAAGTCTCTGATCCAGCAGTTTTTTATATTTTGCCGTTTCAGTTTTGCGGGATACCTGCTAGGTGGAATCGGTGGTATGTTTACTTGTATTTTAAATCGGATCCATCTGTGGTCAGAGCACGAAGCTTCGGTGGAAACGTGCCAGTCTTTGATGTGGTCTCTTGCCTTATTCGTGGCTAGAGTGAGATCGATAATTGTTTTACAACGTTTAGTGACAAAGGTAGGTTCTGAGCCTGCGTTGAGTAAGTTCAGATTAGTTGTGAATAAGTATTCAACTAGCGCCTTACCTCTGCTGTTGCTTGTCTCCATACCCCATAGAGTGTGGTGTGCGTTTGCGTCAGTTGCCACCAGTACCTCCAGCCCAGTACTCTCGCAGTAATCCACGAGTCTCGCGAGGTCGTGTGATGGCGGGTCTTCGTCTTCGGGCATGTAGGCCGACACGACTACTAACTCTGACATTGTTTGGTGATTTGGAACCTGTAGCCTTGCGGCATACAGATCTCTGGAACAGAACTCGGTTATAGGCATGGCAGTTATGTTTTTTGTAATGTATATACAGGCTCTTGGTTTATCGTGTTCGGTAGATGCTAAAAGCTTACCTCCAAGATTGAAGAGACCTCGTATACGTCCGCCGCTGACCCACGGCTCTTGGATCAGGGCTATAGCAGTGTGGTTAACCTCCAGCCATTTTCTTGCTTGAGCCGTACCTGTCATGCTGTGCTGGAGGTTAACCTGTATAACTTCGATTTCAGACGAAGGGGACGCCATCTTTAGGCGCTATCCTCCCGTCTGAATCGAGCAGCAGATCCTCGAAGGCCTTCAAGGTTTCCTCCTCGGGCGGCTTTTGAGCCGCGTCCATGTCGCTGTTGGTCGCTTCGGGTTCCTCGTCGGCGACTGACATGGCACTGCTCCCCTGCTTTGGGCTGCTGGTTTTGGGCATTTGCACGCCCGTAATTTTTAGGCCCTCTGTGCCCTGCGTGTGGTCTGGAGGCGTTTCGTAGAATTTGCCCCCCGGTCCCTGGAATCGTATGTACACGGCTCCCAGGAGACACGAGAGACAGCGCCGTTTTGCCACCAGTGTTGGTACGAGGTCGTTTGGGACGGACACCACCAGGAACCAACCGACCTCTTGCTTCATCGCCTTCTGCACCAGCCATCTCTCACACTGTGCCCACTTGTTTTGCCAAGCTAGCACGTGACCGATGTCCTTAACCTCTTTCCAGACGTCCATGGGGTCCGGAATGAGGATGCCGACGCGCGTTCGTTTGGGGATCTCTGCTTGAGTCTTCACCGTGAGCTTCTCGCCGGATGGCAGAGTCATGGCAGAGACTGTGTTTCTGAGCCAGTCCACCGTCTTCTGGTCGTCACCCCATAAGCGCAGGTAGCCCTCCGCGTACGATGGCTTCGCTCTGAAGACCGGACCGTTGTCGTCTGCGGTTGAAGCGCGTCCTTCGCTGATCATCTTCAGCATGATATCCTTGAGGATTAAGTCCGCGCTCTCCTGTGTGAGGATCCCGTTCACCTTGGTAATGGCTACCGCGAAATCCTGCTTCGTTGCCTCGGAGTAACTCTGACGAGGCTGAGTTTGTGACTTGTCCACCTTCTGCTTTTTCTGATCACCGCTTGGCGAGATGGTCTCGTTCGTGCGGGCTCTCTTCTTAGCTAGGCGGTCGCGTTCTTTCTTGTCAGGCCTCTTTGAGCCTTTCTGTTTTTGCACCTCGGCGCCCCTACCCGGACTAACTGTGCCGGGATTTACGCCAGCGGCGCCAGGTTGTTCACGCGGCCGGGTTTCCCCTCGCGCGTTCCCACCACTAGCGCTACCAGCACCCGCACTGCTCGTCTGGGACTGGGACTTGCCTTGATGCTTCTGCTCTTTACCAGTAGCAGCCGCCGCAGCCTTAGCCTTCTCTTTTTGTGCTCGTCTGCGCTGCCTCTGGTTTTGTTTGCGCAGCTTCGGTGCAGTCTCCTGGTTCGCGTCGGGTTTCGGATTGGCGCCCTTCGGGCGCTTCTTCTTACTTTCCACCACTTGCCAGGCCTGCTCTATCAGCCGTGCGTGGGAGCTTTCAGAGTTGTTGCCCTGCTTCGCGGCCGGTTCGTTCTCGCCCTGGACGCTTGGACTGGGTTCCCCCGCCATGCAACCATCGGGCTTGATCGTTCCGATCGCGGATGGCGATCCAGCCGGAGCCGTATCGTCATTGTTTGGGGTACCGGCTGCTTGCGCCGCCGTACCTGTGTAACCCTTGGGTTTGTCGTTGGATCCTGAACCATACATTGTTTAGTTTGAATTCATCTCCCTGGCTTCCCACCCTCCATCGAGCCCGCAACATGGGAACGTCCTACTAGCTTGAAGCCTCGGATCGTTAGGATTACCAGGGAGATATAGGGACATTGGGGGACTTTCAGCGCGACATCAGGCTCTTGTTGGGTGGCCGAAGGACTACGATGGTGGATCCAGTGTAGCCTCCGGTGCTGATCACCTTCCGCGAGCCTTCAGCATGGCCTTCCATCTTACCCAACACCCCTCGCCGGTGACCCTCTGACGGGGCACCATGGCCATTTCCTTGCTCGTGGCTAGCGAGCAAGGCCACCGTTTAGCCTGAAATCGGGACCAAAGAGGGCGTGTTGCCTTACGATGCGAAAACCCACAACACCGCTCGGCTCAACCCTCCAGGACTCCGTCATCCCTGCGTACGGCGCTCAACTGCGCAGGTCCTAGCGCAGGTGGGATGGATACTTCACTGGGCTATCCCACTGTCCCCCAGTGAATTCGAGTTGTGGGTCTCATGAAAATGGTTCAAGCCCGCCCGGCTCTGCGCGTAATGTGCGCAGAACCGGGTGAGCATGTCCATCGTCATGCGCCCCAGTGCCCTCCACGTTTTATCCGGGCTTGGGACCGGCACGTCGAGACCTCTTGTACCCCCAAGAGACCCCGCGAGGCAGTGTTTAAATATACTACATAACAGCCACAACAGACCACTGTTGGACATGGGCTTGCCCCTATAAGGGGGGTATTCGCCATACTCACCATGCATGGCAGGTAGATTGGCGAGCGTGGTGCAAGGTGTTGTATTTACAGAGAACGCTGCTGCCCACTCCCTGGATTCATCCCTTAGTCGGTTTTTACGACACCCATTGATAGGTATGGGGTGATGCTACTCTAAGCCGGCAGCACACCGCTAACAGCGGACAGCTTGCCCCTTTTTCTGATCATTTATGCCTACACTCTAGGGTTGCTACTTTCTCTTTCTGAATTTTTAATATGCGATCCTTGGGTTAAACAAATGTAGGAACATTACTTACAATATATCGTGCAACTGTAATGGAGCGATTGTAAACGATTAGCAGCAGAGCTCGGGACAACAGCTGTTAGCGGCGCGTGTCCATATTACACCACACAACCGCGCAACAGCGAAATTAACGTTTGCAATTTGCTGCCGGCTTAGAATAGCATCACTCCATCTCTAGGGACGAATTAAGGGAATGGGCAGTAGCGTTCTCTGCAAATAGAACACCTTGCACTGCGCTCGCCAATCCGCCTGCCGAGCGTGGTGAGTATGGCAAATCCCTCCCTGGGTTGCTACTTTGTTTAATATGCGGTAGGTACTTGGCTTAAACAAAGGTAGGAACATTCCTACCTATACAACTGTAATGGAGCGATTGTAAACGATTAGCAGCAGAGCTCGGGATAACAGCTGTATTGACCGCACAACCGCAACAGCGAAATTAACGATAGGTACATACAAACATACATATATCACGCCTATATCCCTTGCAGGGTAGGTAGAGCGTGAATAACTGTAAAAGAAAACGGCCATTTGAGAGTTTGAGCCAAAAACGCTTAAGAGTCATTCAGTGTGTATCACCATAGTGACAGGTTGTCAGCCTTAACTGTCAAATCCCTTAGGCGCTTCTTACGGGTAAGATATGGGGCGATGCTATTCCCCCAGCAGAGCTCGGGATAACAGCGGCATTACGGCGCGTGTCCATACTCGACCCCACAACCGCAACAGCGAAATTAACGATCGCCGCGCGATATCGCATCGACACGAGATTACTGCGTAAGCTCACGAATAGAGAGTTTACAGAAGGACAGCTTGCCGTTTTTCCGATCATTTACCTATGCCTACACTCTAGGGTTGCTACTTTTCTTTCTGTATTTTTAATATGCAGTACTTGGGTTGAACAAAGGTAGGTACATTATAAATAACAATATATCGTGCAACTGTAATGGAGCGATTGTAAACGATTAGCAGCAGAGCTCGGGATAACAGCTGTACCTATTGGCGGCGCGTGTCCATATTAGACCGCACAATCGCAACAGCGAAATTAACGATACATACAAACATACATACATTTATCAAGCCCATATCCCTTGCAGGGTAGGCAGAGTGCAAATAACTGTAAAATAAAATGGCCATCTGAGAGTTTGAGCCAAAAACGCTTCAGATTTCAGTAGACTGTGTATCACTATAGTGACAGCTTGTCAGCCTCAACTGTCAAATCCCTTAGGCGCTTCTTACGACACCCATAGGTAAGATATGGGGCGATGCTATCTATTCCCCCAGCAGAGCTCGGGATAACAGCTGTATTGGCGGCGCGTGTCCATACTCGACCGCACAACCGCAACAGCGAAATTAACGATCGCCGCGCGATATCGCATCGACACGAGATTACTGCGTAAGCTCACGAATAGAGAGTTTACAGAAGGACAGCTTGCCGTTTTTCCGATCATTTACCTATGCCTACACTCTAGGGTTGCTACTTTTCTTTCTGTATTTTTAATATGCAGTACTTGGGTTGAACAAAGGTAGGTACATTATAAATAACAATATATCGTGCAACTGTAATGGAGCGATTGTAAACGATTAGCAGCAGAGCTCGGGATAACAGCTGTATTGGCGGCGCGTGTCCATATTAGACCGCACAATCGCAACAGCGAAATTAACGATACATACAAACATACATACATTTATCAAGCCCATATCCCTTGCAGGGTAGGCAGAGTGCAAATAACTGTAAAATAAAATGGCCATCTGAGAGTTTGAGCCAAAAACGCTTCAGATTTCAGTAGACTGTGTATCACTATAGTGACAGCTTGTCAGCCTCAACTGTCAAATCCCTTAGGCGCTTCTTACGACACCCATAGGTAAGATATGGGGCGATGCTATCTATTCCCCCAGCAGAGCTCGGGATAACAGCTGTATTGGCGGCGCGTGTCCATACTCGACCGCACAACCGCAACAGCGAAATTAACGATCGCCGCGCGATATCGCATCGACACGAGATTACTGCGTAAGCTCACGAATAGAGAGTTTACAGAAGGACAACTCGCTTCTCTTGCCGATCATTTATGCCTACACTACTTTTTCTTTCTAAATTTTTAGTATGCGGTACCTGGGTTAAACAAAGGTAGGAACATTACTAACAATATATCGTGCAACTGTAATGGAGCGATTGTAATCCATTAGCAGCAGAGCTCGGGATAACAGCTGTATTAGCGGCGCGTGTCCATACTAGACCGCACAACCGCAACAGCGAAATTAACGTTTGCAATTTGCTGCCGGCTTAGAATAGCATCACTCCATCTCTAGGGACGAATTAAGGGAATGGGCAGTAACGTTCTTTGTAAATAGAACACCTTCCACTGCGCTTGCCAATCCGCCTGCTTAGCGTGGTGAGTATGGCAAATACCTCCCCATTATAGGGGGAAGCCCATGTCTAGTAGTGGACTGTTGTGGCTGTGTTAGTATAGTTATAGGTATGCTTACACTCTAGGGTTGCTACTTTTTTTTCTGAATTTTTAATATGCGTTACTTGGGTTAAACAAAGGTAGGAATATCACTAAAAATATATCGTGCAACTGTAATAGTAATGGAGCGATTGTAAACGATTAGCAGCAGAGCTCGGGATAACAGCTGTATTGGCGGCGCGTGTCCATATTCCACCGCACAACCGCAATGAACAGCGAAATTAACGATTGTAATTTTGCTGCCGGCTTAGAATAGCATCACTCCATCTCTAGGGATGAATTTAGGGAATGGGCAGTAGTGTTCTCTGCTAAAAGAACACCTTGCACTGCGCTCGCCAATCCGCCTCCCCCCCCCCCTCCCATTATAGAGGGAGGCTCTTGTCCAGCAGTGGACTGTTGTGGCTGTGTTATTGTAATTATATGCTCACACTCTAGGGTTGTTACTTTCCTTTCCGTATTTTTAATATGCGGTACTTGGGTTAAACAAAGGTAGGAACATTACTAACAATATCGTGAAGCTGTAAATATATCGTGCAATAGTAATAGTAATGGAGCGATTGAAAACGATTAGCAGCAGAGTTCGGGATAACAGCGCGTGTAGGTGGGTAAATATTTAGAGGGCGAAAAAATTGTGTCCATCGATATTTAAAATAGTTTGCTTCAATATTAAGAGACAATTTATACATCAAAAGATGGCCCTTACTATGCTCTTGATGGCCCATACAGAGTTGTCTTCTTGTGTTTTCCGATAAAAAATAGAAAAAATAAAAATACGTTCTTTCGGGCCTTTTTTTGGTGTCCGAGTGCACTATAGTTTTGGTTCATCGCCTAGTTACGTTAAAATAATACATAAAAAAATTATATTTGTGTGTATTTGTATTTTTGGTGAATCTTGCTGTATAATTAGGTGGTTTATAATATATTATATTACAAATAATTACCGAAATATCAAATTTAAAAATTGAAAAAAAATTACGCGTCATTCTCCTCAACTAATTTGTTTCGCCTCCTACCCGCAAACACAGCCTCCGTGGAGTAAAAGGATAAGCTTCCCTCCAGCAGCGCTTCACCCTTCATTCATCCTCTAACATTCAAGGGAAGCACACGGACAGCAGTAGACAAAATCAGCCCAAGTGTTCTCGTAGTTTTCAGTGGTCCATTTTGTGCATCATTTTTATTTCAGTCTTTTTACGGGTAAGAGTTAATAAATTCATTACTGTTTTATATTTAATTTAAGAAAAAATTGTTGTTTTAATTATTTTAGGCTATTTTGCTTTAATAGCTTATGATTTGGCCAATTTAAGACAGATTTTCTGACAATCGTCATTATTTTCAACGTCATTATTCTCAAAAATGGACTAAATGATAATGATGCATGTTGAATTTAATGACGAAACAAAAAATGACAATGATAAGTAGTGAGAATAATGACGATAAGAACTGTGCTTGCAAAATAATAATAAAAGTATTGTCTTTTTGCCCTACAAAAAGACAACGTTTTTAAACCTCAACGAAAATGTTTGATTTTGTCTCTCTGAAGCTTTCAAATGGTACGTTTGGTGTTTAATTTAACAAAATTTAATACCATATGACGATGTGTCTAGGGCCCAGGCCTTACATCGAACTAAGACACACTTCACTGTATTGTTAAAGGGGACTTTAAGGCCAAAGTTAAACAGGGGCGCGGTGAATCAGTTTTGGGACCGCATGGCTTCAGGAGCAGAAACAAATGCGGGCCAACTTTCTCTTTAGACAAGGAACTGTTCATTTCTCAGATAAAGCACTAACGGGAGTGCACTTGGAAAAGCCCTTCCTTTGCGGCAGGGCGATAAATGAGGTTGGCCTCATGACGGATAAAATGGCATATATTTGGGGATGTTCCAGTGATCAAAAGGTCTTTTCGGTGAGACGCATAGATAGCGGTATCGTCAGCGAACATGGCAAGATGAGCGAGTGAAGAGGTTGGTCGGGGGATGTCGCTAGTATATAACGTGAACAGTAGCGGGGATAGGATAGAGTCCTGGGGGACTCCTGCCCGTATGGAGAGAGTGCGGACAGAGTGCCTTTTACTCTGTAACAAAAACTGCGATTCGACAAAAAGTTACGTACTAGAAGCACGAGACGAGCTGGCACACCGAGCTGATACAGCTTGTTTAAAAGTCCGTTGTGCCAGACCTTGTCGAAAGTTTTCGTTAATCGAGGAAGATTGCTCCGGTGGAGGTCTGTTTGGACGAGTCGTTTAGCTTTGAAGAAATGTGTTCGACAATACGGTGCACTTGTTGGACACAGGAGTGCCGGTGCCAAAAGCCAAATTGCTCGTCGGGGATAAGTCTGTTGGTCTCCGCATGATCTCGTAGTCGGGCGTAGATCATGCGTTCGTAAAGTTTGGCGATGGGGCTGAGAAGGATCATCGGGCGGTAGGAGGTGGGCTCGTTGGCCGGCTTGCCCTGTTTGTGAATGCCGATGACCGTTGCCTCTTTCCAGCTAGCTGGGAAGGTGCAATTGCATGGCATTCAATACAATGGTGATAAGGTTGATCAGGTGGTCGGGGAGAATCTTTAAGGACCCGTTTGGTGATGCCATCCGGGCCTGGGGCCTTTCTCGGTTTGAGTGCCTTAAGGGCGTTTCGCAGCTCCATTTAAGAGATAGCTCTGAGCGGGGGGCTAGTCGGGGGAAGGGAAGTGAGACGCGCGACTTCGGAGTCGACTGTCGAGACGAAGGACTAGTCGTATGGGAGCGCGCTGGGCTTCAAGACTTGACAGTCTGACGCCAGACATTTGGACTTTTCGTCGTCGGCTTTAGTCTGGTCGGGTCGGTTTAGTACAGGTAAAACGGTGATGGTCTCTTGTTTAAGTGAGCGTTGTAGCTTCCAAAATGCGAGGTGGGATGGTTTCAGCTCCTCCAGGGTCTGATCCCACCCGTTGTTTCGTCATTCGGTTGCGCATCGCTTTACGTCCCTATCTAAGGCGTGCCAGAACCGCTTGTTGGCATCCGTTGGGAAAGCTTCGTACGCGCGTTTCGCGGCGTTCTTATCTGTTATCATAGCACGATGGGGCGGGAATTTGCCGTTTTTGGCCGCAATAGCGTCAGAATGTTGCTTTTGAGCACCCGCTAGCCTGTTAGCTTGGGTGGTCTTCGCAAGGAGTCGCGTGAGGACTTTGGGGCTGGCCTTGGAAGCACGGGGACAGCCTCGATAGGTGGCTGGGTGGGTGGACTCGCCACAGAGGACGCAGATGGTGGCAAAGCGGATGTGGAGCTGTCTGCTGCGGGTGGATCCGTCTTTTTTAGGACGGGTGCACTCGGCAGTGCTGTGGTTTTCAGCGCACTTGACACACCGCGCGACGGCATGACAAGTGCAGGAGGAATGACCGTATAATTGGCAGTTGTGACACTGGCCAGGGATCCCACGGCAACGTCCTGGCTGACGAGGACATCGAAGACTTCCTTCATGGAAATCTCCTTAGGGATGCCGCGTATTACTACGCGGTGGAGTTTCTCCTCTTCTAGAGCGTACGTATGGTACGGGAAGTGGAGGAAGTCCATGAGCTTGGTAAGCTGCCTGTGGGCAGTGGAAGTCGGGGCATGGATACGAATCCCGTCCTTGGACTGGGTTGCCCTCAGAAATGGGATTTTCTTTTGAGGCATCTGACCCGAAGGGGACGATCACTTGGCATTGTCCCGGAGAATAATGGGGGGTGGGCTGCACTCTTTTGTGAAATTGGGGGGAGGCGGGGCAGTCGATTGGCGACGTTTGCCGCTAGGCCCATCTACTCAACCGGTCTTGACCGACAGGCTAGGAGACAGCGAGTTGCGAGTGCGCTTCTTGCGCGAATGGTTCACCGTCTTAAAGCCGTTGAGTCCGAGTCAATCTCGTTCTCGGATGGTGGCGATGTCCATGTCCTCAACATCGCTGTTGAGGTCATTTCCATCGGCTGGCGATTGGGGGTCGGGGGACTGGTTTGATTCATCAACAGGTTGCACTGTTCGAGATCGCGAGGGGACTCCGTCAGTTCCGCGCGTCGACCCGATAAATATAATACAGTAATACCTCCACATGCGCCGAATCCTCCATCTGATGTGACAGACCCCAGAGACTTCCGTCACGGATGTTCTCCTGGACAGGACGTTATAGACAAAATCGGGATGGCACTCAACAGCTTCAAAAGGGAAGGCTTCCGGGGAAGACGAAGTGGTCTGTGCTTAAGGCCGGTGGAAAACCAGTCCTTGAGTTTGCCAATGGGATAATCCCCCTCATTAGTCACAATCATCCAATACCTCGGCTGAAGAGACGTCACAGTTTCAAGCGCTATTGCTCACCTCTTACTGCAAAAGAGGCACCTAGTGCCTGAATTGAGCGGTGGTCAGTCTTGTACCTCCCAACGACCGTACAAATCCCCCCATCAGAACACCTCCCCCCAGGATACTAGCTGCCCGAAAGTGATAACTGTCGCTAAGCAATGGGAAACGTTGCTTTAACTGTACTCTTATACAATATACGGCGTATGACATGCCGTGTATCCTGTAAACACGATAAGAAGAAGAAGATCAACGCATTATCCCTGCGCCCGTCGAAAGACCTTGAAGTTTCCCAGAAGTGTGTACTCCTTGTGGCAATATTGCAGCTGGGAAGAGAGCTCCGAGGCTACAGCTGGGTTGAACAGCAGCAAGTTTCGTCATATTCGTCATACATAATATACGGTGTTTTATCAGTGCGTCCTACGAGTCATGACCTACGAAGCAAGCTTCCCAGATGAGACGCGCGTGGCGAGACGCAAAATGACATCTGGCAAACAAGCGATTGCCGGAGACGAGAGACGTACAATATCGCGACGCTTCAAACAGTTTTCATATAAAATGTATGAAACTGAATAGAAGAGACTAAGCTACATACGTGAGACACCGTCCATAATCACTTACCTGACAGGCTTTAATCCCACGCATAACGACGAACGTCTCCTTTTGGTCTCCTCAGTGGAGCTTGTGTCTAAATCTGGCCTATCGGCTACATATCACTCAGAGAGTGTATTGAGGAAGCACCGCGGCATGCCGTCTGGTCTTTTTGGCATCCCCATACAAACCAATCATTTTGACAGCGAACCTCATCGCGTCAAAGTCAGTCTTTAAGTACCCCTTTATGAAAAGGTCTATGCTAAAGATCTCGCTCATAAATAAAGTCCGAGACGAGATTTATGATTTATGCCAGAAGGCTAAATAACGGACATGGTCTGGAATGGAAGGTGTAGCGAGCTGAAGTGGCAATAGATTGGCCACGTCTGTCGTAGAATTGATAGACAGTGCTCTTCTGATGCGGGCTCTTCGAGTGAAAGCCACGCCTTGACAAAGGCAGAGATGGACACCCTTTACCCTGATAAACTGATGATTGGAAGGCAAAACCGGGAGATCGTGCCTAGGGGAGGCCTATGTCCAACAGTGGACTGCTATAGGCTAATGTTATGTATGATATGATGACACCTAGTAGGGTGTAACTAATATTAAGGATATGATACGGTGACACCTACCCAAGACTCCAAGTTACAGCCCATAAAAACCAAAAAGTCATTGTTCTCAACATACAATCATTATTATCACCTAGAAATCTCATTATTCACATCAGCCGTCATTATACTCAACACGAAAAAATCTAAAATTGACAATATTTTACAAAATAATCAGAATTTTATTGGGTTAATTGTTGTGTTATACTTAAAAAATCATTTTCTATCGAATTAAACCACAATACATAAAATTACACGGTATTTTTTACTGAAAACTTCATTCCATACAAAATAAATGAGCATTGAAGATTTACCCAGGTACATATTCGACCGCACAACCGCAACAGCGAAATTAACGATCGCCGCGCGATATCGCATCGACACGAGATTACTGCGTAAGCTCACACATATAAAATTCACAGAAGGACAGCTCGTCCCTTTGTTCGTTCACTTCGATCATTTATGCCTATAGTCTAGGGATGCTACCCGAGAATGCTACGTTTTCTTTCAAAATTTTAATATGAGGTACCTAGACACAGGTACTTACTTTACTAACAGTATATCAAACTTAGACTACGTATTTAGTATAATAAATTTAGTATTAATTTATTTAAAGAGGAACATTAGGTACCTACACAATCATGACAGGTAATCCGAAAGCGATTCCATAAGAAACAACAATACTTATTTAAACTTACAAACTATAAAACGCTATACAAAAATATTTGTAAATCGTCATTTTGCGCTCGGCTCGCACCGAACCCTGTTGTCACTCGCAACTGGTCGGTTCGAAACGGTTCGAATTTGCGCGTAAACGAATATGTGTGTGTGAGTGTAGTAACGTTTCCTTGGAACCGTCTCACTGTATTGGGTGCGTACCAATACTTACATTGTCTGCGTAAGCTCTAATTGGCCCCGTTCGGCTGTCCGTGATCGGCCGAGATCGCGCCACTAAATAGAGATTTGCGCGCACTAAGCCCCGCTGAGCCGGCGATCCCACACCGCCGCACCTTCACACAAATAGGTCAATGGGCACAAACAAACCTGACTCAGAATCCACCTCTATTTATATTTACAACACACAAATATATCCCCAAATCACGGCTTAATAGCACAGGTAATCCTACTTTGCGACCTGCGAAATTAACTATCAAGTTTTAGCACCGCGTAACTGCCTTTACTGCGCCCTGTAGTCGAATATAAAAGCGAATTGGTCTAAAATTTGCCGCCAGTTTAAGTCTCAGTCGGTTAATCGTCATGGTCGATAAATTCCATTGTTGGCCGTAGATTACGTAAAGTTCGGTAGAGTTTAGTGAGCGCGTCTTCGAGGAACAATACGTAAATTAATGATCAAGTGTGCCCCCAGCATTGTCACGAGTCAAGTCGGAGTTGCGGGCTCCCCGCGGGTAGGTACCTAACTCGGCTAAGTAATATTGTTTCAACGCGGTAGCTGGCTGGCAGACAGTTTTGGCAGCTTCCCTCCTCTGCATGATGTATGTTAATGTCACGTAAGAGATTATTTCTTGGCACCGGGACATGACACCGCTCATACGATTGTTTGCTAAGCCATCTCGCGTCCGGGTGAGTCAATGCCTGGAATACTTAGCTAAATGTGGAACTAGCTTTATCGCCCTCTCCAGACACTGTTCTATTCAAATATGCATAAACTAGAAGGGATATGTTTAGACCTCCTTGTAAGCACTAAAGAAAGTTTATTTATGTAGAGTGCCTTCTCGGTGGTTATATGTATAAACCTTTAATTTAACAGATGTGTCTGGCATTTTTAAGACAGATACTCGTAACTCTGTGAAGTCGTGGCCTCTACAAATTCGTCTAAGTGCTGCACTTAGAAAAATACAACAGTTTTACAAAGTTCACGTCTTCCGCCGATTCGATTCGCCAACTTCAAAGTGTGTTATTTCTTCCAGGCAAACTTTGTTGAGAGGAACCGACAGACTGACTTACATTGACTGCGGAACGCGTACTGTTTTGTTATTGCACGTATAAACTTCACACTAGCAAAAAGGAAAACAATCGGTTTTAGAGGAAAAGTTTCAGCTACTCTTCATACCTAAACTTTTACTTCCCGTAGGAAAAAACTGTAACCATATTTGGTGATCCATTGATGGTAAAAAGGCGAAAGGCTTAAGGCCCGCCCGCGTACACTTTATGTGCATAAAGTTCCATCAATAGGTACCTACCTAAAATAAAACTATTATTACCTACTTCGTACTTTTAACGCAACGGTTTACCATTGTGTTAGTGACCACGTTTGCATCTACTTTTTAATTTTTATCTAGGGTGCCTAAGTGATACGATAATATACCAGTGTAGAGCTAACATTATTTATTTTTGCAGTGATTTGATACAGTCCTCTGTTATTCTCAGAAGCTAAGATTGGGTGATATGAAAACTTCTTTCATTTGCTTGCGGTCGGAGTGGAACTTTCGAGAGACTATTCACCAGCTCTCCATAAACCAAAAGCACAAAGGTTTTACGAGCTACATTAAGCTAATGGAAGCATACTGATATTGCTTATCTGGCTTATGTGTAGGTTATGCACTTTTACATACCAATACAAAATACCCCCCTAATACTTAACTACTTTGTGATACCAACATCAGCACATATTATTAAGTAGATGTAGGAATAGGTACTTTGAAAAGAGAATATGTGTTGAAAACAAAAAGCTCGTTTTGAAACTTCTGAAACAATCTTTTTACTACCTGGTCCCGGTAGTAAAATACAGTAATTTTGACGAAGTTGTAAATGTTCTTATTTCCTTAGGTACCTAAAACTACTTATTTTTATTACCGGAAGTATTTTTGTTTGTCGTTTATGACCCCTGCGTTAATCTTGTACCCTGGTTATTAGATTTCTTATTTCTGAGCTTCATAATATGGGTAAATTACAAAAAAAAATATTTTTGGAAAACTTGCAAAATCCTCCGCTAACAGGATTTGAACCTGCAACTTTAATCTTATTGACAAGCTTATTGTGAGCAATCGGGCAAAAATAAATACCCTCTAATTACAGATTTGTTATTTTATTCATAAATTATCTATGCTGCTGTACCCTATCTAATAGGGTGTCATTTGTACCATCTTTGAATGTGAATTTGACTATTATGCAATAAAAACATGAAACTTGAAACTTTAATAGAATATACAGGTAAATATGTTGGGTGTGTAAATTATTGGCATCGCTGATGTGTTAATTCGCATGATTCGACTTACTGTAATCATTTCCAAAATATCCGAAGGCAAATTGGTGCGGGTAGATCTATTCGATACTTCAACCTATGCAGAATCACGTACGCATTTATAGAATGTACTATAAGCAGCACCTCGACTTAACCACAAAATAGAGAGTTTACTGAAGGTTACTCGTAACTCAACCCTATTCAGGATTTTGTGATTGTCACTTGTTAGATAAAATAGCCAGAGTTGCCACTGTCAAAAATAACACTGTCAATGTTTAAGAATACAAGAACATCATAATGATTTTAATCAAAGAAACCATCTTCTTAATTACTTTGAGTTCCTCTGAGGTTCCAGTCTTTTCCAGTTAAAGTTAGTAAGCTTGAAAATCGTCGCTAGTAGATAATGAGTGAGCCATCTGTATAGTTTCCCTGATTTGTGACTTAACTATTTAAGGGTTGACCCATTTTTGTACCTGTACGGAAACCAGTATAATTTGCTACCTCACGTGGGTAACTGTATGTGCTACAGATAGTTCTAGGTATATATCGGTGGGTTTGAAATAGGATTGCCCTGTAGCCCTGCGGCGTGCGGTGTGCAGCGTGTACGCAGAGGCGAACCAGTGCGGCATCGAAATTCCGGCCTTATTCCACGGAATTCAATCATTCCAAGATATTCTTAGCAAAAACGTACATAATATTTTTATCAGATTCAACAGAATTGAAGTGCTCTAATTTAATTAGTCATAATTTAAGCTGAGGCGATTAGTGCCTAAATACCGACGACGAAATGGTCTAATTTATAATTATAACACTACGTTCAATTTATGAAACGAATTCTTCTCAGAATTTAACCGTATGATTTTCCGTTGTTTTGCCGGATCGGGTTTTTTGACAGAACTTGACAGAAGGAGTTTACAAAATCCCTTTGACTCGAAATCCCTTAAAAACCATGATACCATGGCATAATATGGCAAAATGTCATTTAAATCTCAGCTTTTACGACCCGCAATATCGGCCTGTGCAGGTGCGATCCGTAAATATTTAGATTGATGTCTGTAAAATTAGCGTTCATACAGGTGCATTCTAAAGCCCAGATTTGTTTGTGCCAGGTGGGCGCGTCACCACGCGTAGAATACCAATTTTCAGTCCGACTAAATCGAAATTTGATTGCAAGCGTTTGTGAATAAGGCCGTTGCACGGGCCCCGGCGGCCGTGAAATTGAATTAGCAACTCATTAGTGACGCCAATAAAACGGGACTCGCCGGCCGCCCTCCCTACGGCGCGCCGGCTCGCTGCTCTGTGCCGACAAACACACACACGTGTCAATACTACATATTACCCGCATTTCATGCCTGGTGCGTATTCATCCATTTGTGGGTTCAACACAAGTATCTATCTACAGTTATTATAACTGTATGAAAAACCTTTATCTTTTATTAACTTAAATATAGGTGTAGATCAACTTAAATTAAATTTAACTCTAGCTGCCGCTGATAGTTTAACTATGTACTAGTAGATAAATAGGTTTTTGCTGATATTTTTCTCATAAATTGTTATTAGCTTTCATTTACGTATGTAAAATCTTTATTGTTCCACAAGTAATAGTTACAAATGCAGACTTAAAAAAACAAATTGATTGTATCGGCAAAAATGCGGACTTATCCCATTAAGGTACCAGTCAACCTTTAAGAAATCCGGAAGACAAGGTGTGCGCAGGTAAGCTATGGGGTAGGTACAAGTTGGATCTACCTCCTAGCGGTTCTTGTCTCATGAGGTTCTACGTTATCTACATCATTGGCATTGAATTGTCCTTATGTGACCCCCAGATGTGGTTGACTAGAGTCAATTCAAGAGCAATTTTCATCATTAATAATGATAAGAGATAAAAAATATATTTCTCAACCACTTTTAAATTAATAGATGTAATTCAGATTCAGCCCAACATTTCATTTATCTAAGGTTTCAGACATAAATAAATTACAGAAAGTACTAAAAAGTTTCCAGACTCATTCAAGGGTAACATCTTAAAATTGTTACGACTAGCCGTAAAAACAGCTGGTTAAAATTACCTAGGTATCAAGAATTTAGACTAGACTTGAGGTCGTGCAGGTAATAAAGCTGTGTAAATCTGGAAACAGATGTGTACGCGTCAGAAATATTTCAAAGCAGTAGAGCGGGAATCCCCGGGGCAGAGGAGGGTAAACTCTTGCGAATTATAGGCACTTAGTTTAAACGATAGCCGCCGGGATTCTAGCTGTTTCGTTACACTCACTACTCCGACAATTTTACCCGATTTAATGACCGAATTGCTATTAACACAGTTCCTTGAAAAGGGATGTTCATCAAAGCAGAATGTTCGGTTAAATGTACATATGGGAACGTGCCAATCAAGGAGCTACGCCTCAAAAGAGAAGTGAGGCAGGCGTTAATTTTGTTAATGTATCTTGTTAAGATCGGCACGGATTCCCGTTCCGTCGGCGAATAAATTAAGGTAACATTAAAAGCAAAGACGCGCTCATACCTTTAATGAACTTACGTATGAATTTGACGGGTGTAATCTCGTAGGAAATTCCCCGTCTAATCTTGATATGTGCGGAATCGACTCTGGGGTTAATTGAGCAAAAAAGGAACGTGGATTCTTTGTGAGTTGGGGTTGCCGGCCCACTGCCGGCCACGCAGCGTTCGGGACCAAATGAGGCAGACTGGAATCAATCAGAAAAGTTTGTTTACGCTCCAAGTTTGGGAGCTGCTGGGGCCGGCCCCCGTTGCGGGCAACATTTCGTGAGATTGTCTCTAACATCCAGCCTTCAGATGCTTTAGACAACTTTCAGGGTGCATGTGACTTTACACAGACATAGAAGAATTCAAAGTGGTCTACAACACTTTATTTTGCACAGTGTTAGAATAAGCTTCAAGAGTAATTCAAATACTTACATAAAGCAAGGTTTATTGCATTAAGAAAATTTCCATAGATATAAGGTTGGTTAATTGTTTCGAATTTTCTTGTATTCAGCGTACTATTATGTACCTATTCTGTGATTCAGCTTAAGATATTCCGTTATTTTGTTTCGGTTGGTGGGTAGGTAGTTGAAGTGAAGTTATAATGTACTTGAACTTGATTTATTTTGATAAATATCAACGCAATGGATTGACTTCGTTACCATCATATTGTCTCTTTTTAATCGAGTAGGTATTCATAGTTGTTTTTATACGTTTTGAGGCCAATGTTCTGTCTGACCTATCAAAAATTGATATAGATCGATATGTCTCTATTCTCTCATCCTACGAAGGTTTTTTTTTATTACTTCGCTACGCCAGCCTCTTCCAGCTCCACCAGCTCCTAAGTATGGCTGCATCGTTGCGCGTTTGCCGCGAGTGCGCTGCGTCCTAAGTTAATGTTGCGTGCAAAGTTATGGCCCAGTTCGTAACTGCATGCACCAACTTCGTGGCGAGGGTACATGAGCTTCTCCAGGAATTCATGACACGCAGCATTAATTCTAGTAAGACCTTACACATATAATTTCGGCACTGTTCTACAATACACACTACTATAACAGCCACAACAGTCCACTGTTGGGCATGGGCCTTCCCCTATAAAGGGAGTATTTTCCATACTCACCACGCTTGGCAGGCGGATTGGCGATCGCAGTGCAAGGAGTTGTATTTACAGAGAACGCTGCTGCCCATTCCCTGGATTCATCCCTTAGTCAGATTTTACGTCACCTCCGTGATGCTATTCTAAGCCGGCAGCACACGACAATACACACATCAAGCCTGATATAGGGCGGGGTAAGTAGATTTTAAACGGCTCTACACAATACACTGTTCTGATTGCAACAAAAGAGAAAAAGTACAAAAGATGGCCCACCCCGTCTAGACAGTAAATCGGGCTTTATAGATTAGCAAAACTTAATTCGTCTTATATCGTGTAGGTTATCTATTCGAAGAAAGTTCTAGTGTTAAAGGCAACGATAGGAAAGGAAAAATGCTATCTGCTTTACGTATTTTCTAATAATATTGTACAGTCTCTCACGATAATAAAATTCATGAACAATTCTGTTATTAAGGTTTCGATTTTCTTGTGACTGATACAGACAAGCCGGACAATAACTATGTTGTACGATTCAATTAATCTTGTTGCATCTAGAAAAGTAAAAAGATTACATAATCTGTACAAAGATTTTTTTCAGACCGTAATCTTTTTACTTTAAACCATTTTTAAATTGTTTATGATTGAGCGGGAGAGACTGTACTAGAGTCTGGCTAGCGAGTCTTTGGACGTCAAATAATTCAAATATTTCAAATGGCAACATGTTAACACTGAAAAACTACAATAAAACCATTTTGATACTTACTATTTTTTTGTTTTCTGCTCTTTAGTTTGTGTTTACTTTGCCTACCGGTATGTATGTATGATGTTTCTACCGGGAGTAACAGAAAGGGTATAACAAGCCGAAAGGAGGTCAAGGTACTCATGAAACTGAACAACTTTCCCCATGGAACATGGGACGAAATATGAAAAAAAAATTGGACCTCTCAGAGTAAATCAATCAGCTGATCTGCGATTTTGTATGGGAGGTCCAAATATTTTTTTCATATATCGACCCATGTTTCATGGGAAAGTTGTTCAGTTTCATGAGTGACTCCTTTCGGCTTGTTATACCCTTTCTGTTACTCCCGGTAGATACATCATACACACATACCGGTAGGCAAGGTAAACAAACTAAAGAGTAGAAAACAAAAAAATAGTAAGTATCAAAATTGTTTTATTGTAGTTTTTCAGTGATAACATGTGAAAGATTTTTAAAATTGGCGCCATTTCCGTGTCCAAAGACTCGCTGGCCAGACTCTATCTTTGTATTTAATTGACTTGAATTGTAACTAAAATATTACGATTAGTAAGTACTAAATGTGAAATATTACTTGTTCACGTTTTGTGGTATCAGCACAGTTGTTTTATTGTGTCTCGTAAAAGTTATTCTACTTCCTGTCGGCGTATACATAAATCACAACAATCCATGTTAGGCACAGGTCAACGGCGTGTTGTTATTTTCCACTAGGTTAATGATTATTGTTCCACTAAAACTTTTTGTGTATGAAACACGACGGGTGAGCCTCATAATGAGGTAGAACCACAAATTAGGGAGACGGCGTGCGGGGCGCCTTTACAGATGGCTCGCTCAGTACTAGCGACGATTTTGACGCTTACTGGAATAAATTGGAATCTCTGAGGAACTCAAGGTAACTAAAAAGATAGTCGCCTCTAACGCCATATGTCACGGATTAAAAGTGGCTGGCTCAGAATCATATTACGTTTTTGTATCAAATTTTGCTGTTTTGCTATTCTTTACTTTGAGATTTTTGCTGTAGCGGGCCTGGCTCTGTAACAAGTAACTATCGCGAAAATCCTAAATTGGATCGAATGATCCTTCTGTAAACTCTCTATTTTGTGGTAGAACGGTCTATTCTTGTACTTGAAGGGAAAACGTCTGTTACAACAAAATAATGGCTGAGAACACATTACCGCTTTTCTTCGGCTCCTTTTTAAGGTTGAAGAGTAACCCTTTGCCACTAATTGCTCCGTGAGAAGCGGCCCACCTGCGCCCACCACTCTCCTACTATAAACAAAATAAACTGGGAATTAAAACATTAGAACATTAAGATTGGATGGCTTACCATCGAACACGCTCCGTTGCTCCCACTCTCTGTGAAAACGAGGGAGATTATTATCTACGACAATGATGAGCTGTGAAAATGAACCTTTCCATTAATAAGTTGTCGCTAGGTGAGAACGTATCTATTATGGCGGTAGAATTAATGAAAGGAGAATTATATGAGAAGGTATGTTAAAAAGATAGGTGGTGAAAAAAGCGCTCTGAATTTTCAGAAAATATTCTTTTCAGTTAACTCTATCTTAAAACGATGATCTCACTCAGATTGACGCTCACCTATCCCCAAACTCGAAATTGATATTCAAAATCGAAAAATTATTTATTCCCAAAGAAAGCAATAATGTGTAATGCAGTGTGAATCCAATAAGCTCGGGATTATTCTCAGGCAATTTCAAAAGGCGCGATATTTAAATCACAAGAATCCATCGAACCATTCATTCGGATTATCGCGATGAATTTTTTTAACGTCGCCGGAGGGACGAATAAAGTGAAATATTTAAAGCAGATGACAATATTTTAGGAAGAATAGGTTTTTTTTTCAAAATGAGTCGGTCGTAAATCGCGCGGCTGCAATAACGCAGGGAAGGCGCGGACGAGGCCGGAATATAAAACGCACATCACATTAAAAAGCTGCTTACTATTGATATTCAAATTCAAATTCAAATTCAATAATTTATTTCTTAGTAGGAATTTACAAGATTCTCTTTAAGAAAGTCACATTCTAATTCAAACTTAAAAAAGAGAAAATTTCTAATGCAAAATTTTCTATTTTTTATAACAATTTGTGTTCCTACTCTAAACGCGGCACGGGCGGGATAAAAAAAATAAAAATAAAGGCACTGCCTCGGGGCTGGCCAGGCTAACCACACAGCATGTAACTTTATGCCTCAGTGATTGACAAGTAAATGGAATTACATTCTGTCAATATTTTAAAAAGGTGTTCCATACGTATAGTTAGCCGGACCCCCTGGACAGGAAAACCCCCCAAAAACCTGCCCAGAAGTGCACCTATTCTAAAGTTGACAATATTTTAGGCCCTATGCTACCCTATCTAAGCTAGAAAATAAATTAATAGTATAATAGTAATAGCCAAAAACGGCTCAACAAAATAAAAATAATATTACAGTAGATTATTCTAACTGTTTCGTCTTTAAAATAAAGGTACTTTAAATATACGAGCAATAAAATAACATAACAAAAAGTAAATTTACAGTAAATGTAAAAATACATGTCAAAAATTTAAGAATAATAAGTATGAAATGTCAAATTTAACCACTATACATGTCAATTTACATATCATAAAAGTTTAACCACTAAAATATAATGTCATGTTTATTTTTAAATAATGCCTATCTCTTGCATTGTGTTGGAGCAACTGTTGCTACTAACCAGACATCTTTGTCTTTCAGATAATGTTCAGTCTTGTAATACGCTTTCAAACATAAAGTATTCTTTATTTTAATTTTAAATTGCCTATCATTTAACTTTAAAATTTCCTCTGGAATTTTATTATAGTAGCGTACACAGTTACCCATATATGATTTACTGATCTTACTTAATCTAGTTTGTGGCGGTACAATTTTATTTTTATTTCTTGTATTACGACAATGAATATCAGAGTTTCTTAAATAGGAACTGGAATTCTTACGTACATACATTATATTGTCAAATATGTACTGCGAAGGAAGCGTAAGAATGCCAATTTCCTTAAACAATTCTCGTAGGGATTCATGACTTCGCAGTTTATATATTGCTCTTATAGCCCTTTTTTGTAACACAAAGATAGTTTCAATGTTAGCGGCTTGCCCCCATAACAATAATCCGTAGGACATTATGCTGTGAAAGTAACTAAAATACACAAGCCTGGCTGTAGCAACATCGGTCAATTGTCGAATTTTTCGAACAGCGTATGCCGCTGAGCTAAGTTTACTAGCCAGTGCTAGTATATGTGGATCCCATTGAACGGTTGCGTCGAGTGTAATCCCTAAGAAAACTGTTTCAGTTACATAATTAAGCTTTTCATTATTTAGAACAACATCGTGTTTAATACTTTTTACATTCGGCAAAGAGAATTTAATACATTTAGTTTTTTTAGAATTCAGCACTAAATTGTTTGACGTAAACCATTTATGAACCTGATCAAGTGCGCCATTTACTTCGTCAATATTTACAGCTTTTCTATCCACTTTAAATATTAAAGAAGTATCATCAGCAAAAAGCACTATCTTGGCTAGATTCTGTACCATGAACGGCAAGTCGTTTATGTATACTAAAAATAGAAACGGCCCCAAAATTGATCCTTGCGGTACACCAATTCTGACGGCAGATCCTATCGACTTCACACCATTTATCTGCACTGTCTGCGTCCTATCTCCGAGATAAGATTGAACTAAATCAAGCGCTTTTCCTCTTATACCATAATGGTCCAGTTTCAGCAACAGTGTCTCATGATCAACGCAATCAAATGCCTTGGACAAATCGCAGAACACCCCTATGACATCCTGCGATAACATTGCACATACGTTTGCTACGCGTGGCCCGTGCTGCTATCGACATGCGTGAGTAAAGGGATACATTACTTAAATACCTTTTACCTTTATGTTGGTGGAAGTTATAGTTATACTTATGGGTAGATGGAACCAACGCCGCACCGGGACATCGGAATCGCCATAAACTACGAAACATAACCGCATCGGAAGTTAATAAGGGGTAGTATTTAAACGCAAATTAAAAAATATCCTTTTTCTATGCAATAAGATTCCAAATTCCCATCAAAATTACTGATTGCACAGCATAATATTCAACTCAAAATATCACTAAACACACTACAATTTATTTTCGCAGCGTACAGCGATTTTTCCTAAAGCAAAAGCTTTTTCATCAATGCACAGCTAATAATCTTAATGCACATTATACCTGTTAACTCTTTTTCTTTTAAATATAGCTTCTATTTTTATATTATTTACAGCAGTTTTTATTAGAGATGAACCATCATCGTTAATCATACACATCGAAAATCTTATTTTAAATTGATGACGCGCATAGCGTGTCGTTTCTGGCACATCGCCGGCCGCTGCCGCGGCACGCTCGCTCCGCTCGCTCGGCTCGTGCGTTGTGGTCAAAGTTCTAACCTAACCTAACCTAACCTGGCGCTTTCCGCGCCAGGTTCGGTTAGGCTATACCTAAAGGACCTATAAACTTATGTTTACTTAAGTATGTTTACTGGTTAATATGCGACTGGGACAGTTATTTTGCTATGAAATATGGAAAATTTGCTGTGCAGTCAGTATTCATGCTATGTATGTAGTATTTTTGTACAAAAATAAATTTATCTGTATTGCATTATGAGGAAAAAAGCTATGTCATATTGATGTAAAATTTCGAATTATCTGCAGTTTATGTTTTGTTAAACATTTAGTTTATTTGTAGTGAAGTGAGATATTTGATGTAAAAAAATATATAAATGATGAATATGTATTGATAGGCGATTATTTATTTGATATGCAATTTATAATATCCCGTTAATAAGTATTTGTTGAAATATGACATCAAAGATTTTGTGCGTCAGTTGTCATATCGCAAACTAATATAATAGGTAATTCAGCTTCCACCTATGCGCTTCACTCTATGTTCTGAAAAAGCAGTATATTTTTTAGATTTCATATTTTTGCAATCCCAAACGGAAAATACGTCGTAAAAAGAATATGTGTGCAGATGTAAAGACAGATTTATGTTCTAATTAGTCGCTGGTAACGGAACGGTGCAGACCTCCGTACCTACCGTAAAACGGATTTATGCGACCTCACACTGCTTGTTTGTTCACATTGTTTCATGTAATCACCAGCACATCTAGCTATCCATTTTAGGGATCAACTTATACTGGTTCATCATATAAATACTGAGATGAGAAAAACCATCATAAGTCCGGTCCCTTAAATGGTATTTTAATGTGTAGACGATCGTTCCTACGTAAAATAATTTAGGTACATGCGACAGGTAAGTGCGAAATTAGCTTAGGTATTTTTTATCTTTTCAGTGTCGCTGACGACCTTAATATTGTTGTTATTCTCTAAGGAAATTAGCTGAAATACCGCTGCCTACACATTCTAAAGTAATATTAAATGTCAAAGTAAATTGCTCCACGTAGATAATAAATTTAGTGAGACTACTTAATTTATTTTTGTTTCGCGTAAAAGTTTGTTTGTCTATCAGTGGCCCCTGACAAACCGTAACAAATATGTACAGCCATTATCAATTCACACCCGGTGGTTTGTAACAAAGGGTTCGGTCATGGCGCCGTTTTTGCTCCTCTCCCGGACTCACAACAAAGCCCACTCTATAAACCTCTTTTGATATTTATACTTTCACAAAAACAATGGAAAACCTGAAAGAATTTACGGAATCTTTTCATTCTGTGTTGTTGAAGGCAATTAGCATTGTTTATCATCTTAATTGGGTGAACCTTGATGTAACCACTATGCAGTTACATCCCAATGTGGTCGTTCAACTGCCGGGCCTGTACTGTACCGACAGGAAGCCATTTTGAAGTTAAATTAGCAAAGTTTGACGCGCGGTCCGACTTGGTAAACTACGCCAGCAATAATTCTGCATAGCGTGGTCTGAAGACAATCACCTGCTACTTATAATTAGCAAGTTTCGGCTCAGCTGTTCATTCTGTTTCGAAGTGGAGCGATTCTCACGTATAGTTGTACAGAGTTTACGTTAAATCGGTTTACGATCCGCCAAGTTGAACCTACTTAGAAGGTAGACGGAAAAGTTGCTGCATGCAAAGTTAGAAAGCGCCCGTTTCATATTAGGTAGATACCTAACCTAACCTAGCGTGAACTGCAAGTTTCAAATGGAATTATGATTCTTAGCTTTGCAACAATAGTTGCAATTCTTGTAAGGATAGCTTGTGCTTTATACAATTTAATAGAAAAATTATAAATCCGTCTAGTGTTCGTTGAGCGCCTTTGTGTCTGCCAGCGGCACAGGCACAGGTGCTCGCGCGCCGATTGCTTCCTCGTCTAATGAAATACTACTCCCAAGGCACTCTTCGCGCGATGCCCCTCAAATTGAAACAGGAGATTATCTTGTCTGGAGATTTCGATCTAATCTTATACTTTTCATTAAATTGAACAGACGAGCTGCTTCAAATCGCCTTAAAGTTACGTATCAGCTGCTCGATGGCTAGACTTTAGCTAAGGCTTCATCGTGTAGAGACTACGACGCTACGACTACTCTACGATCTTTGCTACGATACAAACGTGCTACATCTCACGGGGCCCTAACCGCAAGATATTAATTTGGACCCCCTTTCTCGGGACACCGACAGGCTTATAAGATTAGAATAATTTTCTCATTCCGAGGACTTCCCGCAAGCGCCACCAGCAGTTTAATTAAAACTAACAGTTGTCTCACACAGTCTTATCCGGCAATTTGCGAGGTATTACAGGCCGAACTTCGTCCACAAATTATCTTGACTCCATTTAACAAAGCGGTTATGTTAATACGATCTCGCCAGATTTAGAAGAATGTTTTTGTTATAAGAGGCGTGTAGAAAATTACGTCATCAAGGTAAAATATGATATTTAATTTAATCCAGCCAGTGTGGTGCGTCCCGGGAGCAGTAGACGGCGGCGGGGGCGATCATTAAAGCGGGGCGCAAATGAGCTTTTTATAGGCATCATAACACTTACAGATGTTGGAAACCAACTACTGAATTAGTGATAGCGTTTAATATACGGACTTTACGGCCGCGGGCCACCGGTTTCCCACTTGATGCGCCCTAAAATATTTAATTTACTCAAGCGACGCGACGTAAAACACTACTGTTGTGTGAATATTTAAGTGTTCACTGTGTTTTGGCGGTATGGCGAATAGCTAAAAGCTTTATTTATTTTATTAACTATTCATGAGCTTGGTATATCAGCGAATTGCATACGAAAGCGTGACGGGCGTCAAATAAAATAAACTGCTTCCATATGTCCGAATAAAATCCGGTTGTCTCCATGCATATAAAATTCACTTGCCCCGCGTTGTATACAGGATGTGTTACGTACATTCTGCTAATGTTATCAAACTGACCAAGAAATTGATGTCCTTTGTAAGAAACATGACTCGTGTGAATCAACTGAGACTCAAGAGAACTGTTCGAAAAAAAAAGAATTTGTATGGGTATCTGTAAGAAATGTATCTGAATCGTAATCAATCAGTCGAAGTTTGATCATGAAAATATAAATCAGCTGCAGTCAAATTGGATTTTACAATATCTTACAACTTATTCTTTTACAAAACCTACAGCAACCTTTGTAGATAGATACATCCTGTATATTAGACATGAATCTAGCCTGACTCCAGCAGGGGCGCGGGCAGAGGTCCTCGACTCCGGGAACCCCTTATCTTTCCTATGAAATAAAGGAAAAGCACCACTTCCCTTGCAATATCTTATGCGTACGAGTGCTTATGAAATATGAATTCTATCTCACAAAACATATTATTCCGTTATTACTGAATATATTGCTACACGTTTCGCTGTGAGATGGAATACGGCCTCGTTTATAAGCCTAAATAAAAATGGCGTACGGAACGGATGTAACGCCGAACCTAGCTGTTAAAATGCAAATTTAAGTGATCTCGATGAGATATTATGACAAGGGAAAACATTTTTTACAAGCCTTTGGGATTTTTATGCTCCCTTCATCTTCGTCGTCCTCGTAATAAACAATTTGCTGAAAAATTCAATAAATATGAAATAGCTCTAGGTAAGGTGAAACGTTAAATATTTTGAAAATAAAGGTAAGAAACATTTTTATATAATCGAATTTAATTTCTATCCAAGAATACTTCGACCAAATAGATTTGACGGCCTTTGACGGACTTTGATCATGGCAACACATAACACAGCGCATTTGGATGACCTTTCAATCAAGGTGGACGAAGTCCACATTCAACTTTTATCCAAGCTTCTTTTGTCTAAATTACTTGGTCCAAGTATATTTTGATAGTGTCAATACGGCTGTATGTAGCTTTGAAATCTCCGGTTACTCAGCTACTACTTATGAGTGTCTGTAAGAGTGCCTATTGTTAGAGTTTGGCAGAGGTGGCTGTATATGTACGGGATGGAGGGTGCAGTGCAGGAAGAAAGAGTTTGGCCTCTCCTCCACAGTTTGGTGGCCGGTAGCCCGTGGCGGCGACGTCGCGACGCCAACGCACAGTGGGCAATTCAGAACAAAAACTTCGTACTGCGTCTTAAATCACCCTTCTCAATTGTATCTAAAAAACTACTATCCAAGTATACTTCGACCAAGTAGATTTGACGGCCTGCTTTGATCATGGCAATACATAACATAACAATCACTCTGCGATCTACATAACTGCGCTCAACTTTTATCCAAGCTACTTTGTCAAAGTTACTTGATCCAAGTTTACTCTGATAGTACTAACACGGCTGTATGTAGCTCAGTTACTCAGCTACTACTTATGCTTATGAGTGTCTGTAAGAGTGGCTATTGTTAGAGTTTGGCAAAGGTGGCTGGACGTGTACGGGATGGAGGGTGCAGTGCAGGAAGAACGAGTTCGGCCTCTCCTCCACAGTTTGGTGGCCGGTAGCCCGTGACGCCGACGTCGCGACGCCATCGCACAGTGGGTATTTCTGAACAAAAACCTAATTATATCTAAAAAACTATTAAAAATATGCTGAAGAATACTTATTCCATAACTTGTGTCTTATGAGTTAGTGCATAAATAATCGCAAAATTCTGTCACAACTTTCTTCGAAGATTTGTAAGTAGGTACCGCCTACCTACCTACCTACCTATGAGTATATGCATTAGGCAACCACAGGTATTTTATATACAAACTCAACTCTTTCGAAACTCTACGCTGCACACCTTGACCCGATTCCCAAATGGCATTTGTTTCTCTACACATAAAGCTCAAGGGATATCCAAGTTGTTGGACCTAAATAAGAAAGAAAATGTTGGATCAAATATCGGGTGGGCATATGTCTGGCGTGTCGTCTCGGCCGGAGCACTGTGCTGATCCCCGCCAATCTGTCCCGAACAATAAGTCGCTCTAACAAAAGCCGGCCATTTAAACAAGTCGGAAACTTTTGTAAGTTTTGTGTAGGGTTGTAACGGAACTTGGGATCCGCTTCCGTAAGAAATACCCTTTACGCAATTTAACTTTTTCATTTACGCAAATTGTCACATGATTTACTTATAGCAAGTAGGTGACTTACCACCTTAGGCCCTGTCCGCACAGCGAATTTAACTCGCGTACCGCGATATTTTATTTTGTATGAAAAAGCAAGCGTATTTTTTTGTCCCGATTCCCAAATGGCATTTGTTTCTCTACACATAAAGCTCAAGGGATATCCAAGTTGTAGGACCTAAATAAGAAAGAAAATGTTGGATCAAATATCGGTGGGCATATGTCTGGCGTGTCGTCTCGGCCGGAGCACTGTGCTGATCCCCGCCAATCTGTCCCGAACAATAAGTCGCTCTAACAAAAGCCGGCCATTTGAACAAGTCGGAACTTTTGTAAGTTTTGTGTAGGGTTGTAACGGAACTTGGCGTCCGCTTCCGCAAGAATATCCTTTACGCAATTTAACTTTTTTCATTTATTAATTGTTACATGACTTACCTACAGATATCTTAAGTAAGTGATCTTCGCCAATCTGTCCCGAACAATAAGTCGCTCTAACAAAAGCCGGCCATTTGGTGTGCGTCATTTTGGCACGGCCACCATGGAATACCGTGAGTTTGATGGTGTGAAATAATTGTCCTCTAATTGTCTCTAATTGTCGCACAAGTAAAAAAAAATGTCTCCCCGCCGTTTAAAAGATATTCCATGTGATAGGTGTCCGTGCCAAAATGACGTTTCTACAGCTGGGCCACCATTAAAGCAGCCACTTGGCGAAGATCTGATTATTCCAAAAATTGTCCATTTAATTGTGTATTCTTCATACAAAATTTCATCAGTCTTCGAAGAGCCGTTTCAGAGATATATGATTGGTTTGTGGCCGTGCCAAGATGACGTTTCTACAGCTGGGCAACCACCTAAATCGGCACGTAGCGAAGACATGTCTGTCTATTACCAAAAATTGTCCATTTAATTGTCCATAACTGCCTGCCTAATCATTTTAATTGTCTCGTTATCGTTAATGAGAAAACTCATTTTTCATTTTGTGGGTAGGGGAAACTGGGGTCAGTTGACCCCAGTAGAAGACATTATATTTTTAATTTCCAGAAATACTACCAAATCTATGTTTAGCTAGCAAAACTTTTGTCTACAGTCGGATGTGTCAACTATTTCATGTTTCAAAGAGGTCTTTATATAAATTCTATGGTGGCGCAGGATCAATTTGGCGAGTATTTAGCTCAGATGGAGAATTGACAGCTTAATATATCTCTCAAATAAGCATAATAGATTAGTCAGAAAGTGATAGAGTTATTGTGGTTGTTTCACTGTGCCCCTTGTTCCACTGTACCCCACCTTACCCTACCCAAATAAATTAATAACAGTTTTCTCGTTAATGAAGCCGGGACAATTAATATGATTGGGCAGGCAATAATGGTCAATTAAATGGGCAATTATTGGCCATAGACATGTCCTCGCAACGTGACGATTTAGATGTGGCCGTGCCAAGATGACGTTTCTACAGCTGGGTCATCATCTAAATCATCACGTAGCGAAGTCATGTTTATACCAAAAATTTACCATTTAATTGACCATTATTGCCTGCCCAATCATATTAATTGTCCCGGCTTCATTAACGAGAAAACTGTTATTAATTTATTTGGGTAGGGTAAGGTGGGGTACAGTGGAACAAGGGGCACAGTGAAACAACCACAATAACTCTATCACTTTCTGACTAATCTATTATGCTTATTTGAGAGATATATTAAGCTGTCAATTCTCCATCTGAGCTAAATACTCGCCAAATTGATCCTGCGCCACCATAGAATTTATATAAAGACCTCTTTGAAACATGAAATAGTTGACACATCCGACTGTAGACAAAAGTTTTGCTAGCTAAACATAGATTTGGTAGTATTTCTGGAAATTAAAAATATAATGTCTTCTACTGGGGTCAACTGACCCCAGTTTCCCCTACCCACAAAATGAAAAATGAGTTTTCTCATTAACGATAACGAGACAATTAAAATGATTAGGCAGGCAGTTATGGACAATTAAATGGACAATTTTTGGTAATAGACAGACATGTCTTCGCTACGTGCCGATTTAGGTGGTTGCCCAGCTGTAGAAACGTCATCTTGGCACGGCCACAAACCAATCATATATCTCTGAAACGGCTCTTCGAAGACTGATGAAATTTTGTATGAAGAATACACAATTAAATGGACAATTTTGAATAATTAGATCTTCGCCAAGTGGCTGCTTTAATGGTGGCCCAGCTGTAGAAACGTCATTTTGGCACGGACACCTATCACATGGAATATCTTTTAAACGGCGGGGAGACATTTTTTTTTACTTGTGCGACAATTAGAGACAATTAGAGGACAATTATTTCACACCATCAAACTCACGGTATTCCATGGTGGCCGTGCCAAAATGACGCACACCAAATGGCCGGCTTTTGTTAGAGCGACTTATTGTTCGGGACAGATTGGCGAAGATCACTTACTTAAGATATCTGTAGGTAAGTCATGTAACAATTAATAAATGAAAAAAGTTAAATTGCGTAAAGGATATTCTTGCGGAAGCGGACGCCAAGTTCCGTTACAACCCTACACAAAACTTACAAAAGTTCCGACTTGTTCAAATGGCCGGCTTTTGTTAGAGCGACTTATTGTTCGGGACAGATTGGCGGGGATCAGCACAGTGCTCCGGCCGAGACGACACGCCAGACATATGCCCACCGATATTTGATCCAACATTTTCTTTCTTATTTAGGTCCTACAACTTGGATATCCCTTGAGCTTTATGTGTAGAGAAACAAATGCCATTTGGGAATCGGGACAAAAAAATACGCTTGCTTTTTCATACAAAATAAAATATCGCGGTACGCGAGTTAAATTCGCTGTGCGGACAGGGCCTAAGGTGGTAAGTCACCTACTTGCTATAAGTACAATACAATACAATTTTTGGTAATAGACATGTCCCCGCTACGTGCCGATTTAGGTGGTTGCCCAGCTGTAGAAACGTCATCTTGGCACGGCCACAAACCAATCATATATCTCTGAAACGGCTCTTCGAAGACTGATGAAATTTTGTATGAAGAATAGACAATTAAATGGACAATTTTTGGAATAATCAGATCTTCGCCAAGTGGCTGCTTTAATGGTGGCCCAGCTGTAGAAACGTCATTTTGGCACGGACACCTATCACATGGAATATCTTTTAAACGGCGGGGAGACAATTTTTTTTTACTTGTGCGACAATTAGAGGACAATTATTTCACACCATCAAACTCACGGTATTCCATGGTGGCCGTGCCAAAATGACGCACACGGCCATTTGAACAAGTCGGAAACTTTTGTAAGTTTTGTGTAGGGTTGTAACGGAACTAGGCATCCGCTTCCGTCAGAAATATCCTTACGCAATTTCACTTTTTCAATTTGTTCTTTTCATTTACGTGATTTACGCAAATTGTCACATGACTTACCTATAGCGTGTAGATGACTTACCACCTCACGCCCTGTCCGCACAGCGAATTTTATTCGCGTACCGCGATATATTATTTTTATGAAAAAACAAGCGTTTTGTCAGTGCGGAAACTTGCATAAGATTCAGTGTGTTACAAAAAAGCGAGAAAATAAAATCGGGGAGGGCTAAAACTTGTGATTAAATATTCTGTGCAATCGTGTGTTGCTACCATAATTATGACACTAGCGCCAAGAGCAACTCGTAATCCACTGTACCTACAAAATTCACAATGACAGAGATGTAGCTACAAAAAAGCTTTTCAAGCACTCAGTAATACTTTCCATTCACGTTCTATCTCCGGCAAATCTCCGCATCCGTTAATCTCGCTTTCCGCACCTCCGCTTGCACCTTACATCCGCAAAGACATCACATCACTAGTTTAGCTCTTTCTTGGCCGGGTTTGCCAGTAGCCAGCCGCGGGCACAATGGGGGGAATAATCGTTAGGGCAGTCATAAGAAAGCCCATTACAAAAACAACGACGCACTCCACTCGGTATTATAAGTACTTATTCAACATTTTGTCAGTGCCATACTGCAAGCGTCGCGCCGACTAGTATATGACGGTTTTATCGGTACGTTTGAGAAAGTTATTGAGGAAATCCCTTACCTATTTTGCTGGATCACAGGAAAAAGCTGATGTAAAAACGATTTTGAGCATAGTATCTACAGGTTACTAAATATAGGGTGAAATTTTACTAGTGACCGATAAAAGAAATCATAACCGGCTGGTGAAAAGGAACAACTTTACTTTCGTAGAGTGTAGAAATTCAAAAAATTCCATACAAAATTGTTGAATAGCTGATTTGAGTTACTATGGGAGGTCCTATTTTTTTCATATTTCGACCTATGTTCCTTGGGAAAGTTGTCCCTTAGATATTACCAGCTAATTCTGAGTTTTCGCTATCGGTCAATTGTAAAATTTTACCCAATATATTTTTCAATAGTTCTTTTGCTAACCCACACAGTATACAGAATATTTTTATTTACTTATACTCACCTACGAAAAGAAAAGAGGAATCCTTCAATGAAGATTACTACTACATTTACGTCCACATAAATGCGTGATCAACTGATCAGGCTTGGATTTTCTGCTCACAACAGTGGTGCCAACAGGAGCGCGATCCGACGTGTTCCGGCGTCCGTCACGGGAGCGACTTCCGGCGCTGGCACCCACTTACAATCACTTAGCTCCCCGACACACGAGCTGACGGTAAGGTATCGGCTTACCGGGTATAGCGTGCTAGAGGTACCTGTATTCCACCGAGATTGAAATTATTTAGAGGCACTATATGTAAGCAATCAAAGTTACGTATAGACAAAGCGTAGATTTTCAGTCGCTGAGCAGTGATGCCAACATTCCGAGGGAACGCGATCTGGCGTATTCCGGCGTCCGTCACGGAAGCGACTTCCGGCGCTCGCACCCACTTACAATCAATTAGCTCCCCGACACACGAGCTGGCGGTAAGGTATCGGCTTACCGGGTATAGCGTACCAGAGGTACCTATACCGAGATTGAAATTTTTGAAAGGCACTACCTGTAAGCAATTAAAGTAACGTATAGACACAGCATAGATTTTCTGTCGCTAAGCAGTGATGCCAACATTCCGAAGGGATGCGACGTGTTCCGGCGTCCGTCACGGGAGTGACTTCCGGCGCTCGCACCCACTACTTTATTTATTACAATCACTTAGCTCCCCGACACACGAGCTGACAGTAAGGTATCGGCTTACCGGGTATAGTGTGCCAGGGGTACCTATATAGGGTGTATTTTTATTAGTGGTGGATCCGTTAAGGGTGTGTTCTGTCAATGAAACTGAACAACTTTCCCCAAGGAACATAGGTCGAAATATGAAAAAAAAATTTGGCCCTCCCATACAAATTGACCCGGCCGGCCAACGGGCCAACACACTTAGTATGGGAAGACCAAAATTTTATTAATTTTATTATTATAGAAGACCAAACCCACTTACAATCACTTAGCTCCCCGACACACGAGCCGGCGGTAAGGTATCGGCTTACCGGGTATAGCATGCCTGAGGTACCTATATTCCAACGAGATTGAAATTAAAGGTTTCCAATCAAAGTTACCATGCCGTAGAACAGCATCATCCCACTTCTATGGGTGACGAAGGGAGCGAATCCAAAGAATGGTCAGCAGCGTTCCGTACGAATGCAACATCATGTCCTGCCTATTCGCTTGCCAAGCGTGGTGAGTATGTCAATAACCTCCAAAAGAGACAGCCTATGCCCAGCAGAGAGTTTAGGACTAAATATTAAAAAGAATCTGCGTTTATCTTGCTCAATTGGCGTATCGGTCAGGTCTACAAATTGTGGGATAGGAAAAGGGACAGGATTGTAAGCCTTTACGCAAGAAACACATGTAACGCCTTTTTGATCTTTATTTTTGCGCACCGCTACCGTTGCGTTAGAAAAATGCAATTTTTCACCTTATCTTCAAACAAATACGACTAATGTCTAACGCTGTGACAATGACAGCCGCACAACGCTACGTCGACGGTTGCATTTGCGTTTGTGTTACGCAGCGCAAAAATAACGCACAAACTGATTTTACGTGTGTTTCCCGCCTTATTCTCCTTTATTTCTAATAGTCCTAAAACTGTCGCGTATATCGGTTTACTGAAGTAGAAAAACCTGCCTATTTCCCAGGTATTGAATTTGTCTACATAAGAAGAAATAAATAAAAGCAACAAATAAACATTTTCTGTCTTATTTCCGTCCTATTGTACGTAATCCGCCAGTAGAGTAGGGACTAGGGTACCTACTTATCGTGCTTGCTTTTAGTCAGACTCAATTTGGGTCAAGAGCCAACTCAACTTGTTACATAAATACGAGAAAAGTTTGAATGTTCAAGCATTCTTTGAGCAAGATTTGGTTGTTAGGTACAAAAAGTCTGAACTTAGCTACAATGAATTACCATTATGTACCAGTTAAATTGGAAATTAAAAATTTCTTTAACCCATTGGTATTATATTAAAATACCCCTTTCGAATTTCATTAATTCTGAAAATTACCTATTTATCGGATTAAGCAAGTTAATATAAATTTTAATTAAACGGAAATAAGCCTTTTTCATTTGTAGAGAAAACCTTAATTTTATTTAAATACTTAGGTATAACAAAGCTAACCTTTCTCCAATACACAAAACTTAATAGGATTTAGATGAGTTTTCGGAAGTTACCTCTCACACACGACTGAACTTTCATATAAACAGTATTCTCTGAGAACATTCGGTAGGTAGATCAATCTCTATGGGGAATCGCACACATACCGAATGATATTGCGGTTCGTGACAGCCGTGTGATGCTGGCTTAGAATAACATCACCCTAATTCTACCTATGGGTGTCGTATACAGCAACTAAAGGATAATCATGAAGCGAATGGGCAGCAGTGTGCCCGGTAAATGCAACATCTTGCACTGCGCTCGCCAATGCACCTGCACAGGGGGGTTAGTATGGCAATACCCTTTATAGGGGAGGCCTATGTCTAACAGTGCATTGTTTTGTCTGTTATGGTTATGGTCGTGACAGCCACCCATAGAAATCGCATGAGTTGGCCTTAGGTGGGCAAGACGGCTACAAATCGATGCAGTCGGACGCCATACAAACTACCTGTGACACTATTATTTTCTGCGTAGACGTGTAACCATGATATTCGATATTCGTTTAGGATAGACAGCTTTTATTCCAATACTGGATTTAATAAACTTAACGTAACAGCCACATCAGTCCATTGCTGGACGTGGGCATCTCTCTATCAGGGGTACTGCCATGCTCACGACGTTTGACAGGCAGATTGGTCTGCGTAGAGCTAGATGTTTAACTCACAAGGAACGCTCCTCCTGCTGCCCATTCTCTGGATAATTATCCCATGGTCGCTAATTACGACACCCACTTCTAAGTTCTAAGCTGGCAACACACGGGCATTGAGGGATTCAAATACTAAAAAATATTGCACCTTATGTGAGAACCGGCTAAGTTATTTCGTACATACGTCGATTTAATTTCCGCCGGGGCATTGTTTTCGGCGGGAAAGTCGATCGAGCCCGGCGCAAGCGTCGATGCGAGCCGCTCATTTCCTGCATATTCAATTTCATTCTCCGAAGGGACGCGGGATATCGCTACCGTGAAATACCCGTCAAATAATTAGGATTGACAGTAGGTCGTTTTTCCTATATCAGCAATAGGCCATTCTGTGGGGAACCTATAGCAAACATTGATTCGCAAAAGGTGGAGCGGATTATGTTTTTGCATAATCTTGTAAAGGTATTGTAACGTTGCAGTTACATATTCTTACTAATTTAACTTAAACACCTAAAGTGTTCTAATTAAACCTAATTACAAACCTAATACCTTAGTAACAAAATAATTTCATAGTAGGATATTATCAAATCTGAAATCGTCACTGTTTACAAATTCCAAGTCGAGATGCGGCTATAATACTCAGGCCGTCGAGTTCTTTGTTAACCGATCGGCGTCAGTAGATGCCAGGTACCGCATTCCAGCCTTTGTCTAAAACATGGCGTGATATTTTAAGCAAGCTGATTGGTCAAGACGGCCCTTAACAACCGCCGGGTCCACATTCGGAAACTATCGACATGTTTCGGCTGTCTCCGTGCCTTTGTGTCGGAGCTACGGTTGACCGCTACTGGCCATTCCGAAAATCTCGCCTCACGCACTAGGACGTGACGCGCTCCCATAAACAAATAAAACCGTTATCGTAAAAGACGCCGGTAACGTACCTCGACATCGGCACGTTATTGCCATAGTTTTATATAGTTATTACGCGCAACAGGAAACCCCAATTGGGTAAGTGTTGATCAAGTATATTCCATGTACTAGTTCTAGAATTCACCACTTAGTGTTCATATTAAATACCTGTGGCTTCCACCGGAAGCATTTTTGCTGTAGGCTTATGTAAGCTTTGTTATATGTTATGTTATCTCTGCTACCAAGCATCAAGCCCCGGCGTAGGTACCTATATACTTTGTGTCGTAACAAACAAGTACAGTAACGCTCAGCACAGGTTAGCTATTCAAATGTTCCTAACCGCTTCTTATTAATTAGTGAGTTATTCCGTAATTTTATTTTACCGTAACAAGTACCGTAACGCTCAGAGCACAGGCTAGCTATTCAAATGTTCCTAACCGCTACTTATTTATTAGTGAGTTATTCCGTAATTTTATATTAGTGCATCTTATATTAATGCATAGATAAGTAGAAACGCTATTTCCATTTAATGCTTGTGCATCGATAAACTGTTCATTCTAGCATTTTCCTCAAGTACCTACTAATATTTGCAAGTCACTCAAACTGCAACCTTGTAATCTCCGTTCTGATAGTGAACGCTTACACCTTCTGCTTTCTCGGCTACTTCCCTTTATTAAGAAGACGCACTTCATGGGTTCACTATCAGCGGAGGAATTTTAGCACCATTCTACAGCGTGAACATTTATTCACAGGGGATTACCTTCGGGTTTGTTACCCACGGAACTGTTACCCTACGGGTTAAGAAACATCCAGAAGAATATCTCCGCTACGCACTACACCCATGACGGTGGACTTTCCGAAGTGAAGACGCTTCCTGCAGTACCAGCTCACTATTAGTTGCGACTGCGAGACCTCTACACTGAAGTGAAGACCCAGCCGCCTGTCGACCTTCTTCGCCAGGGAGTACCGTTCTACGCCAGCGAAAACAGACTACTTAGGCCGTACCTACCGCGACCCTTCCGGTTGTTTTATTTGATATTTGAATAAAATCTTTGTAACTGATGACGAGTACCCTCTCTTATTTTTATCCACTTAGGGTCACCCGTCACATTGTCCGGTGGAAGCCACAGGTATTTAATATGAACACTAAGTGGTGAATTCTAGAACTAGTACATGGAATATACTTGATCAACACTTACCCAATTGGGGTTTCCTGTTGCGCGTAATAACTATATAAAACTATGGCAATAACGTGCCGATGTCGAGGTACGTTACCGGCGTCTTTTACGATAACGGTTTTATTTGTTTATGGGAGCGCGTCACGTCCTAGTGCGTGAGGCGAGATTTTCGGAATGGCCAGTAGCGGTCAACCGTAGCTCCGACACAAAGGCACGGAGACAGCCGAAACATGTCGATAGTTTCCGAATGTGGACCCGGCGGTTGTTAAGGGCCGTCTTGACCAATCAGCTTGCTTAAAATATCACGCCATGTTTTAGACAAAGGCTGGAATGCGGTACCTGGCATCTACTGACGCCGATCGGTTAACAAAGAACTCGACGGCCTGAGTATTATAGCCGCATCTCGACTTGGAATTTGTAAACAGTGACGATTTCAGATTTGATAATATCCTACTATGAAATTATTTTGTTACTAAGGTATTAGGTTTGTAATTAGGTTTAATTAGAACACTTTAGGTGTTTAAGTTAAATTAGTAAGAATATGTAACTGCAACGTTACATTACCCGCGCCACAAAGGATTTTATTGCATCTTTCCGCAATAAAATCCGTACTATACAGTTGCTTATTCGTGTTAGCACTTTCATATCTAACTTTCATACTTCTCACAAACAAAAACAAACAATAGGAACCACAATATGGGTTTCTAACGCATCCATTCATTAGGTTAGGTTACTAATATATTAACTGATTAGAACCCGCACGAATATGTTTAGTACTTCCGGATAGATAACCTGCGCGATAGGTAAGTAAGGACAGTTAGTTAGTTGCCTAATGATACCGTGCCAACGCCAACCGACCCTTCTGAATTGTCCTATAGTCGCCTCTTACGACACCCACAGGAAGAGTTGGGGTGGTGCTATTCTTAACCGACACCACACGGGAAATGAAAATCAAAATTATTTATACAAACTAACCGATTTAAGATCTTTAATATGCCAAGTTCCAATGTTTTTCTTGACATATCTTCAAGCACATAGACCAGAGGACTTCTTTGCAATAACTCGGCACTTAATGAATTTGGGTGCGAGTTTTTGCAAAATACTTGTCTTTGTTACTTAAAACGTAAGTACGTTTCATCACAAGATCACCTACTCTAAATTCCAACGGCTTCCTGCGAGTGTTGTAATGAGATGCGTTTTTTATGTGAGCGTGCCAGAGTTTTGATTGAACATTGGTGAACAGTTCCGACAGGCAACCCAAGTTTTCTGCATAGATGTCCCGTGGGAGAAATAGTATTTCATCACCCAGGTCATTATCAACGTAATGTGAACCGCAGGTTACAATTTCTCTGCCATAAACCAAGAAGGAAGGCGTGAAACCAGTCGCCTCACTGACGGAATTGTTCATGGCAAATTGAATTTTTGGCAGGAAAATGTCCCAAGACCTGTGATCATCATCAACATATGTTGACACTAGGGCTTGCAAATATTCGAAAAGTTTACTATTCGAATATTCGACTTTTTTCGGGATTATTCGAATTATTCGAATAATATTCGAATATTTCGAAAAGACGAAAAAGCTTGTTATTTAAATAGAAATTTGCTTTATTTTCACGAAAAATATGCCTTAAAATGAATAGGAAACTATCAATAATAATTAATTATAATATTAATCAATAATAATTATGACAGCAGGGAAATCAAACATCGAAAATTCGAAATAAACATCAAACCAAAAGAAATATCAAGACGCTGATAGATAATAGATATAATGTTTTAATGAAATGGAAAAAAAGCAATAAGGTGCGACTTATTTAATAAGAATTTGATCATCTAATTATCATTTTAGTGATTAGATTTCAAATCACTGTTACCAGAATTGTCATTAGTCCGGCAAGTTTGTGCGCGACCTTCCCTAGGGGTACAGAAAGACGGGGGGCGAGGAAGCACGTCATTTTAGTATGACGTGCGGCGTGGATGCGCGCGTCTCCCTTCCCCGCTACACCTCCCGCTACCCGCTGACATCTCTCCCCCCAACGTCTGTCACCCCTAGGGAAGGTCGCGCACGAACTTGCCGGACTATATCAGTTTCTTGGTATTTCTTTTAGTTTGATGGTTATTTCGAATGTTTGATTTCACTGCTGTCACAATTATTATTGATTTTATGTTTTTATTTGTTTTGCGTAATAGCAAAACAAAATTAAAGGACAATGCTCACGAAGTATGAAAAAAAAAACCCAGGCCCGGCGCAAACATTATGTATCTCAGTTTGTCAGTATAAATGAGTAATGAAATGCCATATATGTGCCATTACCAAAAACGATGGCTAAATGTAAGAAATTGCTATTTATTTTTTGACAGGGATTGTATTTACATTGATCAATATAAGAAGCTATTCAACTGATATGTTGATGATGACAATGATATTTAAAGGACTTTGATTATAGAATATTAAAACAACTGTATACATAATAAAAACATCATTTATTCAACCTCATCCACAATTTCTAAATCTAATATTACATTTTGGAGTGCAAGTGCTGGGTGTGCAAAACCATCTTGATGCCTTGCCCACCCAAGGTGCCTAATTATATATCATTTTGTCACTTATACAATACACCTTTTCTAGGTATAAAATGCCACGAGGATATTGTAGTATCCACAAGAGTAAGCGAGATAGCACACGTTTGCATTGTTTCTCGTCTGACCAATTCAACAAGTCAAGTAGTCGATAGTTTTCTCAAACTACCCGCAATACCGCGCGCGGGAGTTTTCGCGATTTCTGCCTTTCCCCCGGTCGTAACCGGAGTCTCTGTAGCACCCGACGACCCAGACAAGACACTTAGTCGCATGCGACGCCTCCAGGACCTGCCTGTTTTTACAGGCAGCGATTCGAGACATCGCCCATGAGCCTCAGCCTCGAAGGCGACTCCCCGTCGGTCGCTTCACGCCCGACGAGAAGATGCTACTTACAGTGCAGTCTTGCTCGCACTTTTAAGACTTACACCACTCTGTAATGATGCTCACGGTGAATTCGGAGCATATTAACTCAATAAAATAATGAAAGTTCAATATAGCAAAACAATCATAAAAATTACACCTTATAAAAAATAAATAGCAGTTTCCTATATTTAGCCATCGTTTTTGATAATGGCACATATATGACATTTAATTACTCATTTATATTGATAAACTGAGATACATATAGTTTGCGCCGGGCCTGGTTTTTTTTTGAGCATTCTCCTTTAAAAACGAAACAAAATATCCATGTAGGTATGCATATTTATAAGTCCAATATTGATACCATGCCGCTTAGTTTTGTAAATAATTACAGGTTTATAATTATGGTCGAATATTCGAATTTTCCCAATGTGTTTTCGAATATTCGATCTGGTTTACTATTCGAATTATTCGAATATTCGAATATTCGAATGCAAGCCCTAGTTGACACGCATGTTATAATTGTGCGATTATAACGCTCAACGGTGTTAATTTGTGGGGTATATTTAGGTGTGAAGAAAATATTTGGGATTTTATACCTTTCAAAGAGTGACTCCGTGTGTTTGCTTATGAACTGGCTTCCATTGTCCAAATAAACCGTTTGGGGAATTCCGTGAACTAGAAATACCGAGTCCTCCAGGAATATGCAGACGGAAACTGCTGTTGCAGCACGTAAGGGAGTAATAAGACAAAACTTCGAAAAGCAACAAGTGACAACCAAAATGTAGCTGTTTTGCTTCCGAGTGACGGGTAGTGGGCCCATGAGGTCAATGGAGATAACCTGAAAGGGGCGACTGCACTGTTTTGGACGACCCATTTCACCTAAAGTCTGATGATTTTGTGCCTTATAAGAGAGACACTTTGAGCATGTACTGACGATTTTACGACGTCTTTGTGCATACCCGGCCAGAAATAACGCAAAGCAAGGCGATTATATGTCTTAAAGATACCAAGATGACCCGCCGTGGGCTCTGCGTGGTTCTCATTAATTACCTGCTCACGCAACTCGCAAGGAACAACCTCCTTCCAAGAGAACTCCGAAAGTAAGCCCGATTCGTGCTTGTTCTTCGTGAGTCTGTACAGGGCATTGTTCTTTATTAGATAATTTGAATAATTTTGTGGTTTTGTTAAACAGGAATTGTATATATTTTTATACCATGGGTCGTTGGTTTTAGTGAAGTAGTCAGAAGTGCTTATGGCATTCACAGAAACAGCCCTCGATAAGGCATCAGGAATGACGTTATCAACGCCTCTGCGGTGTTTGAGCTCAAAGTTGAACGCGGACAATCTAACGCCCCAGCGAGCTAGCCTCCCAGTAGGATTATTTAGAGACAGGAACCACTTTAAAGCGCTATGATCTGTATAGACCGTGAATGGCTGTCCGTTCTCCAAATAACACCGCCAGTGCTCTAAAGCGATGACAACGGCCAAGGTTTCTCGTTCTGTGATGCTGTAGTTCCTCTCTGCCGCTGATAAGGATTTGCTCATGTAAGCGATTGGGTGCTCCTTACCGTCTATGACCTGGGTGAGCATAGCGCCTACACCGTAATTACTGGCATCGGTATGCACCTCAAATGGCTTGCTATAGTCAGGACAGCAGAGAACGGGAGCTGAGACAAGGCATTCCTTCAGCTTCTTGAAGGCAGCGTCAGCTTCTGGTGTCCAAACGAAAGCTGGACCACCTTTTTTATTCGAAGTCAGCTTGTTAAGTGGGCCTGAGATTGTGCTGAAATTGGGGACGAAGCGTCGATACCAAGTTGCGGTCCCGAGAAAACGCTTAATGTCCTTTCGACAAGTAGGTGTCGGATAGTTAACAATAGCTTGCACTTTCTCTGGATCGGTACGAAGCCCACTACTGTCAACAACATAACCCAAATATTTCAGTTGACTTCTGAAGAATTGACTCTTTTCTTTATTAATTGTTAAGTTTGCCTGTTTCAGTTTCTCCAGGACACGAAGTAAAGAGAGACGTGGGTATTGAAATCATTTGAGACGATAATTATGTCGTCTAAATAAGCAAATACTTTAAGATCGAATTCCTAAAAGTAGGTCCACGAGACGTTGCTGCGTAGCAGGGCATTGGTCAACCCGAACGCGGTTCGTTTAAAGCAAAATGTACCACGACTCGGAACATAGAATGCTGTCTTTTCTCGATCTTCGGGAGCTATGGGTATTTGCCAAAAGCCTTAGATAAATCTATGCTGGATAAGTAGCGAGCATCACGTAGATTATCAAGGATTTCGGACACGTAGGGTAAATTGTACGCGTCACGTTTAGTCACCGAATTGAGCTTCCGGCTATCGAGACAGAAACGGGGCTGTCCATTCTTCTTGTTGACGATTAATACCGGGAAGACCAAGCGCTTTCGCAAGGCTCAATGACGTCGAGACTCAACATTTCGTCTACCTGTTCGACAAGAATGCGTTGTTTTTCGGGAGACATTCTGTAGTAACGTTGCCTAACAGGCAGAACGTCCCCTGTGTCAATCCTGTGAGTGACCAATTTTGTTTCACACAAACCCTTGTTCTCTGTAGAAATATCATTAAATTGCGCAATAATATTGTCAGCTATAGCCTTCTCTGACTGACTCAAGTGATCATAAGCTTGTAAACAGGAAGAAGGAGCTGAATCAATGCTTGCAATAGATGTCACGTCCTTGAGAAAAGAAATGCTCTTAAGATGGTTAGGAAAAGTTTGAACTTGAGCCAGAAATCAATGCCCAAGATGAGATCTATTTTTATGTCAGGCACAACGAATGCCTCTATTAAACGGGTGGTACCTTCAAATTTGGCGGGTAAAATCATATGACCAATACTATGCATACGTTGGCCACCAGCAGCGGTTACAGTAAGACTTTGGCCTTGTTGTAGTTTAAAACCTTGCTTTTCAAGATCAATATGCCTATTGTTACCTATAATTGTTACTACTGCACCGGTATCCAATAGACCTAACATAGAAATGTGGTTAACGTATATGGTCGCATACGGACGGGGATCATCAGTTGGTTGATCCTGCAGAATTGTACACACTTTATAAGAATTGAAATAAAATTTTATAGTTTGTAACCATTTAGACCAATCTTCACTGTCTGACTTATTTTTTTTTATTCCGGTGTTACAATTCTGCAGTCCCACTAGTTTTTTGACGGAGGGCTATGTTTACTAGTATTACATTTAGGGCACGATGGGGTCTTGTAACCGACCTCACCACATACGAAACAGATTATTTTACTCCTATCTGCCGTGCACTGGCGTAAATGGTGTGTGTTATCACGACACCGTGGGCAAAATTTAGGTTTTGCATTTGAAGTGTGCAGAGCATGTACATAATTATTAGGGTTTAGCTTATTTACATTTGCTCTGTAGTTTGGGTAAGACCTGTTTCTATCATAATTATTACCAACATTAGAACTTGGTTTGTAATTTTGATTTGAGTTATGAGACCTATTAGATGAATGACCATTGTAAGCGTACTCCGGTGCCAATGTTTCTGACGAAGGTCTTGGTGGTTCCTTATAATTAGCAAGGCGAGCATGGATGTTCTCATAATTACGGCAAAGAGACCTCAAGGTGTCAATATCTGGGATTGTAGTTGCCGATGCTAATGTACTAGCATAACATGGTTTAATGTTATGGAGGAGGATTTCTAATTTATCCTCGTTGGACAATTCGGAAGATAAACGCGAAAATAGTCCGGACATAATAGAGAGATATATGGTAATATTCTCATTTTCACCCTGAGTTCTAGCACGTATTTCCGAGAGCAGCCGGTAATCGTAATCTGTTTGATCGAAATCTTTTTTTAGACGAGTAAGTAAGGCATCCCAATCAGAACTGTCATCCTGACCGTCAAGACCACGGAACCAATGCAAAGCGTCACCCGTGAAAATCTCTGTTGCATAAGACAACAATTTCGATGATGAGATATCCCTAGCTTTGCGAAATTCCGTAATTCGCTGAATAAAGGAGCGAACACACGACTTCCCGTCGAACTTAATCTTAGTGAGTTCGCCAGCTATAGCACGCTCGCATGAAACGTTAATATTTAAAGGTCGCATAGACGAGTGTTGATCTAAGTTTATGTTTGCGATAGGTGTAATTATTTTGTCCTCTACTGGTGCTTCTACAGCTGCATTGTACCGAGTGAACAGAGACTGATACTCCCGTAAGCAAGCATTATGAGCAGAAAGTGTACTCTCATCAGGACTTAACCTGTTAAAACGATGATATAGGTGGTGCAATAAATTTTGGACACGAACTGACGTCTTTTTTTCCAAAGGAGCATCAAGAAGTAACTTTATCTTCGTTAAAACATCGGAAATACCCTTTAAATCTTCCTCAATTTCTAAGGGACTGTCTGTAATATCCTCTGAAGGAAATTTGGGACCCAAGTCCACGATTTGTTTACGCAATTCAATAACCGTCGAACCAGGCTCGCTGCCTCTAATGAGCACCTCGTATTCTAATTCCGTCTTTTGTAACGATAAAAATTTTACTGGGTATTCCATAGTTATAGGAAAAAATGAGATTGTTTAAAAGAAAAATAAAAATGTGTAGCCTCTCAATTAACGTAAGTGTTGATCAAGTGTCCCCACTCCGTTCTGTTACAGAAGACTAACTAAATAACGTTATGGTTGATTTAAAATTAAAAATCTGAAAATGTAAAACACAACACAAAACCAAAAGAAAAACAAAACATAAAATTCAGCTAGTGTGTACACCAACAGTACAGTGTATAATTAAAATACAGCTGCTGTGCGTAACAAAAAAATTGAGACAGAGAGAAGAAAAAAAAAAAAAAATGACGTGAAGAATTTGGTGGTGACTTCGACGACAAGTTTCCTCTGCCGGTTCTTACGGCACCCTCGGATTGAAAAGGGTGGTACTATTCGAAAAAATAACGTTTCACAAACACAAAAACAAAAGAACACTTAACACACAACTACTACTACACAGCAAAAACAGACTCTTGTATACCACGTTAAAGGGCGCTAATGTGACGGGTGACCCTAAGTGGATAAAAATAAGAGAGGGTACTCGTCATCAGTTACAAAGATTTTATTCAAATATCAAATAAAACAACCGGAAGGGTCGCGGTAGGTACGGCCTAAGTAGTCTGTTTTCGCTGGCGTAGAACGGTACTCCCCTGGCGAAGAAGGTCGACAGGCGGCTGGGTCTTCACTTCAGTGTAGAGGTCTCGCAGTCGCAACTAATAGTGAGCTGGTACTGCAGGAAGCGTCTTCACTTCGGAAAGTCCACCGTCATGGGTGTAGTGCGTAGCGGAGATATTCTTCTGGATGTTTCTTAACCCGTAGGGTAACAGTTCCGTGGGTAACAAACCCGAAGGTAATCCCCTGTGAATAAATGTTCACGCTGTAGAATGGTGCTAAAATTCCTCCGCTGATAGTGAACCCATGAAGTGCGTCTTCTTAATAAAGGGAAGTAGCCGAGAAAGCAGAAGGTGTAAGCGTTCACTATCAGAACGGAGATTACAAGGTTGCAGTTTGAGTGACTTGCAAATATTAGTAGGTACTTGAGGAAAATGCTAGAATGAACAGTTTATCGATGCACAAGCATTAAATGGAAATAGCGTTTCTACTTATCTATGCATTAATATAAGATGCACTAATATAAAATTACGGAATAACTCACTAATAAATAAGTAGCGGTTAGGAACATTTGAATAGCTAGCCTGTGCTCTGAGCGTTACGGTACTTGTTACGGTAAAATAAAATTACGGAATAACTCACTAATTAATAAGAAGCGGTTAGGAACATTTGAATAGCTAACCTGTGCTGAGCGTTACTGTACTTGTTTGTTACGACACAAAGTATATAGGTACCTACGCCGGGGCTTGATGCTTGGTAGCAGAGATAACATAACATATAACAAAGCTTACATAAGCCTACAGCAAAAATGCTTCCGGTGGAAGCCACAGGTATTTAATATGAACACTAAGTGGTGAATTCTAGAACTAGTACATGGAATATACTTGATCAACACTTACCCAATTGGGGTTTCCTGTTGCGCGTAATAACTATATAAAACTATGGCAATAACGTGCCGATGTCGAGGTACGTTACCGGCGTCTTTTACGATAACGGTTTTATTTGTTTATGGGAGCGCGTCACGTCCTAGTGCGTGAGGCGAGATTTTCGGAATGGCCAGTAGCGGTCAACCGTAGCTCCGACACAAAGGCACGGAGACAGCCGAAACATGTCGATAGTTTCCGAATGTGGACCCGGCGGTTGTTAAGGGCCGTCTTGACCAATCAGCTTGCTTAAAATATCACGCCATGTTTTAGTCAAAGGCTGGAATGCGGTACCTGGCATCTACTGACGCCGATCGGTTAACAAAGAACTCGACGGCCTGAGTATTATAGCCGCATCTCGACTTGGAATTTGTAAACAGTGACGATTTCAGATTTGATAATATCCTACTATGAAATTATTTTGTTACTAAGGTATTAGGTTTGTAATTAGGTTTAATTAGAACACTTTAGGTGTTTAAGTTAAATTAGTAAGAATATGTAACTGCAACGTTACAGTATCAAGGACAAATAAAACCCCAAGTTTTCGACCTCGAGACTCCCAGGCTCCAGCCGCCATCTTGAATTGAAAGTTCTAAAAACAGGTTTTTTGCGAATAACTTGTTAAGGGGCCAACAGCCATGAAGTGCAGTGAAAACGAGCTACGCTTTTTCAATATATTACATAATCTAGAACACGTCATTATCAGAAAAAAATTGAATTTTATTCCACAAGATATGGGGAAACGATTGCAGAAACCCAAAAATCTAAGTTTACCCAAAATACTAAGAAATAAAAATATGAAGTTACCTCTATTTTTCACTGCTATCATGACCATGCTATCATATTGTAAGAATAACCCGCAAATAGTTTGATGTGCTGCTGATAGTACGTACCTACATTATCTAAGATTGTTTGGAATGGTGACTGCCACTTCTGTAAAGTTACTCATTGACCAGCTCGGACACGACTTCCGAATATAATTTGAATTTCGAACCTTCCGGTAAAGGACGGGGATGTAGGAGCCTTAACAATTGATTTTACGACCAAAGTATGTATGAAAAGAATAAAGACAATATTATTTCCTAAATTTCATTCATACATGTATACTAGCTAAGTCTAACAGGTAAAAAGATATAGGCAAAAACAAACATATTTTTATTAAAAAGTTAAGTACACCGCACAAAATGGGGGTAGAAAAAAATATGCGTGAATTTCTCTTTTTTTTATATGTTCTCTCACCCGCCACTGTACAGAAGATCTCCCGGACGTAGATATAGACGAAATCGGGGCGGCTCTCAGACAGCTTAAGAATGGGAAGGCTCCCGGGGAAGACGGAGTGGCCTCTGAGCTACTTAAGGCCGGTGGAAAACCTGTCCTCAAGGAGCTGAAAAGGCTTTTCAACTCTGTAACAGCCAATGAGACAATCCCGAAGGCGTGGAGCAGAGGTGTAGTGTCACTGTTTTTCAAAAAAGGATACAAAACGCTTCTCAAAAACTATAGGCCGATCACACTTCTGAGCCACGGCTATAAGCTGTTCTCGAGAGTCGTCACGAATCGTCTGGCATCAAGATTTGACGCCTTTCAGCCACCGGAACAGGCCGGGTTTCGTAAGGGCTTCAGTACCGTGGACCACATCCATATTGTAAGGCAGGTTATACAGAAGACAGAGGAGTACAACCAACCACTGTGTATGGCTTTTGTGGACTACGAAAAAGCCTTCGAAACTATCGAAACCTGGGCTGTTTTGGAGTCCTTGCAGCGCTGTCAAGTCGACTGGCGGTATGTGAAGGTGCTAAGAAGCCTTTATCTAATGGCTACGATGTCCGTTCAAGTACAAAACCATAATACAAGACCCATCCAACAGCTCCGTGGTGTAAGACAGGGTGACGTTATATCCCCAAAACTCTTCACCAACGCATTGGAGAATGTCTTCAAAACGCTACAGTGGGATGGACTCGGCATCAACGTCAACGGCAAAAATCTCACGCATCTCCGCTTTTCTGACGACATAGTCATAATGGCCGAATCGCTGCAGGACCTGCAAAAAATGCTATCTAGTCTCAACTCTGCCTCGAGACGTGTTGGACTTGGGATGAACTTGGATAAGACGAAGGTCATGTTCAATCAACACATAATCCCCGAGCCCGTCTCCGTCGAAGGTCCAGAAATATGTGTACCTTGGGCAAACTTTGCAGATGGGAAGAGACAACTTTGAGGCTAAAATCACCAGAAGAGTGCAGCTTGGCTGGGTAGCATTTGGAAAGCTGCGTCACATCCTCGAATAATCTTTGCCACAATGCCTCAAGACCAAGGTGTTGACCAGTCATGACCTACGGAGCCCAGACGTGGAACTTGACAGTAAAACTGGCCCACCGGCTACATGTCACTCAGAGAGCTATGGAAAGGTCTATGCTTGGTATCTCTATAATGGATAAAGTCCGGAATGAGGCCATCCGAAAGAAGACCAAAGTGACGGACATAGTCTAGAAGTGTAGCAAGCTGAAGTGGCAGTGGGCTGGCCACATTTGTCGTAGAACCAATGGACGGTGGAGTAAGCGAGTTCTTGAGTGGAGGCCACGCCTCGGCAAGCGTAGTGTTGGACGCCCTCCGGCCAGATGGACCGATGACTTAAAAAAGGCGGCTGGTAGCGACTGGATGGCAGAAACGGGAGATCGTGCCTTGTGGCGTTCCGTGGGGGAGGCCTACGTCCAGCAGTGGACTGCAATAGGCTGAAATAGAATAGATAGAATAGTTATGTATTATGGTGTATTTAAAAAAATATGTGACTGGTGAACATTTTCTATGTCTAGTTTCGGAGATAATGGCGTTTATGATAAACGACATGACAGTCAATAAAAAATAATGAAAAAAAAGATTGTATATCTAGTTTTTATGGTATATGAGTTTGAATGTATGTATGGACGACTAACAAAATATACTTTTAATTTGAATAACAAAAACACTAGACAAAGTGTGTTTTTTTATTTCATAATTTTTTTGTAACTGTCATGTCGTTCATCGAATGAAAAAAAAAAAAAAAAATCTCGACTCATTTCAAAAATAACCAGGTTAACCTATTTTTTTCCCCAAAAATATTGACGTTGTGCGAAATATCATAGAAACCATAAGTCAGCCAGGATATCTTTGTATAGAAAAAATGTCGCGAAACAATCTGTTAATAAATTTCAAAAGTAAAAATTAACAGTTTTTATTGTAAAAAGGTGAGAAAATCGACTTATTTGAAAACTGGCGAATTTAGCCATTTGTATGATGGGAAGTCGTCCACAAAAACGCCATTATCTCCGAAACCAGACATAGAAAGCAAAGTGTTCACCCGTCACATATTTTTTTAAATACACCATAATACGTAACATATCAAAATAATAGAAAAATTCATGCATATTTCTTTCTACCCCCATTTCGTGCGGTTTTAATAAAAATATGTTTGTTTTTGCCTATATCTTTTTATCTGTTAGACTTAGCTAGTATACATGTATGAATGAAATTTAGGAAATAATATTTTCTTTATTCTTTTCATACATTCTTTTGTCATAAAATCAATTGTTAACAAGCTATTTGCAAAAAACCTGTTTTTAGAACTTTCAATTCAAGATGGCGGCTTGAGCCTGGGAGTCTCGAGGTCGAAAACTTGGGGTTTTATTTGTCCTTGATACCTTTACAAGATTATGCAAAAACATAATCCGCCCCACCTTTTGTAGGCGAAATATCCCTACAGATTGTACTACAAGGTTGGAAAGTATTATTTTATTTACCAAGGTAGAATTTGTGGTAGTATGAATCAAAAAGCAACTACTAAGCGAAAAAATATAGGGTCAAATTTTACTAGTGACCGATAGCAAAAACTCAGAACCGGCTGGTAACAAGGAACAACTTTCCCCAAGGAACATAGTTCGAAATACAAAAAAAAAATATTTCCTCCCATACAAAATTTCAAGAAGTCAAAATTTTTTTTTCGTTTTTCGACCAATGTTTCTTTGGGAAAGTTGTTCCTTATCATCGCTAGTTTTGAGTTTTCGCTATCGGTCACTATAACCGTATACAAATAGTTTTTTGAAAACTTGCAATGGGCATTGATTTCGGCGGGAAAGTCGATCGGGGCCGGCGCAAGCGTCGATGCGAGCCGCTCATTTCCTGCATATTCAATTTCAATATTCAAATAATTAGGATTGACAGTAGTTTTTCTATACAGTTGGCAAGTAGGTATGTATTTTCCAAGGTAGAATTTTTGATAGATTTGCAAACAATGGGAGATGTAAAAGTCTTTTCTATAATATGATTGTATTTATTTCTGAAATTACTCTCACAAAAATAGCGTTAGTAATTTTGATAAATAGGCGAAATTTACTGTATGAAAACGAATAATCTATGAAAATAGTGTCCGTAAATAGGTTCATACCCTACATTTTTTAATTTTTCTATTTCTTCTATACGCGAGAATCAGGAAGCAACCACTGCGAAAAAATATATAGAAATTTCCTCATCATCACTTTCTGGTTAATATAAAACCATTCAATGCGAGCATTTCGTACCAAAAAGGTTACGATGGATTCCCGTAATTTATTCCATTTAGGCTGATTGCAAACACTCACCGGAAACCACCTCAAAGAAAAAACTAATATCGAGTTGAAAAGATTCCTAGAATCCAACTTTTTCAATATTTGTGTTTATGGATTCAAAACGTGGCGGTTCAGAGGAAATTTTACTAGTTCACCGTAGAAGTACTACTGTGACCTCCACTTAGTTTTCAATAACAATTTGGCTTCTACTTTGTACGCCATTTTACGGCAATGGCTCTCATAGAGCGTGTTACGACGCTGGGTAAACTGTTACGGGGTCTTTGTAACAACTAAACAAACATTGTCCAACTGTAACAAACTATAGGATTAAGCTCAAACTTACTTACGTTCATGTAATGAAATATTTGAGTGTGTTGTTGGTAGTAAGTGAAATGATTGTAACTCGTAGGCTTTCGTAGCTCATAGGCATTCGTAGCCCGTAGCGGTTCGTAGCTCGTAGCGGTCGGCCGCACGCGACCTCGCCTGTCGCACTATCGACTTACACCCTGTTAAATCTGCCCCAATATTTGTACAGCCTATTCATTACCATCGCGCCGCTTTGTTTTATCGTTTCTTCTTGTTACGACGCTCGTATTATATTTTGTGCGCCTATTAAAATTTGTTCCAAGTGAGTTTATTGCCACACGCACGTATAATTTCGGCTTTTATTCCGTTTTGCGAAGGTTTGGGTAAACGTTAGGAATAGCTCGCATTCCTCAGTAAATGTAGGAGCGTGTTAGTTCGTTTTCAATCAATGGTGGCGGGTTGAAGTGGAGCGGGTTGGTGTAGGGTTCAATAGTGGGAGGCGTTGAAAGAAAACCTCATTTGGATTTGAGGGATTACCCGAGGCTTGTTTTGACCTAGTGAGCGACAACTTGCTTGCCATATTGCTGGGAAAATTGAATAGAATTAGGAACGCGAGAGAACGGAATTCTTACTAGTATCGGATAGGTATACGAAGAATGGATTTTAAGCTTTTAAAAATATCCTGGTTGCTTAGTTATTTTCATCATATTTCATTGCTCATTTCTAATTTGTAAATTAAAGACAGATACTTAGCTACTCGGAATCCTTCTGAATAAGGATTACAAATATTCCCTTTATAAACACCTTTCCAGGAATTTTTCTAAAAGGTGCCTTATGTACTTTAACGTTTATATGTATAAAACTAAGGTTTAAACTTATGTAGATTCTGCATGGGTAATACTGCGTAAGATTATTTTGAATGGGTAACGAACTAAAAACGTCAGACTAGAGGTCGTAATTTGCAATGAAAATGTTCAAGCTTGGCTTCACTTTACGTTAGTTGGAATTAGACGAAATTCCATAAAATATAACTGGCCGTAGTACAATAGTTTGGAACAAAAGATATAACTTGTGGAAGTTACCACAGCGGTTCTGGCACCGACCACACGCCTTTCTAGACACCCAATGTGCTAATTTTTCTAAGCAAACACTTCTGTCAACAAGCTGAGATGCGCGATTCGAAGGTAATGTGTACGTCATGATGGCCAGTGGTAACAAATGTCCTTTCTTCTACTTATATTTAACTAGCGGCCCGTTAGTGGTTTCACCCGCACAAATTTTTCATGTGTTTTACACATTAACCGTCCTCTTCAATCACTCTATTACACAAAACCGCAACGAAATTCGTTGCGTGGTTTAGTAGAAGTTAGCGAATTTAACGACAGACAGACATAGAAACACAAAAAGCGACTTCATTTTATACGATAAGATTTTGTCTTGGCCGGCTACGAAATAATCTTTTTCATTTTTTTATTCCACTATAGTCCTGTGGCCTATGCATCGAAACTACAAGCTACAATTCTACAGGGGAAATTCGATGTACATTGCGTAGTCGGTTAGCCACTACACTATCCCATTATTCAACCGGCTACGCAATGTACATCGAATTTCTCTTTTAGGATTGTACCAGATGTCCTGCCAGAAATTATTCGTTTTTAGTGTGGCGTCTAGCAGGTTATGTGGTTTGGTCCTGGTCATGAATTCGGTCCGTAATTTGGACCGCGTCGCCAATTGCTCAGATTGGACGGCTGGCTTTGTCCGCGTGTATACGGTGGGATTTACCCGACTGGGACAGGATACTAAGCGTATTTGGATTGGACTAAGTTGTAAGTTTGTTTAAGTAAACCAACTGAAGTTTAAAGTAATTATATTTAATTCTTATTGTCCCAACGCATGCTCTACGCAGCGCAATAATAAACGTTTTGTTTCTAAAACGCCTAAGTGTGGCATCTAGTAGGCTATGTGGTTTTATCCTGGTCATGAATTCGGTCCGTAATTTGGACCGCGTCGCCAATTGCTCAGATTGGACGGCTGGCTTTGTCCGCGTGTATACGGTGGGATTTACCCGACTACGACAGGATAGGTACTAAGCGTATTTGGACTAAGTTGTAAATTTACTAAAACATAAAAGTATTACTATTAATAATGTTATTTTTCTTGGTTGTTATTCCACGATAGACCTGACATTCTTTCAGAAAAGTATTCTATTTATATGTGGCGTCTAGAAGGTTACGTGGCTTTATCCTGGTCATGAATTCGGTCCGTAATTTGGACCGCGTCGCCAATTGCTCAGATTGGACGGCTGGCTTTGTCCGCGTGTATACGGTGGGATTTACCCGATTGCGACAAGATACTTAGCGTATTTGTGTTAAGTTGTAATTTTACTTAAACATGAAAGTATTACTATTTGTAATGTTTTTAAGTAAACCTACTGAAGTTCAAAGTAATTATATTTAGGAACTAATTGTATGTGGTTGTGTCCTGGTCATGAATTCGGTCCGTAATTTGGACCGCGTCGCCAATTGCTCAGATTGGACGGCTGGCTTTGTCCGCGTGTATACGGTGGGATTTACCCGATTGCGACAGGATACTGAGCGTTTTTGTGCTAAATTGTAAATTGTAAAAGTATTTCTATTAATAAATGTTATTTTTCTTGGTTTTTATTCCACGATAGATCTGAAATCCTGCCACAAAGTATTCGTTTTTAGTGTAGCGTCTAGCAAGTTATGTGGTTGTGTCCCGGTCATGAATTCGGTCCGTAATTTGGACCGCGTCACCAATTGCTCAGATTGGACGGCTGGCTTTGTCCGCGTGTATACGGTGGGATTTACCCGACTGCGACAGGATACTAAGCGTATTTGGGCTAAATTGTAATCTTACTTAATCATAAAAGTATTACTATTAATAATGTTATTTTTCTTGGCTTTTATTCCACGATAGACCAGATCAGATGTTGTTTTGTTTACTGCTGCCGCGTTCGGTCACCCTGTATAGATTTAGCAACAAAACCAGTTTTTGCACGGGTGGAGCGTCCGCACGCAGTCGATATCTAAATACTTAGTTATTATTGTAACTTATTTGGTACTGGTGTGAAAAGGATGGGAGATCCTAGGATTTTATGTTTATAATATGTTTATGTTTATATTGTTAAGTGAAGTGATGTGTTGTTGTCAAACCCAATCGGGTTTAACGACACTTATATGTATACTTGTAACTATTATTTGTAATTGAATAAATAAAATGAAAATGAAATGAAAGATATCCTGCCAGAAAGTATTCGTTTTTAGTGTGGCGTCTAGTAAGTTGTGTGGTTTTATCCCGGTCATGAATTCGGTCCGTAATTTGGACCGCGTCGCCAATTGCTCAGATTAGACGGCTGGCTTTGTCCGCGTGTATACGGTGGGATTTACCCGACTGCGACAGGATACTAAGCGTATTTGGGCTAAATTGTAATCTTACTTAATCATAAAAGTATTACTATTAATAATGTTATTTTTCTTGGTTTTTATTCCACGATAGGCCTGACATTCAGCCAGAAAATATTCATTTCTAGTGTGGCGTCTAGCAGGTTATGTGGTTTTATCCTGGTCATGAATTCGGTCCGTAATTTGGACCGCGTAGCCAATTGCTCAGATTGGACGGCTGGCTTTGTCCGCGTGTATACGGTGGGATTTACCCGATTGCGGCAGGATACTAAGCGTATTTGTGCTAAATTGTAAATTGTAAATTTGTGCTAAATTGTAAATTGTAAAAGTATTTTTATTAATAAATGTTATTTTTCTTGGTTTTATTCCACGATAGATCTGAAATCCTGCCACAAAGTATTTGTTTTTAGTGTGGCGTCTAGCAGGTTATGTGGTTGGATCCCGGTCATGAATTCGGTCCGTAATTTGGACCGCGTCGCCAATTGCTCAGATTGGACGGCTGGCTTTGTCCGCGTGTATACGGTGGGATTTACCCGACTGGGACAGGATACTAAGCGTATTTGTGTTAACTTGTAACTTTACTAAAACACAAAAGTATCATTATTTGTAATGTTTTAAGTAAACCAACTGAAGTTTAAAGTAATTATATTTAATTCGTATTGTAACAACGCATGCGCTACGCAGCGCAAAAATAACGTCGAAACGGACGTTATGTGTGTAAAACGCCTTAGTGTGGCGTCTAGTAGGTTATGTGGTTATGTCCCGGTCATGAATTCGGTCCGTAATTTGGACCGCGTCGTCAATTGCTCAGATTGGACGGCTGGCTTTGTCCGCGTGTATACGGTGCATTTGCATCTGATTTGACCTCCTCATACAAAATTAACTTAAATGACCTTTCTTCTACTTACATTTAATTTCAAACTTTTTTTTCCAAGACATCCAGCCGGAAAGTATTCGTTGTTAGAGTGCCGTCTAGTAGGTTATGTGGTTGTGTCCCGGTCATGAATTCGGTCCGTAATTTGGACCGCGTCGCCAATTGCTCAGATTGGACGGCTGGCTTTGTCCGCGTGTATACGGTGGGATTTACCCGGTTGCGACAGGATACTAAGCGTATTTGGACTAAGTTGTAAATTTACTAAAACATTAAAGTATTGTAATGTTTTTAAGTAAACCAACTGAAGTTTAAAGCAATTATATTTAATTCGTATTGTAACAACGCATGCGCTACGCAGCGCAAAAATAATGTCGAAACGGACATTATGTGTGTAAAACGCCTTAGTGTGGCGTCTAGCAAGTTATGTGGTTTGATCCTGGTCATGAATTCGGTCCGTAATTTGGACCGCGTCGCCAATTGCTCAGATTGGACGGCTGGCTTTGTCCGCGTGTATACGGTGGGATTTACCCGATTGCGACAGGATACTAAGCGTATTTGTGCTAACTTGTAATTTTACTTAATCATAAAAGTATTACTATTAATAATGTTATTTTTCTTGGTTTTTATTCAACGGTAGACCTGAAATCCTGCGAGAAAATATTCGTTTCTAGTGTGGCGTCTAGTGGGTTACGTGGTTGGGTCCTGGTCATGAATTCGGTCCGTAATTTGGACCGCGTCGCCAATTGCTCAGATTGGACGGCTGGCTTTGTCCGCGTGTATAACATTTGCATCTGATTTGACCTCCACATACAAAAGGAAATAAAATGACCTTTCTTCTACTTATATTTAATTTCAAACTTTTTTTTTTAATTTATATAATTTCTGTCTGTCAACGAAATATGGAGCGCAGCATACTCGGGGTCAGACTCCTAGACCGAATAAGGAACACAACGCTGCGGTCCCGTACAAAAATTGTAGATGTAGGTCAAAAGGCTGCATCCTTAAAATGGGATTGGGCTGGTCACGTCGCCAGGATGCCGGATGAACTGTGGGCAAAAATTTGCACTATTTGGGTCCCTCCTAACGCAAAACGGGCGCGCGGTAGACCTCGAAAGAGATGGAAAGATGAAATACACGCGCAAAACCGAAATTGGATGGAGGCGGCCCAAAATAGGGAAGAATGGAAGAAGGGGAGGGAGGCCTTTGCCCTGCAGTGGGACGACACAGGCTAGTAATAAATAAAATATATTTTCCACATCATCCAGCCAAAAAGTATTCTATTTTAGAGTGGCGTCTAGCATGTTATGTGGTTTGGTGCCGGTCATGAATTCAGTCCGTAATTTGGACCGCGTCGCCAATTGCTCAGATTGGACGGCTGGCTTTGTCCGCGTGTATACGGTGGGATTTACCCGACTACGACAGGATACTAAGCGTATTTGTGCTAAATTGTAATCTTACTTAATCATAAAAGTATTACTATTAATAATGTTATTTTTCTTGTTTTTTTCCCCCGATAGACCAGATATCCTGCAAGAAATTATTCGTTTTAAGTGTGGCGTCTAGCAAGTAAATGTGGTTTGATCCTGGTCATGAATTCGGTCCGTAATTTGGACCGCGTCGCCAATTGCTCAGATTGGACGGCTGTCTTTGTCCGCGTGTATACGGTGGGATTTACCCGGTTGCGACGGGATACTAAGCGTAGTAGGCTAAGTTGTAATTTTGACTAAGACATAAAAGTATTATTATTTGTAATGATTTTGAGAAAAACCAACTGAAGTTTAAAGTAATTATATTTAATTCGTTTTGTCCCAACGCATGCGCTACGCAGCGAAAAAATAACGTCGAAACGGACGTTATGTGTGTAAACCGCCTTGGTGTGGCGTCTAGTAGGTTATGTGGTTGTGTCCCGGTCATGAATTTGGTCCGTAATTTGGACCGCGTCGCCAATTGCTCAGATTGGACGATTGGCTTTGTCCGCGTGTATACGGTGTATAACATTTGCATCTAATTTGACCTCCTCATACAAAAGGAACTTTAAAGACCTTTCTTCTACTTATATTTAATTTCAAACCTTTTTTTCCACGATATCCAGCCAGAAAGTATTATTAATTTTGGTGTGGCGTCTAGTAGGTTATGTGGTTGTGTCCCGGTCATGAATTCGGTCCGTAATTTGGACCGCGTCGCCAATTGCTCAGATTGGACGGCTGGCTTTGTCCGCGTGTATACGGTGGGATTTACCCGACTGCGGCAGGATACTAAGCGTATTTGCTATGTTGTAATTTTTACTGAAACATAAAATTGATCTTATTTGTGTATACATGTTTATAGTAATTGTTGAGTATTACGCAAGTGCTACAAAGTAAATTCATTTATGGAAACGTCATTATTTTAGTTGACTGATACGTAATTTTCAAACGGAATCTTGGACCATTATTGTTGATAAGAATAAAACATGCGAGTATGTAGCATCGCATGATGCGAATTAGGGAGTGCAATCTTGCAGCAACATCTTCAATCTCGGTATTTGCTAGATTGAAGTTGTCTAATCTCGCAAGATCTCGCAAAGGAGATTGCCCATTTTTGGTCTAAGAAATTGTCTCGCCTCAAAACGAAAATTGAAGCAATATGTAATATCCCTCATTCTAATGAAGAATAGCTACGGCAATTGTTGCACAAAACAGGGAAACTAACTTAACTGTTAAAGGTCTTTCTACCGTTAGGTATTTTTCTTAAAGATTTGACTGTGGTGTGAAACTTTTTTGCACTGTTTACTTCGGTATAGCTAACGATAACGATTTAAGAACGAAATACTCGATATACAGCCAAACTTCAGAACTTTTGTCTCTTCCGATACCCAACTTTAACATTCAATAACTTCAGAACTCCTGTTATAATTAAATTATTTTCAGTTACAAAATGTTAAGCAATAATTAGACTTCATAATTATTTAACTTTGGCTTTGATGCGAGGCCTGCAAGTAGTGAGGCAAGCGATAGACGAACATCCATAATAGACTGGGCATGATTCTTTACAAGTATTTCATTTAATTTTATAAATATTTTATTGAAACTTTTTAAATTTATTATTCTAAGAGCGAATTAATGAAACAAAATATACGGGGTATTAGGGACGGTGTAACGAAAACTTTGCAGGCGTGCTCAGACCATGAAACTGAACAACTTTTACTATGGAGCCAATGGTGGGAAAGGAAAAAAAAATTCCGGCCTCCCATACAAAGTCAGTTAGCTGATCGTGAATTTTGTATGGGAGGCCGGATTTTTTTTTCGTTTTCCACCATTGGCTCCATAGTTAAATTTGTTCAGTTTGATGGTCTGATCATGCCTGCAAAGTTTTCGGCACACCGTCCCTAACACCCTGTATATTAGAAAAACGAGACATTTATTAAATAAAATTAACGGTTATTTTAGAAAAAACTTCTTAGAAAACACAATATATCTAGCGTGTTGTCAGCCAACTGGCTTCGGATGCTTCGGGCGATATACCCAGCAGCAGAAAAAGCCCGTTCAGCTTCTACACTTGTTGGCACCACTGATGATAAGCAGAATGCGTTGCTATCCAATCTTGCAAATCTTGCGAGATCGCGCGCGATTTTGGGTGCAAGATTAATCTTGCAAAATTAGTGCGAGATCTCGGTATTTCGCTGTTTTGCTGTTTTGATGTTTTTATACTTTGACATTTTTGACAGTAACAACCCTGGCTATGTAACAAGTGCCAATCGCGAAAATCCGAAATAGGGCCGATTGAGCCTTCTGTAAACTCTCTATTTTGTGACACAAGTCTAATCGTCCCGGAAGATCAGACTTCGAGCATTTGGAGCTGGCTCCTTAAAAACAATAATTTCAGCTTGTGTGCAGCTATGATAGTATAGGTACCTAAACAGTTTCTATAATCATAAAATTCATACCTATCATACCCACCGCTATCGATGCTACCTACTCGGAAAGCCCTCCATTAATTAAGGACATGACTGGCAAGTGATGAGTCACTGACATTGTGTCTTCCCCTCGACTGACTCTGACCATGACCACCCATGCGTGATTATTAAAAACGGAAAAATCTTTTTGGAAAGCAGAATGTTCCACCGCTGGCAGGATTTGAACCTGCGACTTTCGACATCTGTACTGCCGACGCCTCTACCAACTGGGCTGTGGCTCTGTCTTAGCCTCCGAAATAGTGCAAGTTCGGAACTTAGAAATTCGGGAGGAAGGTCAAGAATTAGTTAAGTAACTTTATGCCAAAAATCAGCTTTCTATGTCAATGTGCATAGTTGAGGACAATTATTCCTAGCCAATATACGTTCTGTTATGTGTTTTCAAAAGCCCTGCAGCTCGCCACTTCACAATTTTCTGGTAGATTATTATATACCAACCGGACGGAGGTAAGTATGTATCTACAGATGATTCATTATTACATCGTATTCATCTGTGTAATTGTGTAAGTTGCTTGTTAAATTGTGTACATCGTTTGAACGCTGCACTTTCTATTTTAGTCCCTCTAAACCTATTGTCCTAAATCTACGCCAAAGCAAGTTCGACCACTAGACCAATACCATTTAGCTCTTGAACCTTTTAGCGGGTGTTAGCGTACTGCTAGTTTGACGGCGCATGAGTAACGACGAGCCTCGGACTGCAGTGGCTGCATATTTTCTGCCGGCCACACCAGACCGCGTCTTTTATTTCTGTCTGCAAGCTGACATGTGGTCCACTTTAGTGCTGAGTTTTTGTTAAACTATTGCTATTCATGTCATGTTAAACAGTTGGTGTGTGTTTTATTCTGTTTGTACAGTGCTCGAAAGTTGAAAAGGTTGTTTGTTGATGTTTTAAACTGGGATTTTGTCCTTGTGTCCTACGAAACTATTTCGATTTCGGGTTGCGGTCGTACGTTCAACATTATAGTTTTGAACTGTAGGACCATCACAGAATATTCAGCTGACAAAACGATGAACTATAGCGAACGTTTCAGACACAGACAAAAAGATAATTCGACGCAGGCTGAGGATCTCGCAATTCATATGGGACGTAATGTGCAGGCAGTTATATCCGAAAGACAATGTCTTAAGTTTTGGCGGGACCCGCAGTTGGCAGGGGTCGGCCGGGGCGGATAATGTCACCATAACAGATTATATCTTGGCACCAACACACAGCTCTTTGTACGTTTCGGAACATCACTCTTTTATGACTCCGTTAGTCTTCTCTATTTGCTCAAAGTATTAAAGAATATCTATTTTGTCTTTTCTTGCTTATATTACGGCCAGTTGTTTTGCATAAAGACCGCTGCATTTTTGTTTCAGCTTGCAAACTTTGACTTGGTTTTCCAGCAGTTTTCCGGTTTATATTTTTTATCTCTTTGTAGGATAAGATAAATAGAATAACTTGGTCATATTCTTAAATTAAAAAGATAAATACTACTTCAATTCATTGATAGTATGATTGTTATTGTATCTCGATAAATGCTTCTGAGAAATTGTTCTTTGTCTATGATTACTTGAAAAAACACGGTTGAGTGTTACGGAGAAATTCATCACTTGATTGAATCTTGAACGATTCCAGGAAAGATTAAGGTTTTTACGTTTTATTTGTACAGTTTGGCCATTTACGTAGTATATTGTCTGTTTAATCGATTGGGATATTATGAGACAGAGTGACAGTAGCATAACATCGAGTGTCCCTTGAATTGCAATGAGCAAAGTGAATATGAGCCAAGGCTTGTTTCTGAATGTTCCCAAATCTAGAGTAGGTAGGTACACTAGGTACCTTAGACCAAGCGTTGCAGAGAATGCTTAGGGCCGGTGAGAATGCCGTTTAGGTATGCTGTGTGTACGTGGCGTAGTAATTGGAGTAATAAATCCCAGAGGCCGAGGAGCGAGCTTCGACTTATTGCCAGCACGGCCGGAAGTAGCTCCGTAAGATACCTGCTTGTTGTACCTCGATAGAGATTTCCCTTTTGATGCCGGCTTAGAATTGCATCAACCCTATGTAACCCACAGTTGCCGCAGAAGTGTTTCCTGTGAGATAAACATCCTGCACAGCGCTCACCTGCCAAGTGTGGTGAATATAGCAATACCCTCGACATTGAGAAGCCCTTGTCCAGTTGTGTACTTTTTTGGCTGCTAAAGTTAAGGTTAAGAGGTATTTAGGCAAGAATGTTGGTATCTATTGTTTTTCTGGCACATTAAAGCTACTTATAGTACCATGCTACTTCAAATAAAATGATCCAACAAATATGACACACACGACTCTCGCAGTATTAAAGTCGAACATAACGTCATTTGTATTAGTCATGTCATGCATTTGTCATATACCTATGTTTTGATGATGTCTGATGCTAAGCGTGCAATCTTAGCTGATTACCCCTCCTGACTCCTAAGGGGCAGGCCGGTATCTAATATTTTTCTGAAATATTGCTCATTACTATTCCACTCCTGTTGCCAAAGATAAACTGTGAAAAACTGCGTCAAAATTACGAAAGATCCGTTACAATTTTTCAAGTTCAATAATAAATTGACACTTTGACAGATTTATGAAGTGTCGCGGAGAAATCTTTGTCTGTTAATTTAATAATATTCCGGAGATCAATTCCGGTACGTCCGGAAATACTGACTTTGGCAAGTAAAAATGTAGAAATACCGGGAGTAACGGAAAGGGTATAACAAACCGAAAGGAGATCAAGGTACTCATGAAACTGAACAAACTGAACTGTAAAAAAATTTTGGGCCTCAATTACAAAATCGCCGATCCGCTGATTGATTTACTATGAGAGGTCCAAATTTTATTTGCATATTTCGCTCCATGTTCCATGGGGAAAGTTGTTCAGTTTCATGAGTGCCTTAACCTCCTTTCGGCTTGTTATACCCTTTCTGTTACTCGCTCTTACGAGTATTTGTGATTTTCCTTTCCCGAGCATAAAAGTTTGAGCTAATTATGACTTTCTCCGGTATTCATTGTCGCTGGCGTATAATGTATGCATACCTACCGGTTGGTAATTTCAGTCTGTCATACTATAAACAAGTTACGAGCGGCATCAACGGGTTACGACTTCGCGCGGCTTAATGACGACAGCACCCGAAGATAAAGTCGCTTTATTGCACTCGCACGCTTTTATCTGATCCCTTCATTTATTTGGAAATTTCATATCAAGCTTTTGAATTTTTACTGCTTTGTTTTGTTATGTTTAAATTTTTATTGACCCAACAAGGTTTAATTTTGCCACATGTTGTTACATGCAACAACTTTTATACACAAGAGAGAGCATCAATATCAGCTTAAAACAGAACCTATAGGTACTGCTGCACATAAGCCTCCCCCAGTGTAGGTGCGCCATGACACATACCTATATTTCCTATTTTCACCATCCATAAACATAGATATTACCTACTTACCTAGTCATAGGTTTTCTTTGTCTACTCGATGGCAACGCAACAGTTTCCTTGACCACTATTTAGCAACTGATATGTCCCTGGAAGAGATGCGTAGGTATTTATTATGGGTATTAACTCTTGTTAGGCAGTCAAGGTGGAAGATCGCAAAATTCTTACCAAAACGTTACAAATTATGAAGATTCTGACTTAATTTCGCATAAGTACGGCTATAAAGTCATGTTTCTTTTGTTTTCATTGCAAACTTCTCTTGTTTAATTGATACTTAAACAAAAGTTTTTATGTCATTCTTCATTTCTAAAGTTGGGAAGCAGCTTTGTTTTCTTTGTCATAAATAAAATTTCTAAGATGTAAGTATTTTTCTAACGAAATTTCTTTTGAAAGCACAGTTAAGAAGGAAGCTACCAGGAAATTTTTTGGAAGGTCCAGTTGCGCTTATAGCAAACGAAAGTAGTTTCGAGGACGTTAGACTTATGGGCTAATAAAAGGTGCAATTAGTAGGATTCCATGATTCAGCGTGATTTAAGTCGCGTCTCGGGTCTAGCGCAAGTCAAGTGGGATTTATGAGTTCAATTATACACGGCATGGCCACTTTCCCCCCGGCACACACCTGGCAATGTCACCACAAACTATTCCCAAATGTCCTTTTAAAAAATGTGGCACTACCATGCAGACATACAATTTATACTAGTTCAATCGAATATTCACTAGGGGTAAGTAATGGTAGTGATTCGTAGGTTATTGCTACGTAGCTACGCCACCTCCGTAGTAAATAGCTATAGTAAACAATGACTTTGGGTATCTTTTTTAATCTTAGCATCTATTTTAAGATTTGGGCTAGCTACTTTTTGAAGTGGGTAATATTAAATCTGTTTCTAAATAACTATTACTTGCAAGCTAACTTTAAGAAGGACGAACAATTTCTCTATTTGGAAACATGTTTTCAGTGCTCCATATTAGATTATCACCCACATTTTCTGCAATAAATCCTGTAAGTTGCGCATATACTGCACAAACGCTTTGACACTGTGATGAAAGATATCAAGTTTTCGCCGAGAATCTCATTGAAAGCTAGTAAGTCGCGTTCGTGTTGCTAACAACTTTAAGCTTTAGAGAATTAGTTAGGAACATAAGAGGTTGTGTGACCTAATAAGAACTAATTGTTGCTTTTCAAATCTTAAACACGTTTCGACCATTTTAAGGGTTTCGTAGTCTACTAGAAACCCTTATAATTTCGTCAAGTCTGTCTGTCTGTATGTCTGTCTGTCTGTCTGTCTGTCTGTATGCCGCGCCCTCATAACTCCGTCAGTTTTAAAGCTATCGATATGAAATATTTGGTGTGAAGATAGAACGTGTTGACCCACATTTAGAAATGTTGAGAAAAAATTATATTAAATGTTTTTTTGAACCCCCTCCCATACAAGTGAAAGGGGGGCAAAAAAAAATTTTCTCCTGTAATAATGAGTAGGGTATCTTTGAATAGGTCTTATAAAAATAAGGGGAGGTTTTTTTGGAACAAAGTCACTAAAATGTTTCTGTCTCGAGATATTTGCTTTTAAAAGAGGCGTTTTTGAGCCATAATTTGTTCCAGCTGTAACTTCTAAATTTGAAAAAAATATGGATTATAGTTCTTAATAATAATATGAAGTTACCATGAAAACTATAACGAATACTGTAACACTTAAGATTAAGGAAATATTAAAGTTTTTCAATTTGCGGTTGGTAACCATACAACTGCAAACAAAACAGCAACAAAATTAACTTTGTAACGCTGAAAGACCTGATATTTAAACGTTGATTACGAAACCCTATTTGTGAGCGTGTCTGACACGCTCTTGGCCGCTTTTTTAAAAATATTTTACTAGATACAGAATCCGGTTGTCTAATAGAAGTAGGTTATCTATCTGATTCGCTGCTCTTGAAAACTTTTACTTCCGTCCGAGGAATTCGAGAAGTCTAGAACGAAATTTTAGTCGCTTAGTTTTTCTTGTGTTGATAATAGATAATTACCTATATTACAAATCGGAAAACAGACATCCTTTTAATAACCAAACATTATAAGAACCTTAAATAAAGCACCTTATTTATAAAGGACGAACGCGTACTGGCCGTGTGGTGCCGACTTAAAATAGCATCACCCCATATCTTTCTCGTGGGTGTCGTAAGAAGCGAGCGACTAAAGGATTTGAGAGTTGATGTGTGTTGAAATTTTAGGTGATAGGCAGACACTATAGTGATACACAGACTATGACTTTAAAGAATATGACTTTAAAACTTTTGTCAGAAGTGAAGTAAATGGCCTTTTCTTTCAGCCGTTTACGCTCTGTCTACCCCGCAAGGGATATAGGCGTGATTTATGTATGTATGAACGCTTACTGGTTTCCAATTATACTTACCTACTTGTTAAAACATGTAGACTATATTACTGGCTACCTGTAATACTAGATTAAGCCCAGGTATGGGTCGGATCCCTAGTTCTATTTCTGAGGGGCTGAAGGGTTGTAAGCTCACGAGGATCAAAGCAAAATAAGCAGCTTATAATATGTGTACTAAATAATAACTAAAATATTATAATAACAAGATGCTTTGTGAGTAGAAACATATTTTCATATTTAATATTTTTTAATAATTGAACTAGCTATTCTAATAAGATTTGATGAAAGTTTCGCTTCTTTGAAACGCTGAATAGATGTATACGAATATTAGACGAATATATTTTTAATATTTAAATGTGTAATTGAATTAAACTCTGTTCATGAATTTTCACCTGCGCGTAGGTCAGTCGCATTTTAAATTGTAAGAACTTGTGCAAAAATCTTTAACGTCATATATGTTTGATCTGTGTCTGATATACCTAATAATGATAAGTCCTTTTTTCTTAATTACAGTGTGATTGATTCTGGTCTATAAAATATGAATGAACAACTTTTACTTTGGGGCGATCTTCGAAACCACAAAAACAGTAAGCGCAAAGGATATAATCAATTGGCCACACAAGTTTAGGCCCCTCACAAATGCCTTGTAAAACAAAATGTATTGGCACGAAACTTGTAGTACGTATTCCTTGTACTACCTGGATTATGCTGGTATAACTACTTTTAAATTATGCAACGGCAAGTTGATAAAATGAGGTGTAGGCAGAGCGGCAATGGCCTTGTAAATAACAATGGTTGCTACATTTCATGCAATATAAAAATATCTTTTAATTTAGAATTTGGGATTCCCGTTTCGTATAACTATGATATTTGCAAGATTGTGATAAAAAAATCAATCATAATTTTTAGTTTTAGTAAGAATTTCATACAATACCGTTTTCGGAATTCAACAAATTCGGGGTGGGCCCAAAATTGATTATCACATTTCGTCACTTAAGTTAATTTTATAGCTTAGAATAAACGTACGATTGACTGTCTGCAAAGAGATCTCTAATGTTCAGATAAAGTGCAGTAAAGGAGTCAACTGACTAACTCTGAACTTCAACCTGTTGCCAAACTTCTGGCTTTTCTATGAGAGTTAGTTGTCGTCTGCAGTCATAATCTTGAATCATTCTATCGTCGTGTATGGAGTCTATAAAGTTTTACTAATACCTATGTTTAAAGCTTGAATTTACACACACCATATTCTTTAGGTTTTGGGCTTGATAGAAATATTAAGTGCACGTTAACTTCCGAATATTTGGAATAAACGGTAAGGGATAGCTCTCCGAATGCTGATAGCTGATAGGGAGCATTCAGACCATAAAACTGAACAACAATCCGTGAAAAACTTGATAAACAGATTAGTTGCACGTTAAGGTTATTAAAGACATACCTACTTGATTCGAATATTCAGACCATAGAACTGAATAACAACCGGCAAGAAAAAAACAGGAGACGTAATAAATGTTTTGACCTCCTGTACAGAATCACGATCAGCTGACTGCCTTTTTTACGTCTCCTGTAATATTGCCCTATAGGATGTGTTTTTATATTTCCCTATGGGGAAGTAGTTCCGTTTCATGGTCTGAATTCACACTATCAGTATTCGGAGAGCTGTCCCTTATACCCGGTATAGGTACGGCTACAAAAAGTTCACAAAACGTTAATAGTTATATTTTTAGAATCTAATTAAAACTTTGAATCTTTACATATTTGGTAGAAGACAGAAATCGCTCTAGCTGGACCTTGGATACGTTCTACATATTGATGTCGAACAACATACCTACCTATTAACAACAAAAACATTTGAAAGAGGAACTAAGTATTTATTTGGGCCAGCAAATAGCAATAAAGTAATAATGAGTAAAACTATGACTACAGCTATAAAATCATAGCAAGGTAATGTGTAAGATAAAGAGGCTCGCGAGTCCCTTCCGGTTTCCGGCCGGTCCGTCGTCCGGCCGGTCCGGCTCACGACGATTCAATTTGCCCCGCGACAAACTCCATTGATTGTGCAGAAATTCCGGTCACAAACGGACGAGATTCGCATTTCGCTAGTAGTATAGTTTGTGTAATTACTAAAGGACTAGTCAAACTCACAGTTGTATACTATTTCATGTTATTTTGTTTGAAACATTCCGGAAAAACTTTGTTGTCATATTTAAACAGTTGGACATTTCGTGGATGAACTATAATTATCGCAAGTGTGTTTCGTTTACTGAAATTCGAGTAAATATATTGAAATATTTATAAAAATGAGAAAGCTTCTAAAGAGTTTAAACACTGCGATTGTACAAAATCTAAACAATGTAGGTACCTAGATTAGTATTCAACTAAGAAAGTGCTCACTTTGAATAAGAAACTTCGAAACAATGTTCCGTCGAGCAAGCCTCCTCCTCGTACCGAGTGCGGGGTACGAATGTGATTTCTACAAGTTGGTATGATATAGTTGATTTTATTTCCGGCGTGAAACAACTTGTCCCCCGCATATGCTGCTTTCCGCCGGCGCCGGAGCACAGAATGGAGGCTCAGTGAATTGTTTACATCCACAGCCGAATAGACCTAATGGGCCTTACTACGAAATAGTTAATCTCGTGTTGAGCGCGTGTCTAAAATTAAACTTTATACAAAAAACGCTAGACATACGTTCAAGGCGCGTCTAAGTTGATGTGGTAAGACCCAGTAGTTCTATTGGGTGAAATCACAGTTTACCTCCTACCTGTCGCTGAATACACTCACTAAAAATCAGGCAAACTTTAGTACAGTAAGCACGTAGGTTACTTAATTGGTTCAATGGTCATGAAACAACTTGTCCCTCGCATATGCTGCTTTCTACCAGCGCCGGAGCGCACTAAGAAGGCTTAATGAGTTGTTCATTTATCAGGCCCACTGCCCATTAGATTTATGAGGCCTTACCATCAAAAAGCTAGATGCGTGTTTAACGCGTATTTAAATAATATCTTCATACAAGAAAACGCTGGACATAAGTTCAATGTGCGTCTAACTTTAATGTGGTAAGGCCATGTAGGCCTCATTTTTGACATTGCATTTAATCTACTAATTATACTTACTGAATTTGTAGTGTAGTAGAAGTACAGTTTACATATCTAAGATTTATATAAAAACGAATGACTTTTTAAACCTCACAAATTAATAAAGTTTACAAAACTTCTAAGAAACATACAATGTACCAAACTTCTGTAGATTTTGTCAGTGGGTCACATTAGTGACAGGTTTTGTAGGAAAAAAGCAAATGCTATGTCTACAATAAGGCCCACTAAGTCATATCACTGTGTCCGACAAGTGCCCGGCACCGGAGCTCACAATCAAGGCTCAGTGATTTAATTTTACTGCCTTGCACCCCTCCGTGCTAGGTCTTCTCTTAGATAGCTGTTTTAATAATAACTATGCCAAACTGCAGAAGTTTGTTAGTGGTTCAAGTTACTTTCGGATTCTGCCACGTTAGCAGAAAATGTAGTTAGTATGCCTGCTTGCCACGCAGAGGTTCCGGGTTCAATTCCGGTGGGGTCACTCACGAAGTTGATATTTATCACTTTGTGAATTTGTTCCCAGTCTGGGTAGGACATTGCAGGCTGAACCACCTGATTGTCCGCAAGTAAGATGGTTCCGTGCTTCGGATGGGCACGTTAAGCCGTCGGTCCCGGTTGCTTTCTATGATGGCGGTCGATACTCTAGGTACATTATTCAGGCTTTGAGCTTGATAAAAGTATTAGAGAAACGTTAACCTTGAAGACAACACTTGATTCGAATATACGCGGTGTAAGGTAATGATATGGTGCATCCAGACCATAGAACTGAACAACTAACCGTAAGAAAAAAAACGGGAGAAGTAATAAATGTTTTGACCTTCCATACAAAATCACGATCAGCTGACTGCCTTTTTTACGTTTCCTGAAATATTGCCATATGGTAAGTAATTCAGTATCGTGATCTGAATTCACCCTATCAGTATTCGGAGAGCTCTGCTGTCCCTAACACCCGGTATAGTTACGGCTTCACAAAGGCCACAAAAAATTATATTTTTTCATTCTTATAGAGACTTTGAGTGAAAAGTTAGACGAGTGTTGAACGTGTGTTTAAATAAAATTCATACGAAAAACTCTAGATACGCGTTCAATGCTCGTCTAACCTTTTTCTGGTGTAGCCCCAAATCTTTGCATAATTTGGTAGAAGACAAATTTCGCACCAGCTGGGCCTTAGGTAGCTTTGGATACGTTCTACATAGTGATGAAGTCGAAGCATTTAAGCAAATACCTGATTACAACAAAATATTTGAAAGATTTATTTGGGCCAGCAAATAGCAATAAAGCAATTGAGTAAAACTATGACTACATCTATAAAATCATAGCAAGGTAATGTGTAAGATAAAGAGGCTCGCGAGTCCCTTCCGGTTTCCGGCCGGTCCGTCGTCCGGCCGGTCCGGCTCACGACGATTCAATTTGCCCCCGCGACAAACTCCATTGATTGTGCAGAAATTCCGGTCACAAACGGACGAGATTCGCATTTCGCTAGTAGTATAGTTTGTGTAATTACTAAAGGACTAGTCAAACTCACAGTTGTATAGTATTTCATGTTATTTTGTTTGAAACAGTCCGGAAAAACTTTGATGTCATATTTAAACAGTTGGACATTTCGTGGCTGAACTATAATTATCGCAAGTGTGTTACGTTTACTGAAATTCGAGTAAATATATTGAAATATTTATAAAAATGAGAAAGCTTCTAAAGAGTTTAAACACTGCGATTGTACAAAATCTAAACAATGTAGGTACCTAGATTAGTATTCAACTAAGAAAGTGCTCACTTTGAATAAGAAACTTCGAAACAATGTTCCGTCGAGCAAGCCTCCTCCTCGTACCGAGTGCGGGGTACGAATGTGATTTCTACAAGTTGGTATGATATAGTTGATTTTATTTCCGGCGTGAAACAACTTGTCCCCCGCATATGCTGCTTTCCGCCGGCGCCGGAGCACAGAATGGAGGCTCAGTGAATTGTTTACATCCACAGCCGAATAGACCTAATGGGCCTTACTACGAAATAGTTAATCTCGTGTTGAGCGAGTGTCTAAAATTAAACTTTATACAAAAAACGCTAGACATACGTTCAAGGCGCGTCTAAGTTGATGTGGTAAGACCCAGTAGTTCTATTGGGTGAAATCACAGTTTACCTCCTACCTGTCGCTGAATACACTCACTAAAAATCAGGCAAACTTTAGTACAGTAAGCACGTAGGTTACTTAATTGGTTCAATGGTCATGAAACAACTTGTCCCTCGCATATGCTGCTTTCTACCAGCGCCGGAGCGCACTAAGAAGGCTTAATGAGTTGTTCATTTATCAGGCCCACTGCCCATTAGATTTATGAGGCCTTACCATCAAAAGCTAGATGCGTGTTTAACGCGTATTTAAATAATATCTTCATACAAGAAAACGCTGGACATAAGTTCAATGTGCGTCTAACTTTAATGTGGTAAGGCCATGTAGGCCTCATTTTTGACATTGCATTTAATCTACTAATTATACTTACTGAATTTGTAGTGTAGTAGAAGTACAGTTTACATATCTAAGATTTATATAAAAACGAATGACTTTTAAACCTCACAAATTAATAAAGTTTACAAAACTTCTAAGAAACATACAATGTACCAAACTTCTGTAGATTTTGTCAGTGGGTCACATTAGTGACAGGTTTTGTAGGAAAAAAGCAAATGCTATGTCTACAATAAGGCCCACTAAGTCATATCACTGTGTCCGACAAGTGCCCGGCACCGGAGCTCACAATCAAGGCTCAGTGATTTAATTTTACTGCCTTGCACCCCTCCGTGCTAGGTCTTCTCTTAGATAGCTGTTTTAATAATAACTATGCCAAACTGCAGAAGTTTGTTAGTGGTTCAAGTTACTTTCGGATTCTGCCACGTTAGCAGAAAATGTAGTTAGTATGCCTGCTTGCCACGCAGAGGTTCCGGGTTCAATTCCCGGTGGGGTCACTCACGAAGTTGATATTTATCACTTTGTGAATTTGTTCCCAGTCTGGGTAGGACATTGCAGGCTGAACCACCTGATTGTCCGCAAGTAAGATGGTTCCGTGCTTCGGATGGGCACGTTAAGCCGTCGGTCCCGGTTGCTTTCTATGATGGCGGTCGATACTCTAGGTACATTATTCAGGCTTTGAGCTTGATAAAAGTATTAGAGAAACGTTAACCTTGAAGACAACACTTGATTCGAATATACGCGGTGTAAGGTAATGATATGGTGCATCCAGACCATAGAACTGAACAACTAACCGTAAGAAAAAAAACGGGAGAAGTAATAAATGTTTTGACCTTCCATACAAAATCACGATCAGCTGACTGCCTTTTTTACGTTTCCTGAAATATTGCCATATGGTAAGTAATTCAGTATCGTGATCTGAATTCACCCTATCAGTATTCGGAGAGCTCTGCTGTCCCTAACACCCGGTATAGTTACGGCTTCACAAAGGCCACAAAAAATTATATTTTTTCATTCTTATAGAGACTTTGAGTGAAAAGTTAGACGAGTGTTGAACGTGTGTTTAAATAAAATTCATACGAAAAACTCTAGATACGCGTTCAATGCTCGTCTAACCTTTTTCTGGTGTAGCCCCAAATCTTTGCATAATTTGGTAGAAGACAAATTTCGCACCAGCTGGGCCTTAGGTAGCTTTGGATACGTTCTACATAGTGATGAAGTCGAAGCATTTAAGCAAATACCTGATTACAACAAAATATTTGAAAGATTTATTTGGGCCAGCAAATAGCAATAAAGTAATAATGAGTAAAACTATGACTACATCTATAAAATCATAGCAAGGTAATGTGTAAGATAAAGAGGCTCGCGAGTCCCTTCCGGTTTCCGGCCGGTCCGTCGTCCGGCCGGTCCGGCTCACGACGATTCAATTTGCCCCCGCGACAAACTCCATTGATTGTGCAGAAATTCCGGTCACAAACGGACGAGATTCGCATTTCGCTAGTAGTATAGTTTGTGTAATTACTAAAGGACTAGTCAAACTCACAGTTGTATACTATTTCATGTTATTTTGTTTGAAACATTCCGGAAAAACTTTGTTGTCATATTTAAACAGTTGGACATTTCGTGGATGAACTATAATTATCGCAAGTGTGTTTCGTTTACTGAAATTCGAATAAATATTTCGAAGTATTCATAAAAATGAGAAAGCTTCAAAAGAGTTAAAAATTGTGATTGTACAAAATCTAAACAATTTAGATTAGTATTCAACTAAGAAAGTGCTCACTTTGAATAAGAAACTTCGAAACAATGTTCCGTCGAGCAAGCCTCCTCCTCGTACCGAGTGCGGGGTACGAATGTGATTTCTACAAGTTGGTATGATATAGTTGATTTTATTTCCGGCGTGAAACAACTTGTCCCCCGCATATGCTGCTTTCCGCCGGCGCCGGAGCACAGAATGGAGGCTCAGTGAATTGTTTACATCCACAGCCGAATAGACCTAATGGGCCTTACTACGAAATAGTTAATCTCGTGTTGAGCGCGTGTCTAAAATTAAACTTTATACAAAAAACGCTAGACATACGTTCAAGGCGCGTCTAAGTTGATGTGGTAAGACCCAGTAGTTCTATTGGGTGAAATCACAGTTTACCTCCTACCTGTCGCTGAATACACTCACTAAAAATCAGGCAAACTTTAGTACAGTAAGCACGTAGGTTACTTAATTGGTTCAATGGTCATGAAACAACTTGTCCCTCGCATATGCTGCTTTCTACCAGCGCCGGAGCGCACTAAGAAGGCTTAATGAGTTGTTCATTTATCAGGCCCACTGCCCATTAGATTTATGAGGCCTTACCATCAAAAAGCTAGATGCGTGTTTAACGCGTATTTAAATAATATCTTCATACAAGAAAACGCTGGACATAAGTTCAATGTGCGTCTAACTTTAATGTGGTAAGGCCATGTAGGCCTCATTTTTGACATTGCATTTAATCTACTAATTATACTTACTGAATTTGTAGTGTAGTAGAAGTACAGTTTACATATCTAAGATTTATATAAAAACGAATGACTTTTTAAACCTCACAAATTAATAAAGTTTACAAAACTTCTAAGAAACATACAATGTACCAAACTTCTGTAGATTTTGTCAGTGGGTCACATTAGTGACAGGTTTTGTAGGAAAAAAGCAAATGCTATGTCTACAATAAGGCCCACTAAGTCATATCACTGTGTCCGACAAGTGCCCGGCACCGGAGCTCACAATCAAGGCTCAGTGATTTAATTTTACTGCCTTGCACCCCTCCGTGCTAGGTCTTCTCTTAGATAGCTGTTTTAATAATAACTATGCCAAACTGCAGAAGTTTGTTAGTGGTTCAAGTTACTTTCGGATTCTGCCACGTTAGCAGAAAATGTAGTTAGTATGCCTGCTTGCCACGCAGAGGTTCCGGGTTCAATTCCCGGTGGGGTCACTCACGAAGTTGATATTTATCACTTTGTGAATTTGTTCCCAGTCTGGGTAGGACATTGCAGGCTGAACCACCTGATTGTCCGCAAGTAAGATGGTTCCGTGCTTCGGATGGGCACGTTAAGCCGTCGGTCCCGGTTGCTTTCTATGATGGCGGTCGATACTCTAGGTACATTATTCAGGCTTTGAGCTTGATAAAAGTATTAGAGAAACGTTAACCTTGAAGACAACACTTGATTCGAATATACGCGGTGTAAGGTAATGATATGGTGCATCCAGACCATAGAACTGAACAACTAACCGTAAGAAAAAAAACGGGAGAAGTAATAAATGTTTTGACCTTCCATACAAAATCACGATCAGCTGACTGCCTTTTTTACGTTTCCTGAAATATTGCCATATGGTAAGTAATTCAGTATCGTGATCTGAATTCACCCTATCAGTATTCGGAGAGCTCTGCTGTCCCTAACACCCGGTATAGTTACGGCTTCACAAAGGCCACAAAAAATTATATTTTTTCATTCTTATAGAGACTTTGAGTGAAAAGTTAGACGAGTGTTGAACGTGTGTTTAAATAAAATTCATACGAAAAACTCTAGATACGCGTTCAATGCTCGTCTAACCTTTTTCTGGTGTAGCCCAAATCTTTGCATAATTTGGTAGAAGACAAATTTCGCACCAGCTGGGCCTTAGGTAGCTTTGGATACGTTCTACATAGTGATGAAGTCGAAGCATTTAAGCAAATACCTGATTACAACAAAATATTTGAAAGATTTATTTGGGCCAGCAAATAGCAATAAAGTAATAATGAGTAAAACTATGACTACAGCTATAAAATCATAGCAAGGTAATGTGTAAGATAAAGAGGCTCGCGAGTCCCTTCCGGTTTCCGGCCGGTCCGTCGTCCGGCCGGTCCGGCTCACGACGATTCAATTTGCCCCGCGACAAACTCCATTGATTGTGCAGAAATTCCGGTCACAAACGGACGAGATTCGCATTTCGCTAGTAGTATAGTTTGTGTAATTACTAAAGGACTAGTCAAACTCACAGTTGTATACTATTTCATGTTATTTTGTTTGAAACATTCCGGAAAAACTTTGTTGTCATATTTAAACAGTTGGACATTTCGTGGATGAACTATAATTATCGCAAGTGTGTTACGTTTACTGAAATTCGAGTAAATATATTGAAATATTTATAAAAATGAGAAAGCTTCTAAAGAGTTTAAACACTGCGATTGTACAAAATCTAAACAATGTAGGTACCTAGATTAGTATTCAACTAAGAAAGTGCTCACTTTGAATAAGAAACTTCGAAACAATGTTCCGTCGAGCAAGCCTCCTCCTCGTACCGAGTGCGGGGTACGAATGTGATTTCTACAAGTTGGTATGATATAGTTGATTTTATTTCCGGCGTGAAACAACTTGTCCCCCGCGTATGCTGCTTTCCGCCGGCGCCGGAGCACAGAATGGAGGCTCAGTGAATTGTTTACATCCACAGCCGAATAGACCTAATGGGCCTTACTACGAAATAGTTAATCTCGTGTTGAGCGCGTGTCTAAAATTAAACTTTATACAAAAAACGCTAGACATACGTTCAAGGCGCGTCTAAGTTGATGTGGTAAGACCCAGTAGTTCTATTGGGTGAAATCACAGTTTACCTCCTACCTGTCGCTGAATACACTCACTAAAAATCAGGCAAACTTTAGTACAGTAAGCACGTAGGTTACTTAATTGGTTCAATGGTCATGAAACAACTTGTCCTCGCATATGCTGCTTTCTACCAGCGCCGGAGCGCACTAAGAAGGCTTAATGAGTTGTTCATTTATCAGGCCCACTGCCCATTAGATTTATGAGGCCTTACCATCAAAAAGCTAGATGCGTGTTTAACGCGTATTTAAATAATATCTTCATACAAGAAAACGCTGGACATAAGTTCAATGTGCGTCTAACTTTAATGTGGTAAGGCCATGTAGGCCTCATTTTGACATTGCATTTAATCTACTAATTATACTTACTGAATTTGTAGTGTAGTAGAAGTACAGTTTACATATCTAAGATTTATATAAAACGAATGACTTTTAAACCTCACAAATTAATAAAGTTTACAAAACTTCTAAGAAACATACAATGTACCAAACTTCTGTAGATTTTGTCAGTGGGTCACATTAGTGACAGGTTTTGTAGGAAAAAAGCAAATGCTATGTCTACAATAAGGCCCACTAAGTCATATCACTGTGTCCGACAAGTGCCCGGCACCGGAGCTCACAATCAAGGCTCAGTGATTTAATTTTACTGCCTTGCACCCTCCGTGCTAGGTCTTCTCTTAGATAGCTGTTTTAATAATAACTATGCCAAACTGCAGAAGTTTGTTAGTGGTTCAAGTTACTTTCGGATTCTGCCACGTTAGCAGAAAATGTAGTTAGTATGCCTGCTTGCCACGCAGAGGTTCCGGGTTCAATTCCCGGTGGGGTCACTCACGAAGTTGATATTTATCACTTTGTGAATTTGTTCCCAGTCTGGGTAGGACATTGCAGGCTGAACCACCTGATTGTCCGCAAGTAAGATGGTTCCGTGCTTCGGATGGGCACGTTAAGCCGTCGGTCCCGGTTGCTTTCTATGATGGCGGTCGATACTCTAGGTACATTATTCAGGCTTTGAGCTTGATAAAAGTATTAGAGAAACGTTAACCTTGAAGACAACACTTGATTCGAATATACGCGGTGTAAGGTAATGATATGGTGCATCCAGACCATAGAACTGAACAACTAACCGTAAGAAAAAAAACGGGAGAAGTAATAAATGTTTTGACCTTCCATACAAAATCACGATCAGCTGACTGCCTTTTTTACGTTTCCTGAAATATTGCCATATGGTAAGTAATTCAGTATCGTGATCTGAATTCACCCTATCAGTATTCGGAGAGCTCTGCTGTCCCTAACACCCGGTATAGTTACGGCTTCACAAAGGCCACAAAAAATTATATTTTTTCATTCTTATAGAGACTTTGAGTGAAAAGTTAGACGAGTGTTGAACGTGTGTTTAAATAAAATTCATACGAAAAACTCTAGATACGCGTTCAATGCTCGTCTAACCTTTTTCTGGTGTAGCCCCAAATCTTTGCATAATTTGGTAGAAGACAAATTTCGCACCAGCTGGGCCTTAGGTAGCTTTGGATACGTTCTACATAGTGATGAAGTCGAAGCATTTAAGCAAATACCTGATTACAACAAAATATTTGAAAGATTTATTTGGGCCAGCAAATAGCAATAAAGTAATAATGAGTAAAACTATGACTACAGCTATAAAATCATAGCAAGGTAATGTGTAAGATAAAGAGGCTCGCGAGTCCCTTCCGGTTTCCGGCCGGTCCGTCGTCCGGCCGGTCCGGCTCACGACGATTCAATTTGCCCCCGCGACAAACTCCATTGATTGTGCAGAAATTCCGGTCACAAACGGACGAGATTCGCATTTCGCTAGTAGTATAGTTTGTGTAATTACTAAAGGACTAGTCAAACTCACAGTTGTATACTATTTCATGTTATTTTGTTTGAAACATTCCGGAAAAACTTTGTTGTCATATTTAAACAGTTGGACATTTCGTGGATGAACTATAATTATCGCAAGTGTGTTACGTTTACTGAAATTCGAGTAAATATATTGAAATATTTATAAAAATGAGAAAGCTTCTAAAGAGTTTAAACACTGCGATTGTACAAAATCTAAACAATGTAGGTACCTAGATTAGTATTCAACTAAGAAAGTGCTCACTTTGAATAAGAAACTTCGAAACAATGTTCCGTCGAGCAAGCCTCCTCCTCGTACCGAGTGCGGGGTACGAATGTGATTTCTACAAGTTGGTATGATATAGTTGATTTTATTTCCGGCGTGAAACAACTTGTCCCCCGCGTATGCTGCTTTCCGCCGGCGCCGGAGCACAGAATGGAGGCTCAGTGAATTGTTTACATCCACAGCCGAATAGACCTAATGGGCCTTACTACGAAATAGTTAATCTCGTGTTGAGCGCGTGTCTAAAATTAAACTTTATACAAAAAACGCTAGACATACGTTCAAGGCGCGTCTAAGTTGATGTGGTAAGACCCAGTAGTTCTATTGGGTGAAATCACAGTTTACCTCCTACCTGTCGCTGAATACACTCACTAAAAATCAGGCAAACTTTAGTACAGTAAGCACGTAGGTTACTTAATTGGTTCAATGGTCATGAAACAACTTGTCCCTCGCATATGCTGCTTTCTACCAGCGCCGGAGCGCACTAAGAAGGCTTAATGAGTTGTTCATTTATCAGGCCCACTGCCCATTAGATTTATGAGGCCTTACCATCAAAAGCTAGATGCGTGTTTAACGCGTATTTAAATAATATCTTCATACAAGAAAACGCTGGACATAAGTTCAATGTGCGTCTAACTTTAATGTGGTAAGGCCATGTAGGCCTCATTTTTGACATTGCATTTAATCTACTAATTATACTTACTGAATTTGTAGTGTAGTAGAAGTACAGTTTACATATCTAAGATTTATATAAAAACGAATGACTTTTAAACCTCACAAATTAATAAAGTTTACAAAACTTCTAAGAAACATACAATGTACCAAACTTCTGTAGATTTTGTCAGTGGGTCACATTAGTGACAGGTTTTGTAGGAAAAAAGCAAATGCTATGTCTACAATAAGGCCCACTAAGTCATATCACTGTGTCCGACAAGTGCCCGGCACCGGAGCTCACAATCAAGGCTCAGTGATTTAATTTTACTGCCTTGCACCCTCCGTGCTAGGTCTCTCTTAGATAGCTGTTTTAATAATAACTATGCCAAACTGCAGAAGTTTGTTAGTGGTTCAAGTTACTTTCGGATTCTGCCACGTTAGCAGAAAATGTAGTTAGTATGCCTGCTTGCCACGCAGAGGTTCCGGGTTCAATTCCCGGTGGGGTCACTCACGAAGTTGATATTTATCACTTTGTGAATTTGTTCCCAGTCTGGGTAGGACATTGCAGGCTGAACCACCTGATTGTCCGCAAGTAAGATGGTTCCGTGCTTCGGATGGGCACGTTAAGCCGTCGGTCCCGGTTGCTTTCTATGATGGCGGTCGATACTCTAGGTACATTATTCAGGCTTTGAGCTTGATAAAAGTATTAGAGAAACGTTAACCTTGAAGACAACACTTGATTCGAATATACGCGGTGTAAGGTAATGATATGGTGCATCCAGACCATAGAACTGAACAACTAACCGTAAGAAAAAAAACGGGAGAAGTAATAAATGTTTTGACCTTCCATACAAAATCACGATCAGCTGACTGCCTTTTTTACGTTTCCTGAAATATTGCCATATGGTAAGTAATTCAGTATCGTGATCTGAATTCACCCTATCAGTATTCGGAGAGCTCTGCTGTCCCTAACACCCGGTATAGTTACGGCTTCACAAAGGCCACAAAAAATTATATTTTTTCATTCTTATAGAGACTTTGAGTGAAAAGTTAGACGAGTGTTGAACGTGTGTTTAAATAAAATTCATACGAAAAACTCTAGATACGCGTTCAATGCTCGTCTAACCTTTTTCTGGTGTAGCCCCAAATCTTTGCATAATTTGGTAGAAGACAAATTTCGCACCAGCTGGGCCTTAGGTAGCTTTGGATACGTTCTACATAGTGATGAAGTCGAAGCATTTAAGCAAATACCTGATTACAACAAAATATTTGAAAGATTTATTTGGGCCAGCAAATAGCAATAAAGTAATAATGAGTAAAACTATGACTACATCTATAAAATCATAGCAAGGTAATGTGTAAGATAAAGAGGCTCGCGAGTCCCTTCCGGTTTCCGGCCGGTCCGTCGTCCGGCCGGTCCGGCTCACGACGATTCAATTTGCCCCCGCGACAAACTCCATTGATTGTGCAGAAATTCCGGTCACAAACGGACGAGATTCGCATTTCGCTAGTAGTATAGTTTGTGTAATTACTAAAGGACTAGTCAAACTCACAGTTGTATACTATTTCATGTTATTTTGTTTGAAACATTCCGGAAAAACTTTGTTGTCATATTTAAACAGTTGGACATTTCGTGGATGAACTATAATTATCGCAAGTGTGTTTCGTTTACTGAAATTCGAATAAATATTTCGAAGTATTCATAAAAATGAGAAAGCTTCAAAAGAGTTAAAAATTGTGATTGTACAAAATCTAAACAATTTAGATTAGTATTCAACTAAGAAAGTGCTCACTTTGAATAAGAAACTTCAAAACAATGTTCCGTCGGGCAAACCTCCGCCTTGTACCGAGTGCGGGGTACGAATGTGATTTCTACAAGTTGGTATGATATAGTTGATTTTATTTCCGGCGTGAAACAACTTGTCCCCCGCATATGCTGCTTTCCGCCGGCGCCGGAGCGCAGAATGGAGGCTCAGTGAATTGTTCAGATATAAGACCCACAGCCGATTAGACCCAATGGGCCTTACTACGAAATAGTTAGTCTCGTGTTGAGCGCGTGTCTAAAATTAAGGAACGCTAGACATACTTTTAGGGCGTGCCTAAGTTGTTTGTGGTAAGACCCAGTAGTTCTATTGAGTGAAATCACATTTTACCTATTACCTGTCGCTGAATACACCCACTAAAAATCAGGTAAACTTTAGTACAGTAAGCACGTAGTTACTTAATTAGTTCAATGGTCATGATAACTGGTCCCCCGCATATGCTGCTTTCCGCCGGCGCCGGAGCGCAGAATGGAGGCTCAGTGAATTGTTCACATATTAGTCCCAGGCCGATTAGACCCAGCGGGCCTTACCATAAACATGTTAGACCAGTGTTGAACGCGTGTTTAAAATAAAGCATCGCACAAAAAAGACGCTAGACTCGTGTTCAACTTTTTTGCGGTAAGGTCTAATGGGTGAAATTACATTTTGCCTATTACCTGTCACACTGTTACTGAATACACTCACAATAAATCGATAATCTTTGGTACAATTAGCACGTACTTACCTAATTGGTCCTTGTCCCCCGCATATGCTACTTTCCGCCGGTGCCAGAGCGGTTTAGTGACGGCGGTTTAGTGAATTGTTCACTTATTTGGCCCACTGCCGATTAGACCCAGTACGCCTTACAATATAAATTAAATACGCGTTAAACGCGTGTTTAAATAATATCTTCATACAAGAAAATGCTAGACATACGTTCAATGTGCGTCTAACTTTAATGTGGTTAGGCCAATTAGACTCACTGAATTTGTAGTGTATACTACACTACAGTAGTACAGATACTACACTTAAATAGAACAGATCAAAGAGATTTAACCTGACAAACTAACAAAAGTTACAAATCTTTTAAGATACATACAAAACTAAACTTGTGTAGTTTTTGTCAGCGAGTCTCATTATTATTAGGTTTTTTAAATAGAAAATGTAATGATCAACTAGACCTATTGGGTCCTATCAGCAGTGGGTCTGACAAGTGCGATGGTGCTGGAGCTCACAATGGAGGCTCAGTGATTTAGTTTCATTGCCATGCACCCCTCCTTGCGAGGCTTTCGGAAAGTTGTTTTAATATGAACTGTACCAAACTGCAGAAGTTTGTTAGTGGGTCAAATTAGTTTCGGGTTCTGCAGGTAAACAGAAAGTGTAATGTCACCAACTAGATGACTGGGTCTTATCGGCAGTGGGTCTGACAAGTGCCCCGGCGCCGGAGAGTACAATGGAGGCTCAGTGATTTAGTTTTATTGTCATGCACCCCTCCTTGCGAGGCCTCTTCTTGGATAGTTGTTTTAATATCAGCTTAAAAATGAAATTGACTGACAAACAACAGGAACAAATAGTCTGTATCGGGGATGCTGGTTCAGCTAGGCAAAAAATCTGCTTTGTCATTTCCATTAGTGACTGATGATTTTCCGGAATAGTGTTTTGAATATTTTCTTTGAATTTTCTTTCATTCTGACTTTTTAAATAAGATGCTGATGTTCCAATATCTTGAGGATAGCGTTAACTAAAACATTTTACCGATCATCATCTTCCTGCCCTTATCCCAATTAATTGGGGTTGGCGCAACACGTTTCGTTGAACACAAAATCGTGTTGCAAAAGGCTTTGGCTGAATTTTACGACCGGTCGCCTACCAGACGTCAACCGTCCTTGGGAATGCTTTTGTGGTGGATTAACCGCCACCATGCGGTTGGCCCTGGCTGTTTGGGTGGGATGTATCACTCGGTCGCCTCTTACGATCCCCACGGGAAAAGAGTGGGTGGTGCTATTCCACTCTGCCGGCACCACATGGCTCCGATATTATTAGAAATAATAGAAGAATAATATCGATGCTAATCTCTTTCATTTATTAATAGGAAATAAGCCTAAAACTATCTAAGAATCTTGTCAACCGCATCACCTAATGTGTTTACGCTCCGCTGGTCTCTACGTAGACAATACCACGTACACAGAAGGCTTTGTTCAACTTCACAGGCCGTTGAGCAGGCGATAGTCTAGACTTTGAACAAAGGGTATGCTTTTAGAATTGGCCTATTTATCTCTGAAGGTCATAGAAAGCCGATAAACCTATAATGTGCGGTATTCCGCGCGCCTCAATAAGTATTATGTACGTACCTATTGGTACTTATAAACTGATGCGTGAGTATACAACCCACCCTTTTAAGACACCAACGCATACTAGTTTTTCAAACAGTTACTTAGAATATCCAAAATAAGTTGATCTCTTTAATAGGTAGGTTGGTGTGGTCCGCGTGTAAATTTTACTTTACTTCAAGTGGTGCAGATGAAGTGTCACGAAGCGGAGGCTCTTAAATTGAAGCCTCTACCTTCCCAACTAGCTACAACATCAGCAATTTCACAGAAACCACCCCTGTTATTTAGAGGTTATACTGTTGAAGCTAGAACTAGTACCTATCTGAAGGTACCCTTAAATTAGTACTTAGATTGCAGTTGCTGAGAATTGCAATGTAAATACTGCCTCTTACCATTCTTTTTACTTGTTTACTTGTATGCCAGCCCGATCGTAGTATCATCCGGCCGTAAAATTGTTCGGTTGAAATCATAAAGCGAGCTGTTCTTGGGATGGATCGCCGCTACTGCCCAGCACAGTAAAGTAAAAATTAAAAGATCAGTAATAAGTCTTTACCTATTACTTATTTAGAGGTATAAACGAATTCAATAAATGCATGCTGCAATCTTTATTAAATTATGATTCGCAACAGGGCATTGCAACGTTCCAGTGCATTGAAGCGTACTAAACTGAAACTATTTCCTTCTATTATTTCCACTTACTGACACTTAAACGACCTATAAAATACAACCTACAATATAAAATGTACGCTTACCCAGCACCACACCACAAAATAAGTATTTAGCAGGCACTGTGGCTGTGCTGCGACAACTGATCTGATCTGCGGCATGTGAAAGGCAGTGACCGCGCACAAAAACATTCCCTGGCTGAAAAAAAAAATAGCTTCCTAAAGATTCTGATATACAGGCTCAGCACCACATTTATTTATTCTACTGTGGCTGTATTGCGGGCGTTTTGAGCCAAGCTGCGGCACGTGACCGTCAGAGAAACAGCAACTTAGACAGGTGTCTAAAAACAGATAGGGTGGCTAGCGATATACTGACTCATCACTACACTTGTTTACTCTACTGTAGCTGTATTGCGGGCGCACTGAGCCGAGCTGCGACACGTGACCGTCAGAGAAACAGAAACTTAGACAGGTGTCTAAAAAAAAGATATGGTGGCTAGCGATATACTGACTCATCACTACACTTGTTTACTCTACTGTAGCTGTATTGCGGGCGCACTGAGCCGATCTACGGCACGTGACCGCAGTGACCGCACAACACCGGACCGTAGCTGGAAAAATCGTCAGACGTGACTCTGCTCCTATCGCTTCAGCCCCAATACCGAAGAATAAGTACAGATTCTTCATCAAAAATAACCTCCCATCGTTCCTCAAACATTTTCTTACCTTTATTTCTGACTAACATACAGCTTGACCACGCTAAGTTGAACATTGGAAACAAAAGAGTAGCGATGCAGTTTTCGCGGAGCTAATCCGAAAATCGGTAGTACCGGTTTCAACCCTCTTCTACCGATTGTAACACAAATTATTCAAGTAACAAAAAAAAAGAGATGTTTGGCATAAAGATTGCATTATCCATGTCTTTACACTTATTATTATGCAAAAAAAATAAAAGAATATTTTTCAATTGCATTTCCTAATCTGCGGTGTTTTGAAGTAAAATATTAGATGGACTAAATAACAATTTGGATTAAACCAAGCGTATTATTTGGTGAAAATATGAATCTTCCAAATCTACCGGTTTATTGTGTCTATAAACCGGTACCTACCGATTTACGATTTGGACAACGTTTTTGAAGATTTTTGACATAATCATAAGGCCCTTTTTCCACTACTCCGATCCGTAACCGGATATCAGATGTAGCGATCCGAAAAATACCGGAATTCCGGTCACCGCTTTTCCACCTATTCGGTAAAAAACGGACAGTAAAGTTTCATTATCTCGACGGACTCGAACTCGGACGGACGACATAGTAGAATGTACAATTGTTTTAAAGCATGCATAATTTTTGTACAATACCAATTGTTCGGGAAATTACCGTTTCGATACAATCCGGATACCGGTGAAGTGCAAAAGCGAGTATAGTATTTTAATAGATTTCTAAATCGGATTGGAAATTATCGTGTACCGGATCGGACTTGTGGAAAAAGAGCCTAAAACTTGAATGTGCGGTAGCGATGGCAAAAAAATAATGAGCCTCTTGAGGGTCTTTGAAACTGTAGAAAGTTACATAGATTAATACCACTTTTGGACCCGTATTGTCCAGATGATAAAAATATGTTTTCGGTCAGAAATTATATTTAAATTAGAATTCAAAATTCTTTTAATTGCTCACGAAACTTGGAAATAAACCAAACACTTACTTGAAAGTACAATCTAAGAAATCCATAACTTTAAGTATATTCCGAATATGTCAAACTTAACCAATTGACACATGCATAGAAATAAACATAGGGACAGCTAGAAGACTTACTCCGAAACAAGAAGTGCGGTCAATAGCCGTAACGGATGCCCCATACATCTTGATACTGTCAATACCTATTTTTCAATACGAGTTATTAAATTGTTATTTTATTTATTTATTTATTTAACCGTTTATTGTACACAATAAAACACAAAGGACATAACATATTGAACAATACACAACAGGTCAGCTTATTTCTAAAAAGAAATCTCTTACAGCAAGTTACAAGCAAGCAGTTAGTGGAATAAAAAATAAATTGGGCATACAATTTTTGACCTTAAGGCATTTATCAAATTTGAGTATTTTAGAAATGATGTAACATATTTAACAAAGAATATCAAAAATCCACGGCTTTCTGAAAATTGTCAATAAGGTTCAAAATCAAACCACATTTTTTGCTTTGAAATCGGTAGTAGAGTCAATAAATATGGTGCAAGCAATTTTCGACCTTATTGACATTTGGCAAATTTTCATACGGTATAGGTGTAGTAACATATTTAACAAAGAATATCAAAAATCCAAGGCTTTCTGAAAATTGTCAATAAGGTCGAAAATTGCTTGAACCACGTTTTTTGCTTTAAAAATCAGTAATAGAGTTAAAAAATATGGTGCAAGCAATTTTCGACCTTATTGACATTTGACAAATTTCAATATTGTAGAGATGTAGTAATAGAAAAATTTCAAAATTTTGGGAATTCGGAGGATTGTCAATAAATTCGAGAATGGCTTGCATCAATTTGTTTGCTATGAAACCGATATAATGGAGTAAAACAATATGGTACACGTAATGACACGTTTTCCAACTTTAGAAATTAGAATCTGCGGCACAAAATAGAGAGTTTACAGAAGGTTCACTCGGCCCAATTTCGGATTTTCGCGATTGGCAATTTGAATGTTTTTTTTTTATTTCTACCTATGTTTTTGGAGAAAGTTGTTAAGTTTCATGGACTGATTCACCCCTTAAAATATTTGCAGTATTTTTTTACATACCGAATTGTTACATGGACGGACATGAATAATAATAATGTTAACCATAGTTACATATATAGTGAACTTTTTTGCTATCCGTACCACATTTTTTGCAATTGACATTTAGTTTGACGTCCCTGATTTGCTTGTAAGCCTGGTGTACCTGTACCTAGTGGCAGTAAAAATAAATATTCAATGTATATGACACAGATGTACGACGATTCGATTTGGAATAACAATAAAACGAACTCATCGGGAAGTTATCTCCCTCTCCCCCCTATTTCCTGGCCTCAGTCACAGCGATGTATTACCGGGATAAGATGTTCAATGGTGCAGCTCCAATGACTGCCAATTCGTCTAATTTTCTCTTTTCCTTCGTTCGTTGGAAAATATGTTTTGGTTTTATTGAAATCGAAGGCGGCGGTTATGTTGCAACCTAGTCATTACGGCCTAATAATTATAGCCTAGTAATCATAGCCTTATAGCCAAAACCGGTTTACTCGCGATAGTAAAAGCTCTGATTTAAGTTGAAATAACCTCTTGTAGTATACTTGTGGCAAATTTTGTATAAATGTGTAGTAGGTAACGTAAAGCAACCTTGGCTGAATTGTTCGCGGCTGTAGTTTAGCCAAACAAACATGCATACAAGTTTAAGGCAAAACGACTTAGCACCTCAATTTACCTCGTCTTAAGCTTACGCGGACACACATATAAATGAGTCAAAATGGTAAAAACGGGATTCTTACATTTTGTTTTGAATTGTCCGATATTTCAACTCAATTGTATGGGCCATTATCACAGAGCAACTGATGTTGCTTGTTGTTGTCACGGTAAAAACCCCGTTTTTACTATTTTAAGTCATCTCATGTTACCCATTTCAGGGATAAAGTCATAATGATAATCACGTAGAAATCAATGTGAAACTAAATTAGTTTACATCTGACAAAGTAGACGAAACTTATTTATGTCAGTAAAATTTACGTGATAGTACCTACCTAAACTTATTTTTGGCAACGAGTAAATTATGCACAATAGAAATCTATTTACCAGATAATTTTGCTCGGAACTACTAGCCAAACTGAAATTGATTTAGTGGTTATGTTACGCGGGCATGAATAATTGTAATATCATCTACACTACAGGTTACTAAATTATGAAATTATTATACCTACGTCAACATTTCTTGGTAAATGATAGGTATGTAATATGATTTCAACTCTGGGTAGCTTCAAAATTAACCGTTTGTATCAATTTAAAGTGCTTTCATGTTATGAGTGAAATGCGGATTGCTATGTCGTCAGTAGCACAATCAGTCAATTATCAAGGGAATGTGAAAAAGACAATAAAAGTCAAGAAAATATTGAAATGCCGATAGTTAACCGCAAACTCATATGTCAGCGAGCAGACAGAAATAAAAGTAGTTGTGTGGCCAGCGTGAAATATGCAGCCACTGCAGTCCAGCACGCTTGCCGTTACTTACATAACGTCAAAACCGCATTCATAGACAAAAGAACAAAAACTAACTAACATTTTAAATATGTTTGGTCTACCCGTACGCAAAATGAATTAAACAACGATAGAGTGAAATAAATATAAAAGCTTTTTAACAAGAAATTGAGACAACGTCAAATATACCTATTTGGATTAAGTAAACTAAAATGTTGGTGTATATGAAGTTTTTACCGCAGGCAGTATTTGAACCTGCGACCTTCGTTCGGCATCTGCACTGTCGACTCCACTATCAACTGGGCTACCAACTATTCAGTTTTTCTGGGATGTTCAATACCTCAGAGCAAAACAAAAAAAAAACATAGGTAAATAGGCGTATTTTTCCTCCTTGTGATAATAGTGTAGAAATGAGACACGATGTATTTTTAGATCGTTGGTATGTATAGTGTTGAACGGTCAGGGTCGCAGTCGTGTTGTGGAAGGACAATGTCAGCGCCGTTTCTGCAAGTCATGGCCTTAATTGCCGATGAGCCTATTCACGCCGAAGGCTATCGGTTTCATTCAGAGCTACTGACTATACTATATACAGGGTGTTAGGGACGGTGTAACGAAAACTTTGCAGGCGTGCTCAGACCATGAAACTGAACAACTTTTACTATGGAGCCAATGGAGGGAAACGAAAAAAATTTTCCGACCTCCCATACAAAGTCAGTCAGCTGATCGTGAATTTTGTATGGGAGGTCGGAGTATTTTTCTCGTTTCCCACCATTGGCTCCATAGTAAAAGTGGTTCAGTTTTTGCTCCGATCATGCCTACAAAGTTTTCGGTACACCGTACCTTACACCCTGTATACTAGACTGAGGTAGTAACCTACATTGTACACAGAAGAACAACATAACCTAAATATTGGGTGGAATTTCACTAGTGACCAATTCCGAAAGCTCAGGACGGGCTGTTGAGAGTGGAAACAGATTTTATAGGAATGAAGGTCAAAATATTTTGACAATTCACCATATTTTGACCTAGATGTTCCTTAGAAAAAGTTGTCCCTTATCACTAGTCTATCCTGAGTTTTCGGTAGCAGTCACTAGTAAAAGTTCAGTCATATATTCACTAGCTCAAAATCTTTTAAAGAGCGTCATATTAAAATATTTTGCAATTCTGAGAATGTATGGTTCATACATCACGCTCGAATAAATGCTAAACATCGTTTTTATAGTCGGTCAAAATCTAATGCAGGTAGTAATATAAACAATTGTTCCGATCCAATAATCATGTAGAAAATGGCTGTATAAAGTCGTTTAGATACCAAACTGTTCTCACGCAACACCGTGCACGACTTTACGGACCGCCTACTCCAAATTACACAGATTTTAGAAGAAGCATTACTAAAAAACTGTAAGTATTAGTTGCTACAACAAAGCCTTTATTTGTTCGGTTTAAATGTATAAATATTTTATAATATTCGTAAATTTTTCGTAAAACCTTACGATCATAAACTGAATCGTGATTTCATAATCCAAGTCTCTCTCTCTTGGAAATCTAGAACCTAACACGATCGGAAGCGAATCCGAAAAAATCCGCACCATCGCTCCAGCTCACGTTTCTAATTCAATCCCCACTGCAAGACGGCGAGCAAGTTGTCGCTCACTAGGCCGAAACAAGCCTCGGGTAATCCCTCAAATCCAAATGAGGTTTTCTTTCAACGCCTCCCACTATTGAACCCTACACCAATCCGCCCCACTTCAACCCGCCACCATTGATTGAAAACGAACTAACACGCTCCTACATTTACTGAGGAATGCGAGCTATTCCCAACACTTACCCAAACCTTCGCAAAACGGAATAAAACCCGGAATTATACGTGCGTGTGGCAATAAACTCACTTGGAACAAATTTTAATAGGCGCACAAAATATAATACGAGCGTCGTAACAAGAAGAAACGATAAAACAAAGCGGCGCGATGGTAATGAATAGGCTGTACAAATATTGGGGCAGATTTAACAGGGTGTAAGTCGATAGTGCGACAGGCGAGGTCGCGTGCGGCCGACCGCTACGAGCTACGAGTACCAACCGCTACGGGCTACGAATGCCTACGAGCTACGCACGCACTGCCCGATTTAGACATCACTTACAATACCCAGAACACAATCTAAGTATTTCATTACAAGAACGTAAGCTTAATAATCCAATTGTCGGGAGAAATTCACTGAATTGTTATTGTGCTATTGAACCAGCGTAGAGCAGTTTGTTCAAGCGTCGTAGTAAGCTCTACGAGATTCTTAGTCGTAAAAAGGCGAGGAATGGATATTGAAATTAAGGCGGGTTCACAAAGTTTACATTGAGCCACTTAAGTTTTCGGGAGACACCTTTCAAATCTATAAGCTCGAGTATTGCAAAATTTGGAATCCTGGAATGTCTTTTTGAAACTCAATATTTGGTTTTTCCTTTGAAGTCGTTGAAGTAGAAGCGATTCTGAGAAATGTTGGCAATAAACTCAACCCGAATAAATTATGAGAAAAATTCGGGTCTGCCCTCAGTTTGCCAGTTATCATAATAGGTTTATATTTTACGTTAGTATGAAACACAGGTAAAGACATTGGATTATAGATTTTAATTTGTCATATAAATATTATACCAACATCATGCATTTAGGGTAGCAAGCCCAAAACGTAGTTTTGTTTAAGATTTTTATTAAATTTCATATTCTATATAGTACAATCTGCAGGGATATTTCGCCTACAAAAGGTGGGGCGGATTATGTTTTTGCATAATCTTATAAAGGTATCAAGGACAAATAAAACCCCAAGTTTTCGACCTCGAGACTCCCAGGCTCCAGCCGCCATCTTGAATTGAAAGTTCTAAAAACAGGTTTTTTGCGAATAACTCGTTAACAATTGATTTTATGACAAAAGTATGTATGAAAAGAATAAAGAAAATATTATTTCCCAAATTTCATTCATACATGTTTACTAGCTAAGTCTAACAGATAAAAAGATATAGGCAAAAACAAACATATTTTTATTAAAAAATTAAGTACACCGCACGAAATGGGGGTAGAAAAAAATATGCATGAATTTTTAATTTTTTTTGATATGTAACGTATTATGGTGTATTTAAAAAAAAATGTGACGGGTGAACACTTTCTATGTCTGGTTTCGCAGATAATGGCGTTTATGTGGACGACTTCCCATCATACAAATGGTAAAATTCGACAGTTTTCAATTAAGACGATTTTCTCACCTTTTTACAATAAAAACTGTTATTTTTTACTTTTGAAATTTATTAACAGATTTTTTCGCGACATTTTTTCTATACAAAGAGATCCTGGCTGGCTTATGGTTTCTATGATATTTCGCACAACGTCAATATTTTTGGGGAAAAAAATAGGTTAACCTGAGTTATTTTTGAAATGAGTGAATAATACGTAACTATTCTATCTATTTCGTGCCGTGTAGTGCCGGCAGAGTAGAATAGCACCACCCCCTCTCTTCCCGTGGGGGTTGTAAGAGGCGACCGAGGGATAAATCCGACCCAAACAGCCAGGGCCAACCGTATGGTGGCGGTTAATCCACCACAAAAGCATTCCCAAGGAGGGTTGACGTCTGGTAGGCGGTCGGTCGTAAAATTAAGCCAAATCCTTTGCAACACGATTTTGTGTTCAACGAAACGTGTTGCGCCGACCCCAAGTAAGTAGCTCCTCGAGGACAGGTTTTCCACCGGCCTTAAGTAGCTCAGAGGCCACTCCGTCTTCCCCGGGAGCCATCCCATTCTTAAGCTGTCTGAGAGCCGCCCCGATTTCGTCTATATCTACGTCCGGGAGATCTTCTGTACAGTGGCGGGAGAGAGAATATATAAAAAAAAGAAAAATTCACGCATATTTTTTTCTACTCCCATTTTGTGCGGTGTACTTAACTTTTTAATAAAAATATGTTTGTTTTTGCCTATATCTTTTTACCTGTTAGACTTAGCTGGTATACATGTATGAATGAAATTTGGGAAATAATATTTTCTTTATTCTTTACATACATACTTTTGTCATAAAATCAATTGTTAACAAGTAATCCGCAAAAAACCTGTTTTTAGAACTTTCAATTCAAGATGGCGGCTGGAGCCTGGGAGTCTCGAGGTCGAAAACTTGGGGTTTTATTTGTCCTTGATACCTTTACAAGATTATGCAAAAACATAATCCGCCCCACCTTTTGCGAATCAATGTTTGCTATAGGTTCCCCACAGAATGGCCTAATAAGGGAAAAGCACAGCTTTATACTTGAAATCAAATCCATTGAAAACAAAGCTCTAGTCATCCTGAGCGGAAATTAAAACGTACCTATAGATTTGCTTATAGGTGAAGAACCCGTTATGAAAGATTGATTGCAAAGATGGAAAACAGTGGATAAACCAGTTATATTTATACCTGCGATTGATGCTGCTTGATTTAACTCAATTTTTAAACATTTCTAATATTGCTCTATTATATTTTTCACTTAACCAAATCTCTAGTAACCCAAGTCTTGAAACTGTTAGTTGATAAGGTTTAATAAATCGAATCAAAGTGCTTTATGAACATATATAAACAGGTACTATCTTTACCTAACATCTAACTAACTAGCTATACGTCTATAACCTTTAAAAAAGAGAGTTTATATATGTTTTACTTTTAAAGATATTATGTTTCAAGACAAAATGAAAATTAGGTCGACCTTAAATAATGTTGGAAGCACTTTAGGTTGTAAGCCAATACGTCAGGTTCAGCGTGGTTCCAGCCCGTATTATGATAATAGGAGCTAAGTGAATCTAAAAGCAGATGAAATGGAAATTAACTTATCCAAAGACATGAAATTCTAAGCTTAGGTACATGGTACTTCGGACTATAGATAACTTTACAGGTGATCCCTCCATGAAACGGTTTTTTTATCTTTGGAAAGATTGTACCTACCAAACGTTCAGAGGACTGATCATGCCTGCCGAGTTTTTAGTTTTTACTGCAAATGAAATTTTGATGAATCTCTTTTGATGGTGAAATTATTCATTCAACATTATTTCACGTCCCAATAAGGTTAAAGTCCAATATTTCACTGTTTTTACTGTTTACTGCTTTAGCACAAAATAATTGTGCTTTAAGGCTGTAGCCACACTGCGGTCGGTCGCGAGCGCGTTCGGCGAGCGCGTCCGCCGCAGCCGGCTGTCGATACAACTTGCCAACTCGGAATTTGTGGCTGCGGGTTGGCGCTTTGAAGCGAGCTGTACAGCTACTCTAGCTACGGAACAGTAAAATTCAATTCAAGTACTAATTACTATGGAGTTATACACAAGCTTGTCTGTTGATACGAGTATGTTACGATATTGGTTTTATTCCAAGACCTGTCTGACTCAAGTGATCGTTGCTGGTTGGTGCTACTAGCTATGCTTGTCGACCGTAGCCGCCTGTCGATACAACCTGCCAACTTGGAATATGTGGCTGCGAGTTGGCGCTTTGAAGCGAGCTATACAGCTACTTTAGCTACCAATTCAAGTATTAATTACTGTGCAATTTTGCATAAGCTTATCAATATTTCATTGTTTTTACTGTTTACTGGTTTAGCGCAAAATAATTGTGCTTTAAGGCTGCAGCCACACTGCGGTCGGTCGCGAGCGCGTTCGGCGAGCGCGTCCGCCGCAGCCGCCTGTCGATACAACTTGCCAACTCGGAATTTGTGGCTGCGAGTTGGCGCTTTGAAGCGAGCTGTACAGCTACTCTAGCTACGGAACACAAAAATTCAATTCAAGCCTTAATTATGGAATTTTGCATGCGCTTGTCTGCTGATATGGCGAATGGCATGTTATGATAGGTATTGGTTTTATTCCAGAGCCTTCTGATTCCAGTGATTGTCGGTTCCACAAGCTAAGCATGTCGACCGCAGCCGCCTGTCGATACAACTTGCCAACTTGGAATATGTGGCTGCGGATTGGCGCTTTTTAGCGAGCTGTACAGCTACTCTAGCTACGGAACACTAAATTTCAATCATAGTATTCATTACTATGAAATTTTACATGCACTTGTCTGCTGATATGGCGAGTATGTTATTGTTATGGTTTTATTCCAGACACTTCGGATTCCATAATCGTCGGTTCTACTAGCTATGCTTGTCGACCGCAGCCGCCTGTCGATACAACTTGCCAACTTGGAATTTGTGGCTGCGGGTTGCCGCTTTGAAGCGAGCTTTTTCTACCTGTGCAGCACTAAAATTTAATTTAAGTATTAATTTCTGTGGCAAGTATGTTATGGTATTGGTTTAATTTTAAGACTGGTTTTATTGGCGCAGATTGGAAATATAAAGCAATGGTATAGCACAGCTACTCTTAAAATTTCATATGAGCATGTTAACTATAGGTTAACATTATTTTTTGCAAAATCTTCACATGTTTTTTTTGTATTTTTTATTTTAGAGATTATGTATGTATTTTAATACTATTTTAATAGGTAATTTATTTCAGATTAAGACGCTAAAAATGCGTGTTTTATATATCGTGTTGGTCATACCAACACTTGCCGCCATTCGTTCACCATGACAGCCACAACAGTCCTCCCCCTATCGAAGAGTATTGCTGATACATTTAGGTAGTCTAAATGTCGTTGCCAATGTGGCGGCTTGACAGCCGATGTGGCGCAGTGGTTAGTATGCCTGCCTGCCACGCAAAGGTTCCGGGTTCAATTCCCGGTGGGGTCACTCACAAAGTTGATATTTATCACTTTGTGAATTTGTTCCCAGTCTGGTTAGGACATTGCAGGCTGAACCACCTGATTGTCCGCAAGTAAGATGGTTCCGTGCTTCGGATGGGCACGTTAAGCCGTCGGTCCCGGTTGCTGTCTATGATGGCGGTCGTTACACAACCATGTTAGAGGCCTGCTACTTGCAGTAGGCGGTTGAAAAACTCTGACACTTGGGTTCATCGGGTCGTTGAACGACTTGGTGTCCCACACGAAAAGAAGAAGAAGAATGTCGTCGCCAAGTTGCACTATAAAAGCACCCTTAAAAACAAAAAGTGTCGCATAAATAAGCATCATCGGGCTCCACTTTAGCCGGGAATCTCCCGATCTCGGGCTTATCTTTTTGTTGCTCGGAGTAAGATCAGTGGCTCAATGCGGGAGCGCAACGCTAATATTTTATTCATTGTGATTTGCACCTCGCCGCCGATGTTACGTGTAATGTGTAATGTTATTCATTACTTTTTGGGAAAAGCTTATAAATCATAAAAGCACATTGTAATTTTAGATGTGTGTGTGATACTTTTACATTAAAGTTTGCCTTTATATAAGTACGTACCTATTCGCAGTAAGTACGTACCTAGGTACTATCTTCATTCTCTATGTGGACAAGCTTAACTTTTATAATGAATCGCCCCAGGTATATTTTAGGAAGTAGATACCTAGCTAACTCATAACTAGGCTAGCCTGGAGGTTTAATGTCTGTCCGGTGAGTGAGGAGCTTCGAATTATTCAGTGGCCTAGCTCAGCTGTGGCGCCTGCCTGGCTAAGGCAGGTTTCAGAGTTACGTTTTCACTGCTTTCTGTATGTTAGTACTACAAAAGCCTGCAAATAATTAGATCGATTGTAGAATTTCACATTGTAGCGATTTGATATAATAATGCGACGAACTAAATTGTATTGTACGGAACTATTACCTACGCAATGAAACTAAGTATGACGCAAATAGGAAACTATTACGCAAGTATGTTTCAAAAGTAAGCTACTTAAAAACTTCCCACTGAACGATCCACTTAAACTAGTTATTTATACAATTCAAAAGAAAAAACCAAACCTCAAAGGGGTAGGTTGATGAACGAGATATACTTATAAGGTCGTCGGAGAGGTGATGCATTTTAGTATGTTTGTCTCCCTAATAGCTCAAACAAATTTCCGTCGTAGAATTGGTTGTTCAGGATTTTCCAACTACAATAGAATCATTCATTGACCACTCTAATAGGTTTGCTGGCAGAGTGCAGATTATTTAAGGTCAAACTGCACGACAACATCAAACTGCGAAACAACCACAGCACGCTGGCGGTGTGTTTACGGTTTACGTGCTCAATAAACCTTCCCAAGGGACCGATCACTTCGAGCGAGCGAGCTATTTGTATCGGTTTGATTTAAGAAATCTAACTGATTATGCTGTCCTATTTCTGCCCGTGGGTGTATAAACAGATCGCAGAAGGGTTCCTGTGCTTGAAATATTTTAAGGTTAGTATGGTTAATATTCCCAAATAGGGGGAGGCCCTTTTCCACTAGTAGAATCTTGTGGGTCATTTCAAGAATAGGTTTTTTTACATTATAAGTACGAAGTGGGCCAAGTACGTTTTACAAGTATAGGTATACTTGGCCCCCTAGTACCTACGCTTAGATTAACCAATGGGCCTTTACCTTCTTTCTCTCTCTCTCTCTCTCTCTCTCTTCGTGTGGGACACCGAGTCGTCCAACGACCCAATGAACCCTGGCGTCAGAGAGTTTTAAAATATACTCACTCTTAACTCAAATGTATTTTTTTTCTACTTCTTACAACCATAAATTAGGGAAACTTCGCGCTTGTGACACAACTTTGAAATAATTTTAAAAGTAGGTAAGAGGACAAGGTAATAAAGTAATAATAGTTATATATGGGTAATTAAGTTTTTCAAACCTTCAAAACGATTTTCCTTCTCACGATATAGGCAGTTAAAAAATAAAAACCTCGAGTTTTTGTCGGTCAGTCAATCTGTATATTTTATCGACTTTAGATTTATATTCCTAAGGTGACCTTCTTGTTGCAAGGCTGTCTAGAGGTAAATTAGATTTTCTTCAGAACCACACTATTCTAGATACTTAAATGTTTTTACACGTGCCGCGTGATTTTGCGATATTTTTCCGGTAAAGAATTACTAACGAAAGAATTTGTATGAAACCACATCAAAACGCACACACACATAGTAGGTACATTTACTTAGGATATTGCAAGCTGATTTACCTTATTACTCGTAAGAAAGATGGTTGGTTGTTGTCCATGATTTGATTAATAAGACGGCAGCCGTCATAAAATGATGGTAAAATTCTGATATTAAGGTTAATCGAGCCGTTGTTCATCAATTTGGTGTGTGGTGAGTGGTCATTTTCCGAACTGTCAAAAACCGCAACATCGTCCGGCAAATATGAGAATGAACTCAAGTGGATTGCAGAGTTAGAGATTAACCTCAAGATCTGCGAAACACCAATTAAGGGATGCCGTTTGGTTTAACTGGCCAATGGATTAGCTCCTCAAACAATTAATTTAATATTGAACCCATTTTGATGTTAGTAATCCCACAAAGTTGTTAAGTTATCAGAAACTATCCAGAAGATCATTTAGCGGTTTAACTCACCCTAATATTATCACCAAAAATAAAATAAGAATCGAGTGGAAAAAAATATAAGCATGTATAACATATTTGTCTGAGAATATTGGTTAACATTAACATTACAAATACTTAGGTACGATAGTTAACACATAGTTATAATACATTTTTTTTTCGGAGACATGCAATTGTTATTTTCAGAGACGTTTTCAGTATTAAATTTTAGTTTTTATATAATGTAGCAGCGTAGCATTGCTGCGTAGCAAGTACTACAAAGAATACGCTATGAACTACGCTGTAGCCAACGTGTATCTCTAGTTGCTCCGAATGTCCCAATGTAGGAACTTCTTCTTATATCAAGCTATATTTGATATAAGAAGTAGGACAAAGAAATAATATGAGATAATAACAATAATATCGTGTGCAAGATGACACCCGTCACGTCATCCATTGTTGGGGGTTGTCTCTGATATTAGCGTTACAATCAATCACCGCGTCGCCGTGACATGGTCGTAATTAGGAGTATGTCACACTCTTATTCTGATAGAATTATTATTATTCTTATAAAAAAGGAATGTACAGGCGCCGAGTAAAAAGGGAATGGACAGGCGCTCCCTGTAAATGCAACATCTTGCACTGCGCTCGCCAATCCGCCTGCTAAGCGTGGTATGACAGTATCCTTTTATAGGGGGAGGCCCATGTCTAGTAGTGGACTGTTGTAGCTGTTATACCTAGTTGTGGTGGTAAGTTTATGGTTGAATTCAAGCATACCTGCGAAATACACTTCCCATCAAAAAAATCGAAACACCTCAGTTTTTCTCGTTTTTGGCCGAATTAAACATCAAAAAGTATTGTTTGCATTAAAAAAATTATATGACTGTGTAGCTGGCAGTCTTGTCTTTTCAGTGTGTATAAAAAAAATCAAAATTCAAATTTGGAACCCCACCTGTTTGTTCTGTAAATGAGATGAATGACTGAGACACGTTTGCAGTTTGCGCCTTTTAATGATTCATTACATTTTCAACATTAAAATTTAGAGCTTGTCTTATCTTAAAACTTTTGTTTTTTTAGTTGTTTACTGTGACTTTGGATCGCCTGAAAAAAGTTAGATTTTATCTGAATCATTTTGCCCGTAGAAGCCGCCTAAGTTGTGACATTGCCAAATTTTGGACTTGGTCATCGTTTTGTGGCTGAATGTTTGCATTTTAGCCTCACCTCTGTTCATAAAGCTTACAAACGCTATCAGAAGACTGGTTTGTTTACGCGACGTTCAGAATCTGTCGGAAATCGGGTCAGTTCTGACCGACATGATCGAATTAATGTTAGGAGTTCTTTGCAAAATCGACGCCTTAGCGCTTTTCAACTGCGGCAAAAGCTATCAAATGTACAAAAGGTGGCTGAAAGCGGTTCTACAATCAGAAGAAGGTATAAGGAACGTAAACTGGTACCGCGATAGCCAGGAAATGGGCCCAAATCAAAATGTAATGAATCGTTAAAAGGCGCAAAGTGCAAACGTGTCTCAGTCATTCATCTCATTTACAGAACAAACAGGTGGGGTTCCAAATTTGAATTTTGATTTTTTTTATACACACTGAAAAGACAAAACTGCCAGCTACACAGTCATATAATTTTTTTAACGCAAACAATACTTTTTGGTGTTTAATTCGGCCAAAAACAAGAAAGACCGAGGTGTTTCGATTTTTTTGATGGGAAGTGTATTAAAAATTCATATAAATATGACATCAAAAATTACCGGCCAAATAGTCAGTTATGTTCATTTATTCCTGTCAATCATTTGTTCTATATCAACCTAAGAGTGTATTTCATACATGATTTCGGCAATTTATTGATTGTTAAACTCATGTTGAGATAATTGAAATTCCTTTCGCACCCAAGAGTCACACACATATTTCGGAAAGGCTATAAGTTCCGTCTTAACACTATATCACTGCGAGACACTTGTAATGTGAGTCCTGAATAACGACGAGACGCGGGACGCGGGTCGCGGGGGTCGCGCCATGCCGGATGTCGCCATCTATAGTTACGCGTATTTTTACTATTTGTGAGTAGAGATATTAGCACAATCTTTAGGCAGATCCGATGGTCGATATTTTATGTCAAACTGACATCTGAAGCCACGCGTCCAACGAGTGTGAGCATGTCGATGCGTGAGATCTTTCACGCTAAGCGTCATCGTCAACATGGGATTTTAGTATGCGGTATTCGAAACCTTCCATCTGACAGACGCATGCGTTAACGCAGCGTTAAAAAGGCGCAGCAACGGACGTCAAGCAGGAGAGCCACCCATGATGTGTATATTCAATTCCTTCTAAATAAATTAATTCTTTCCCGGTCCCGGTTGCTGTCTATGACCATTTAGACGGCGATCGTTACACAACTATGTCAGTGGCCTGCTACTTGCAGTAGGCGGTTGGTAAACTCTGAAACCAGGTTTCATTGGATAGTTGGACGACTTGGTGTTCCACTCGAAGAAGAAGAATGAATTAATTGCCAGTCGTAGGAGTAGTAGCCAACATAACAACACTTCATTCAACCTATGCTTGCGAATGCGAATATTCATCACATGACAACAATAAAAACTACATTTTTTATTAGACCTACCAGTGGCGAAGGATTCATACATTCTTATTCCCGTCGGATTCCCTTTCACATCAATCTACTTTCATTTAGTACTTTTTTTGTGCCAGCTTTCCTTCGTAAAAATACCACCCTTCGCCACTGATACCTACCTACCTTTACCTACAGATAATTTTAGAAATGATAAAGACATACAATATTAATTGCAGTCACGAACAATCCTGACACGAACCTGAACGATAACATTCTAATTACTGTTAAAAATAATGGCACAAGAAGAAAGTCTTTGGCCTCATCGCTCATTTAAAACCGGTGTCGATAACCAAAAGATAACGGTATTAATTACAAAACTTTGGAAATAATTACTGCAAATGAGACCAGAGTAATTTTGCGTTTCAAGGTCTGAGAAAATATTACAGCTAGAGAGTGCCCTGCTTGCAAAGTTAGGTAAAAACTAAAGTTATAGTTAGTTACGTGCAGGCGCGCACAAAATATAAAAAATGTGGACTTGATTTCATCTGTGTGCGATGAGTGCCTAGACAAAAGTTCTTATTTCAGGAATACCTACCTCCGGTACTAGCTGGACGGGTGAGAATAGAATTGGAGATATAGAATTGTAGGTTTATAATTTGACAAAATGTTTTTAGCCTGATGGACTATTTCGCTCTTGAAAAGATCGACAAAGTCCATCATGCAGCTACGACACCTTAATTTAACGATTTCTTTTCGTTAAAGGCCGTGCAACTTGTACTATATTTCTTGATCTGAGTACGCAAAGCCATTTAATATTGTTGCTTTCTATCTTAATAATTCGTAAAAGTACTCCGCGAAGATAATAGGGTTCGCAGATCGTGAATCTTCTTAATTACCAACAATGTTGAAATTAAGCTTTTAATGAGTTTTAATTAACAAGTTTTGGAAGGTTGCGTGAAAATATCCGCCGATTGCTGTGAGATACAGCACCGGTAAAATACACTCGCTTCATAAATTGCTAACTAAATGGTGATTAGAGTAATTTAGGGAACATTCGCTTGAAAGTTAAAATTCAATTCGGGTTTGTTGCTGCGGATGAAATATTATGCTCTACTCTCCATGTCAGACAGACGAAAGAAAATTACGAAATAGTATACAAAAAACAATAGAATTTGTCGCTGCATCAAAATTTTGATCGCTGTCATGAGCCGCAATATTGTCCGATGCGTGTTCGATTCACATACCTAACCTATATATATTTTTAAAGACATTTTATAAAAGGGTGAAAAAGTGCAGCGCTGACATATTCTAGTAAAAGATGGACATGTCAAATTGAGGGTAGCCCAAAAAACGTAAATTTAAAACCACTGGGGAAGTTCGTGTCCGTTACAATACGAAATATTACGGTTATACACAGTGACAGCGCTGTTTAAATAATGAATTGTAGTGGCTATGCAAATTATTTTAATGCTATGTATCTTCGGAAGCAGGTGACATAAACAATACAATAAGCCTGTGATGACAGGGAGGTAGCGGAGCCAAGTGCGATGTGGGTCATCCACGATAAAAGAAAATTAGAGTTGACTTAGTAGTTTTAAACATCTAATTGTTTTGTCTTGACTCTGCAAACAAAATTAATAATTTATGCAACCTTCCTATCTACATGACAAAATGGTAACGATACCTACGATAGCTGTAACTTTTGCGCTTAGGCGATTAGAGCGTCAGGTAGAGATTTAAAATATTTACCTTATGCATTATTTGTTTGAAAACTACAAAGCGTTTTTTTGCTACATTCTTCTTATTTTTATTATTGATTTGCTTATTCATAAATATAAATGAAACCCTATTTATACCACCCCGATTTAAAATCTTCAAGATGGTAATTTGTTACATGGTGATACTTAATGGTTGTGGATTCAGAGAATGTTTGTCAATATTACCCACTTAAAACTCTAATTCATTAAATTGTTATGTTTTATTTGATGAAGTTATTTTTAGATAACTTGCAAAATTTTCTACCGCAGGCAGGATTTGAAACTGCGACCTTCGGCATCTTCACTGCTGACGCTACTACCAACTGGGCTACCGCGGTTCTTATCAGGCCTGCGAATTTACCAAGTATATCTTGTCCAATAACGCGTGGATGGGCTCCATCTACCGGGATAGTTTTGCGCGTTAGTTAGTTGGTAGTGGCGTCGGCAGTACAGATGCCGAAGGTCGCAGGTTCAAATCCTGCCCGCGGTGGTCAATTTTGCAAGTTACGAGAAGTGTCTTATGGTATTCAAGTTATTTTTAGTTCAACTACATACAGGTTACATCGTTTCTCAAATCTAAGGTTAAACAGAGCGCGCGCCAACATAGTCGGTAATGCCTGGCAGGTGCAGTGGCTTTGTATTACAATAAAAACTATTTATTTAAACCATTTTAAGTATATAAAACGTTTGAAAACTGTGACACTATAAGTGGTGTAACAAATATTCCGTGAGTAGCTATAGCCCATCGTCGCCTTAGTCACTGACCCATTGATGAAGAAAGTTATTCAAGCATGTTACCCAGAAAAATACATATTAACGACACAAAAGAATACTTTGCATTTCATTGATTATCTAGAACTTTTTAATTATGATTAATTGATTACTAGCTTTAAAGAAATAAACCTACATATTTCCAGACATGAAAGCATCGAATATCCTATAAGTTGAGAAAAATCGTACTACTTAATAATAGTGACCATCATTGGATACGTCACGACAGTAAATTATTGTTGGTTGAAATACCTATACAGCATCACTTTTAGAGTGTTATCATATCAACCTGAAGGTAAACAAATTACAACATTGCGTAGCACTAATAATGATAACATAGTAAATGCATTACAGAACACGTTGATTTGAATAAATAATGCAGTATTAGTGTTAGCACATGGAATAAGTGCATTAAATCGGAATATCGACCAATGACCCCTAGCGATGAATATGGACAAATGAGTAGCAATTTGCGTCTGTTCGGCTCGTCCCTCAGACTAAAAAAAGTAAATAGAGCACAGCTTGGCACATAGACAATTTTATACGTACTATAAGTAACGTACCCCCCCTGGATCAGCCACTGACGACCACACTCTGTCAAGAGTGAACGAAGAATTCGTACCGGAGGGCACCCAGCGCTACGCTCTTCTCGAGAGCCTGTTTATTCTATTTCACCTTCCATCGGTTCTACGATAGATGTGACCACCTTCCATGTTCAAGGCACTTCAATATGCAGATTTTTCTGATTTTTGGTGCTGTTGACTGCGGATAATGTTAATTACGTACTAATATTTCAAAACTTAAAGAAGTGTGTTGAATCAGGAAAAAAATATCTCACCATGCTAGTGACACCCCTTTTGTACGAAAAGTATGATGGTTCCGCGGTTCGGAGGGCATGTTAAGCCGTTAGTCCGGGTTGCTATCTATGATCACTTACACGGCGGTCGTTATACAACCACATCTGAGGACTTCTTCTCGCAGTAGGCGGTTGAAAAACTTTGACACTAGGGTTTATCGGATCGTTGGACGACTTGGTGTCCCACTTGAAGAAGAAGTGACGCTCTTAATCCTTTTATGATGATGCTGGTTCAAATCCTGCCAGACGTATAACATTTTGATTGAAAGTTCCTATGACATAAACTACATAATTATTTTTTTAATTTCTTTGGTGAATAGCGGGGCTTTCTCTTGCTATTCCTAGGTCTAAGCCATTCGGCTCGTCCGACGATGTGAATATCAAATGGGTATTTAAGCCACCAATTCGGATCACTCTCAGTCTATGCCAATCATTTTAAATGGATGTTTGTGGTTTCCAGTGGATATGCTGATTTTCAGAGATTTTAGTCGAACATCCTTTGAAGTGGTTTCACAGAATTTGTCGGGGTTTAGTGCGTGGTTGTTTCTTTTATAGTGTCTACCTACCTACTTATATTAGGTTATGATATGACCTTCACGACAATACAAGCCGACGGTTTATTCAAACTTTAGAGAAGTGATAGGGTGCATCTATTTTACATTTCAAAAGGGCTGCGGGTGCCCTTTAGCGTCTTGATTATGTCTCGAACAGATTGAATACATCGGTCGCGAACTGGAACAAAGGGTCTGATTGTTATGCACCCTCGTGAGGCGCCATGACAAACTGCTTAAGGTGAGAGTGAGCCGCCCCTAACGCGGTTTGCTGATTGTTTGTAGCCAGAGGACATAGGACACATACATAGACGACACGCTTGCACCACCACAGGCAGTGTGACTGGCCCACGGAGACATGAGGAAATATCACGAATTTATTGCACTGTGCCACAGAGCCAACACAAAGGAAATATGACACTAATACCCGAAGCTTTTAAATCAAAACACAAGCGTCATAAATATAAACGACAACGACAGCAGAATGCACGAGAAAAACATTTTCCTTGCGACAAATAGTCTTGCGATATCGGAGATGCTTATACGAAATATACATCATCCCTGAGATTTGTTGCCGTGAAATTGTTTCTGTCCCCGATCTTCCGCCAAACATTTCATCGTATATTAAATTTTTCGTATGGCTGATCAAAATCTGCGATGAAATAGATGAGAAAAAGGGTCGAGTGTGTTTCAATACTCTTACACGAGACACACTGAAGCGCCAATCTCGTGATATATCGTTAACATGTTTCTTTATACTTTTGCAATAAACTCTGCAACGAGCATTTTCCTCTAGCTAGAAATCTAGTTAGGTGAGTTTGTATTTTGTTTTATATCGTAAGAACTGGAAAAGAAGCCGAGCGTATAGACAGACAAACAATAAACTAGATTAAGTACAGGATTGAAAAAAGAACGAATAAACTACGATAAAGGTGGATCATACACTGCTTCGTAAAATATAGAGGTTTTTGACAGCGTATTACAATTGCCTGCGATGTCAACAAGTTGATGCAGTATCGTGTATGTCATGATTTCTGATTTTCTATGGGATTTCATAAATCGGATCCGGAAAAATACCGCAAAATGATGCGATGCATGTGTTCTCTATCAAAGCACCAATGAGAAACAGGTGCTTTCGTTTTGGTTTACTCAAATGCACGATATAATTCGGGGAAAATGTTAGTTGACTGCAACTAAATTGCATTTGTTGTACAAGTGGGACAAGAAACATGTGATGTGAGCAAGTAATACAAATTAGGCGAGGTTGTGTGTCGCGTTGGTTACAGTGTGACAGGTGAAGCCATGTTAGAACATTTACACACACATAAAACCACCAAAGTAATTTTTGCATGACATAGTATGAATATTTTGGCGCTGTCCGTTTCGACGATATTTTACAATACGACAATACGAATATCGATTGGACCTTATTGTCATATAAATATGGTTTATGTCTAATTGTTTGACAAATGCCTCCGTCAACGCAGCGTTGTGCGATATTTTTGCGCTGACGGATGCGTCTGTCAAACCGTTTCACATAAACCGTATTTGTATGAAAATAAGTTGGAAAATCGTATTTTTCACGCGCTGCGCAAAAATAACGCACCAACGGACGTTGCGTTTGTTTGTCGCCAATTGCTAGCACGGTAGACTGTGTGAAAACAGCCTTATAAAGGCGGTGATTGCGCTACAGCTACAGTGGGCGCGACACAGTCGCATTCGAGCTACGTGGGTGCCGCAATAACTAATCTTCCTTTCCTCTCGACCCATTTTTTAACGCGTGACATCTTATTTTGCGCCCCGACATATTTCACCAGGCACGTTCCGAATGATACTCGCTTACGTAATAATGTAGAATCCGTTTTTAAAATGTACGAAAAAGTCGCACTCTAAGAAGGATTTGTGCCAAATTAAGGTATTTTCCGAGTCAGTTACTTTAGTGGGAATCGTTACATAAAATTCGTTTAAGACTCAATTCAATCGTGTGCGGGGGAGAGGACAAACTTTGTCGCGACTTTGTCTTGCGTTCTCGAACTTTGACAGTATATACTTATGACCCGTGTAATAGAACCTTAGCTAAATAAACTATTGCACAGCTACACATAGTTTGCTTATCTGTACCTACCCCTGCACTGTTTAGTCTCACGCAGAGATTAAAACTTTCTTGTCGGTTACAAAATATATCCTAGACAGCAATATTACCCATTTGTTGTGAAACTTTTATCTGACTTCAAAGAGTAAGTGGGACTCTTGTGGAATGGGAATAATATTTCAATATACCTAATCTTACCAAGAAGCAAGCACCAATACAACCTCAATATTGTAAATAAACAAAGAATATTTTCTAGATATGGCTATGGTATATTCAAATGGTATATAAATATAGTAGCTACTTTAAGATAGGTTATAAAATAACAAATAATCAGATAAATAATTTGAACGTGAACTACCTATAATTAAAATTTTTTAAATAAATAACTGAGCTACAAAGTTTCTATTTGTTTCTGAAAATTTCATTCAATAAAAATAACATAACAAGAAAACAAACATGGAGGGAGGTATACTTATTATTTAAGCCAGACAAACCTTTGTGTGTATATTTGTTTACAAACATGTGTTGTTTAATTTGGATTAATTAAATTACTTTGTAAACTTAATATGTTGCTCAGAGTGAAAAGTAAGTAGAACGTTTGTTTGTATGCCAATAATTAGAATTTGGTTGACTTACTTGCTTTGATTCAGAAGTAGGTATAAGATTTTAAAAACATTACTTGCCTGAAGTCTGTAGTGTTAGGCAGTTAGTAATTTTGACATTGTTGATTGTACATTCAATTGTTGCACTTTTTTAAATAACATGTTGCAAAGCAATGGTACTGTGTCTCATTGCATGACGGAAAAATACGATGAATTCCTTCGGTTTGTTTATTAACAAACATAGATAGCACTATCAAATTAACTACACAACCTTGTCCACATACGAATCGAAACGCAGTATCAATCGAATACGCGGCGATGTAGTAAAGTTTAATAATTGTCAAAGTTTAAAATGTAACGGTGCCCTCTCACATTCTGTATTATAGAACTTTAAAGAATAAAGATGTGTATTATCCGAAAACTATTCATTGCAATTTTATATTCTACAGTAGTTAAGTTTAATATCTTAATAGCCCTGCAGTTTTCTTGATAAGGTAACTGCAACTCAGCCAGCGTCGCAGTGCAAGTGCCTCACAGCAAGACCGCAAGGGTAATGGCGCGTGCACTGCTGCACAAATCTGCATGTACGAACTACAAACAACACCATTCCCGCTAAGACTACCCAGTACCCACACTGCACTACCACACTCTACGACTCCACTCATATACATGCAAATTTACCTGCCGTTTCTGTGATACATAGCTCTGTTCACACGACAACAACGCAGTAGTTCTACAAGAATCGTTCTAGCCTGGAGACGCCAGTATATTATGGCACGAATATTTTCAAGTAGGTAATACGACCAAAACCACTTGTCGCATTATAAGGTATGCATCCGAAATCGGATTTCAATTTAGCTGATTCAAAATTACGCCTGCTGCAAAATTATGCTCTTGTAAATTCTGGTTACAAAATTCTAAAAAAGTAACTTAAAACCGAAACATTCGTGAATGGGACTAATAAATAAAACTGGAACATCTGGCGCTGCAAAAGAAATTAAAAGTATTGTAGTCATTAAGCAAAAACTTTCAGTTCGCTCTGCCAAGTTCGGAGAGTAGCAAACCACATCAATCAATGACCACCGTGAAACAGGCGAGGATAGAGTTCCACCAAAAAATTTAATGAAACAGAAGTCGTTCCGCTCGGTTTACGTTTATTTCTTGGAACAGTCTGATGAGAAACAGAAATAACAAACTTGAATAAAGACGCTACAAGACAAGAGTCTAGTTAGAAGTTGTAATGAGTATTTGGTGTGGAGAGTATTCACCTCGCCGCAGTGATACGAGTCCGTGAACAGTATCCAATCCGCAGACGCCAATTATCCGCCGTAATCAAGGAAATTTACGAAAGGGTTCAGTCGGGGCTCAATCAAACTTTGCCAATCATCACGCCTATCTAATCTCCAGGGCAACAATGGAACCGGAGTGGAACCTCGGTGGATACATTTACTACTGTCTTATTTGTGTGGCGATAACGCGCTGATACTACACAGCGTGCCCTTTTATTAGGGGTGAGTTGCTCTATGCCTCCCGTTATTATCTCAGTATCAATCCCGTAAAGTACCCTCACGCAGGTACACGAGGAAACTATAAAAGCAACACAATGGGATGTTATCGAGCTAGCCCGCACGAGTCCGACATTCACTTTTTAATCGAATGCCATACTGGAACTATAAATCCTAAATTCAACAGATAGAAATGTATGGCAGCCGGTCCGAAATCTGCAGTAGCAGACATTTTTAATTTCCGGCGGCCTGTGGGAGCTTCCGCCGCGAAAAAGTGTTAATTGAATGTTCACCGTTTGTTGGCGCGGATCTAAACTGATGCTCGTACACCGACAACAATAAATCAAAGCGAATAATACTCGCGTAAACATCGAACATACGCGGAAAAAATAACCAGCAATATTGCTGAATCGTTCAGAATAATCTATGAGAAAAGAGAATGGTAGATAACAATTCCTAAAGTGTTCAATCCGGCGGATAAAACAGACGAAAATGACGAATTGAATGAATACAGTGCGTAAGGTATATTATATCAAAAGTAGCTTCACTACCAACAGTGACTATCGCAACTCAGAGAAACAAGGATATGTTTCGTGAATAATTCATCATGGAATACATAAACTGATCCTAATCAAGCCACTGCGAGCTACTAATCGAATTATGAAAGACTGCTCATACAATGCGTGAAAAGATGTTACACGTCTTGGACAACGTGTGCCGAAATCGAAAGGTCAAGTTACAAAACAATGAAACATTCTTGGATAAAGATTAGGTATTATCTGAGTTTATATCGCGCAAAGGTAAATTTCAACCCAGTTTGCAACACGAAGATTGTTTAGTTAAATCTGAGTCTGTAGAGTGGAAAAATACAGGACGACAAAGCAGGCAGCAAAGTATGCAAAAAAATTCAAACTAATGTCCGCTGTCGGACATGAGACGGCGTCGAGATGTCACAGCGCCGGCAGGCGGCTGCCTCGGGCCTGACGCACGACGCCTCCTGAGGAAAACTCCCCATTACGTATTCCACCCAACACTACTGCTAGTGTTGCTTTTAACTTTATGGAACATCACCTGAATGCCTGAATTGAAAATCGAGCGGCCCAGACGGAAAAACTAGGCACCTATTTGTCTTTAAGAAACTTTGCAGCCGGCAGTCCCCACGGAGACGCTGTCGATTTTATTTTATGACTTTATTATGGAGCTGAGATTACGGGACGATATTAGATAAGATGTTCCGCGTCATATCTATTTTTGATGGTCCTGATTTTTAGGGATTTTTTAAAAGTATTTTGATTATCTTACTGACCCATTTACTTAGGGCTTATTACAGTTAAGCAGTTGGCTAGCTTTGCATTATCGCAATTAGGGTAATTCAAATTAAGGTGACGAAGCGTATCTAACCATTGAACTTTAGATGGATTAATAAGGTGGATTAAACTGGATCAAATTATTAGTAAAATCCCAAATTGGGGAGACGGCGCCTGTAAAACTGAATAGGTAATGAAGTATCTCTGAATATTGAAAGCGTAAGTAATCTAACTCTAGGTAGATAGACAGCGTAAGTATTAAATAGAAAGCCAAAACACTACACGTACTTAATAGCTATCATTATTTAAACAACAGAACAAAAGATTCTTGTAGCATTAGTACAGTGAGTAAACATTTCCATAATATTGTAACATTCCTGCACGCAGGTAAATGTACAAACAAGGTCATTTCCAGCCTACAACGAGTGAGAACTGGTGTTTTATGAGCATAACGATCTCTATCTACCTAGGTAGGTATATACTTTTTGAAAACGACGGTCTGGCGTATAGACTTGATTAGTCATACGCGTGACATATCCATTTTAACTTTTTACTATCTATACCTACTATCTAAAAAAACGAGAAGAGGTTCTTAACTCATCGGAGTCTGATATGTCTGATTCTGTCTATAAAAAATAGCTGTAATTTTTCAATCGGTTATGAATGAATTCTATACGTACACCAAAGTTTTTATTTGAAACAGTTTCTCAGGAGAACTCAAGGTAACTAAGAAAATGTTTGCCATAAACGTCATATTTCTTGGGTTAAAGTTAGCTCACGTCAATTATTATGACATTTTTGTATCAGATTTTGCTTTTTTATATTCTCGTATAGTCTGATTTTTATTCAGATTAGAGATGGGCGGTGGGTAAATACCCGGGTGGGAAAAAACGGGTAAATTGGGTATTTACCTTTTTTACCCGTTTTTACCGGGTATTTACCCAAAAGCATGGGTAAGAACTATAAAATTATAAAATTTTGTTATAAGGCGTTCTATTTCATTTTTTTTCTTAAAATATGAAGAAATGTAAACCTACCTATACATTTAGAATCTATATGTCACAGGAAAACCGCGAAAACGAAACCACATAAACAGATAACGAATACGCATTGATCAATCGTCATCATTCTGCAAAAGAAACGAACAAATTTGTTATCTCACTAGAATAAATTTAGGAAAATGACCTATAAGTTGTCAGGCGTGGATGCATACGCGCATACTATGACTTCATGTGTGGTGGTTTAACTTCTCGTACGCCACCGTAGCTTGCACATAAGAGCACCCGCGACGTTTCGTAACCTCGCGCCCGTCGCAGTAGCAGACAGTTTCGCATCAGTCAAGCCCCGCTCTTGTCTCCAGTGAGTTGTTCTAGCTTAGTGTTTGTTGGGTCTTTATGGTTTTTTTATTAGGGTTTTAGTGCTTGTTGAGTCGTAAGGGTTTGTAGATTGGGTCGTAATGGTTTCTTGGGTGAGTCATTAGGGTTTGCTGGGTCGTAAGGATTTGTTGGGTGGGTTGTTAATGTATGTTGGGTCATAGAGTTTTGCAAATTGGGTCATTGAGGTTTGTTGGGTGTATCGTTAGTGTATGTTGGGTTATAAAGGTTTGCAAATTGGGTCTTTAAGGTTTACTGGGTCTTAAGGTTTTTAGGTTGGGTCTTGGGACGTTAGTGTTTGTTGCATCGTGAGGGATTGCAGGTCGATTCGTTGATGTTTCTTGTGTCATAAGGGTTTGTTTGGTGGATCGTTAGGGTTTGCTAGGTTGGTCGCTACGGTTTGCTGGCTCGTAAAGGTTTATTGGGTAAGTCGTTAGTGTTTGTTGGTTCATAAAGAATTGAATATTGGGTCTTTGGGATTTGTTGGGTCATTACGACGACTATGATCCAAAATCTAGATAGTGTACTGGATGTACCCTTGCCCGCCAGGCCCAGATAGTGGGTTTGATTCACCCGGACACAAATAGTTGTTAAGGTTTTTTAAGTATTTGTGTTGACTCTGGGTGTTTTCTGTATATGTATAAATATGTATTTATTTACAAAATAGTATATCAGTATTAATATTAGTGATTTTGTTCCCATAGTGGGGCTAGATGGCGCCTCGTTCAGGGATATTTACTATAAGTTTTTGTAGGTTGGTTCCAACAAACACCAAAAATTAAAACCTCACCCAATTCAAAATTCAATAATTTATTTCTCAGTAGTAATTTACAAGATTCTCTTTAAGAAAGTCATATTCTAATTCAAACTTAAAAAAGAGATAATTTCTAATGCATTTTTTTTCTTCTTTTTTATAACAATTTGTGTTCCTACTCTAAACGCGGCTCGGGCTCGGGAAAATAATCTCTAACGACCTTAAAAACACTACCGACCCATCCAGTAACCTGTTACGTATGACCCAACTAACCTAAACAACTCACACAAGTAACCAGTGTATCTATTGCTTCTATGTTAACATCTGTATATAACCTGTGTGTCACAATAAATAAATAAATTTGAATTTGGACTTTTACTTCCCAGTAAACACTAACGGCATCTTAACAAACCCTTGTGACCCAACAAAATCTTTCGACCCAGCAAACACTAACGACCTACACAACAAACCCTACCGAACCAACATACACCAAAGAGCCTACCTACAAACCCTAACGATTGGGTCGGTTGGTCAAACACTAACAATCAATCCAACAAACCCTTACGGTACAATAAACCCTTACGACCCAGAAAACACTAAAGACCCACACAACAAATCCTAATGACCCAACAAACACTAACAACCCAGCCAACAAACCTTTTCGACCCAGCAAACACTAACGAACCGCCCAACCAACCATAACGACCCAATTAACCCTAATAACTCACCCAAACAACCCATACTACCCAGAAAACACTAACGAAATCTTAATAAACCCTTACGATCAAACAAACACCAACGGCACAACTTACAAACCCTACCGACCCAACAAAACACTAACGACCCATCCAACAAACCCTTACGATCGAACAAACCCACGGCCTAACAAACTTACGACCCAATTAACCATTACGACCCAGCAAACAAACCCTTACGACCCAAAAAATTCTTACGACCCAACAAATCCTTACGACTTAGAAAACACTAACGACCCATCAAGCAAACCCTTAAAACCCAAAAAACCTTTCGACCCTAGCAAACACACTTACGAACCGCCTAACAAACCCTAACGTACCAACAAATATAAACGAGCCACCAAACAGCCTTACGTCTCGAAAACAACCACAACCCGAACTACATACCCTTACGATCCAAAAAATACTAACGACCCACCCAACAAACCCTTAAGACCCACCAAACACTAACGACTCATCCAGCATACCCTTACAAGCCAACAAACACTCACGACCCACTCAAGAAACCCTGACGACCCAAAAAACATGTACGACCCGCCCAACAAACACAAACGAACCAACGTACAAATACTTACAACCCACCATGTGAAAATCGTTCAGTTTCATGATCTGAGCTGAGCACTTTGACCGCGCATTCACACTGAGAAGACTTTGGCCGGGAATTATCGGAAGTCCCTTTACACATGAGGAAAAGAACGAGAGATTCGTGTATCGCGGGACAAAAATCGCATCTATGAACATGGTGTAAGTAATGCAGGACAATACCGGTATAAAAGCAATAAAGAATGACGATATCTTTCAAACTTAATCGTAAAATACGTAAAACAATTCTTCTTTACATTGCACGGGTACATAATAAGTGTTCTAGTAACCTAGTACGAATTCTTTTGCAAAACACGTACCTTAAAGGCTGTAATAAATATGAAACTTATATACGGGTATTTACCCGGGTAAAAACTAATTCGGGTAGGAAAAAACGGGTAAGAATGGGTATATACCCAAATTTGGGTATTTACCCGGGTAGAATCCCATCTCTGATTCAGATAGACTAAACTGACAGCAGAGATCGGCCTTTTGTTTTTAAAATGTTGCAAGCATCAGGCTAGTGTTGTGGTTTGACTCATTCATTTTATTCATTGAACTGTTGTCCCATGATTCCTCGATGTATTTGTTTTTGTAAATAAATATGCTCAATAAATACTTGCGTATTTATAAGGTCCTATTAAATTCACTGCAAATATTTTAGGGGCAGATCAAAAAAATATAAGCATTTACCTACTAGTTAAATTTTAAAAGAAATCTACACGCTAGAAAATTGCATTTACGAAAAAAAAAACGAAAAAAGTGCATCCTGTTTGGCCTAGAAACACACACTTCGATGAATTTGAATTACGCGCCAATAAAAGATGCTGTGATTGGTTGGTTGTTAGTGTGCGTGCCGTGTACCTACATACTTTACGTTACGTAAAAGAGTACACGTTACGCGTATAATTTACGTTTAAACGCAAAGTTTTCGTTTAGTTTATAGAATTCAAAAATAAATAATATTGAAATTTAAAATGTAGGTACTGTTCAATAAATTCACATTAATGATATCAGACTGTTACTAGTTATGTACTCATTAGCTTTCAAATAAAAATTTCGTCAGGCAGGAAATAAATGTGAAGTTAGTTTGTTATACACATAGTAGTGTTGGTAACATTAAGTGCATATATTTAATATGGCAATAATTTGTATTGTGTTCATTCACTCTTACTTGCCATACTCACTCATTCACTCTTCCATAAAATCTGCTATAAGAAATTCTCTGTAATATCTGCTACGTGAAATTACTAAAATAAATAGTGTGTGAAAAGTCTCAAGGTGTTTGCAATCAAAAGTCTCCGTCGCAATTCCTCAAGAACCAACAAAACTACAGTCCACAACACAAGCGCAACGTCGCACATGGTCCATACTCGCCAGCAAAAAGGAATCGGACGCCACGACGCGGTCGGTAAGCGACGCTAACGCGAAGAACAGGCTACATCGGACTTTAAAGTACGTGAGTGCAACATAATTTGCAGTAGTCGGCGAGCAACATTTCCTCGGCGGTCTCTGTGAACGCTTACGATACAAACCTACGCCGGTGAAGCTTCGATTTGGTTGTTCACTTTGCAACAAGACGCCATTTTGCACGCATTCAGCACGCAATATATTTCACCGTGCTGCAACATTTCACGCAACATTTTGCAGTTTCGAGAGCAAAATTCCTGCAACAATCTCCAGGATAGCATACTCTGCAAGCTTACGTTCATATACCTCACTGTATGTGCATTCCATTTAGGTGGTGTTCGTCATCAACAAGCAAGCAGCATATTTTTTTGGCCACCATTTTGCCAGCAAGATTTTTATATTCCCGCCTCAGCAGCACAGTCGCGCCATCTAACGTACGGACGAGTAAGTTCTTCGGACATCGTGACGCATCATTCTGCGACTACAGCTACGCAGCACGCCACGACAACAAACAGGGTATCCCCTCTCTTTCGCGCAACACGGAAAAGAGCGAGAGAGCAACACGGGAAGCGCGACATCTATCCAGCCAGAGGTGCAACAAAGTTTTTTACGGTTGACAACACTACGATCGACATCGAGCGGAGATCGAATAAAAAAAATACTGGTCGTTCATTCATTCTCATTCGTTCAAATGCCGACATTTTGTCATGTATTAGCGTTATTTGTGTAAAATTTATACGAATTGTATTTATTAGGCCAAATAACATATTTAGTGGATAAAAAAGTGTAAATTAGGTACTATAATGGCCGACATAGCGGCATTAGTAAGCGCCCGAGGCTATGTAAAGGGGCAAATAACCCGCTTACACAAATTCTTAGAAACGCCCGAGTTTGAAAAAGCGTCAGCTTCGCTTCTGCAGACCAAAAAGGAGTTATTGGTATCGACATTCAAGGACTACGTATCCTACAACATGAAGATAGCTTTAGTAAAACCGGACGACGCCGAAGACGCCGGAAAGCAGGAGGAGAAATACTGCGAAACGCTTGCTCGGATAAACGATGAAATTGATGCTAAGAAAAAAGCCTCGGGTGCGGAGGGTGTACATGCGCCCATGGCGCACACAAAGCTGCCAAATATTGAAATCCCGACATTTACAGGTAAACATTGTGAATACACACAGTTCAAGAGTATCTATAACTCAGTAATACACAATAATCCTAAGTTGGACAATGTACAAAGGCTGTATTATTTAAGAAACTTTGTAAAGGGCGAGCCTCTAGATTTAATAAAAAAACTTACCACTTAGTTCAGATAGTTACTCCAATGCGATTAAAATTTTGGATGAAAGATATGACAACAAAACGCTCATCATGAATGACCATATCACTCAATTGATGGACTTACCTAGTGTTAGGAATTCAGCATTGTCTATCCGTGAGTTCATATCACAAATAAAACAGCATGTCGCTGCATTGACAAATTTAGACCCACAAGTTTCAGGTTGGGACCCAATCTTGTTGTGTATTTTATTAAGAAAGGTGGACACCTACACTGCAAAAGCATTCCAAATGGATAGGGACATAAATAAATCACCAACATTGACTGATTTTTTAGAATTCCTGCAAAAGAAAGCTATGGCTTTGGAGTCTGTGGATGGCAATGGAGCTCGGCCGGTGAGAGCTTCAGTCAACGTGACAGTCGAAGAGAGACCTCAGCAACGTCAATGCCCTTTCTGTAAGTATAACAAGGAATTCCATAAATTATTTGCATGCCCCAAGTTCAAGTTAGCACCTGTAAAGGAAAGAATGCAATTTGTAAATGAAAACAAGCTATGTAGGGTCTGCTTAGGTGCACACCAAGGTCGCTGTAAGTATCACTTCCGCTGCCAGACCTGCAAAAAGACTTCACACAGTACACTGTTGCATGAAGATAGCCCAGCAGTGAATTTGTGCATGAAAGAGGAGTCACAGGTGGTTATGATGGCACAAGATGACAAGAATGATCTCAGTTTGCTTCCGACAGTAAAAGTTAAATTAATTCGAAGCGATGGGACTGAAATGATCATCAAAGCAGGTCTAGATTCATTTTCACAGGTCTCTCTGGTCACATCTCAAGTGGTACAAGCGCTAGGGCTCAAACCAAAGCATAGCAGCACTGAAATAGTGGGAGTAGGTAACGTAACAAGTACATCAAAATATAGCATACCGCTGGAGGTCTTTTCCATACACTCAAATTACAAAGTGAACGTCAACTGTAAGGTGGTGGATGAAATTACATGCAAGCTGCCCCAACAAAAGTTCCCTCGATTCAAACTGCCAGCCAACATTGAACTGGCAGACGATACCTACAATCAGCCTAGTAACATAGACATGATTTTAGCAGGCAATATATTTTTACAGAGTATCCTGAGAATCGTGCCGCAACATGAGCTGCTCGCAGGGGATGGCGCAGACCTACCGCCAGCACTGCGCATCATTAGCACTCAATTCGGCGATGTACTAGGTGGAGATTTAACATTAAGTACGCCTTCGCAACAACATAAGGTAGCCCTTCTTTGTACTACTTGTGATTCGAGCATCAGCAAAACTGTCAAGAAGTTTTGGCAAACTGAAGAGGTCCCTCAGATATTCAATGAAAATGCCACAGAGTCTGAACTATGTGAAGACATTTTTAAAAAATCTGTGCAACTTAAAGATCAGCGTTTTCAAGTAGATTTGCCATTAAAGGTACCTCTAGATCAGGTGAATGATCACCTAGGTGACTCATTTCATCTAGCTCTCAACAGGTTTGTCAATTTGGAGAAAAAACTGCACAAAGATGAACAGCTGTTTCAGCAATACAAAAAGTTCATTGATGAAATCATTGAGTTAGGTCATGGTCGTTATATAGATATCAATCAGTATGATTTTAAAAAGGATCCTCTCTGCTTTATTGCGCACCAAGCAGTCATCAATGAAAAAAGTAAGACAACAAAGTTAAGATCAGTACTTGATGCGGCTATGAAAACTAGTAACAAAATATCACTCAATGATCTGCTGCTCAATGGCGATGTAGTACAAAGAGACTTGTTTGGCATACTTTTGTTATTTCGCCTCGGTGAACACATGTTCACCACAGATATAAAAAAAATGTTTAGATGTATAAATTTAAATCCAATGCATGCTTCGTTACAGAACATCCTGTGGAGAGAGAATCCCAACACCGAGATCAAATGCATACAGCTCACAACGGTACAGTTTGGGCTCAAAAGTTCAAGTTTCCTCGCTACACGGTGTCTGGATGAGCTTGCTTCGATTTACAAAGAAGAACTCCCTCTAGCTTCTTTCATACTCAAAAACTGCACTTTTGTCGACGACATTTTATATGCAGAATCTGATGTTGACAAAATGGTAGAAGCCAAAAAACAATTAGTAGAATTGCTAAAAAGAGGTGGGTTTCAAACACATAAATGGGCATCAAACTCTTCTCAAGTTTTACAAGATATCCTCAGAATGAGCAACACTTTGATAACATTGACTTTGAGAAGCAAAATTATAGTTTGAGAGCCTTAGGTATTAACTACAATGTAAAAGAAGACTGCTTCACAGTCTCCTGTCGAAAAATTCGGTGACAGAGCAATTACAAAAGAGAAATCCTCAGTTACTTCTCATAATTCTATGATCCAATTTGTTTCATTTCCCTGATTTTTGTAACTGCAAAAAGCTTTATCCAGACACTGTGGGCAGCTAATATAAATTGGGATTCTCCCTTGACCGGTGTTCTGAAAGAAAAATGGGTGAAATTTGCTAGAAATTTAGATAATATGGCACCAATCACATTAAAAAGGTCGGTATCCATTGCACATGCGCATACCATCGAGCTTGTTGGATTCGCTGACGCTTCGAGCACGACAGCATACGGCTGTTGCATATACCTACGGCTGATACATGAAGGTAAGGCAAGCTTATACCTACTTTGCTCCAAGTCTCGTGTGAACCCGCTTAAAAAACCACTAACTGTGCCGCGATTGGAGTTGAATGCTGCACTGCTGCTTGCAAAACTAATGGTGAAAGTTCACGAAGCTATTAGCACTAAAACGAACGTGCACTTTGTACGCTTGTTCTGTGACTCAAAAATAGTCCTAGCTTGGATCAGGACTCAAGTGACGCAGCTGAATGCATATGTGGCAAATAGGGTACAGGTGGTGACACAATTGACGGCCGAGTGGACTTGGCACTACATTCCCACCAGCGACAACCCAGCAGACCTCATCACTCGTGGCGTGAGCCCGCAGGAGCTGGGAGACAGCGCCCTCTGGTGGTCAGGACCTTGCTTCCTGCAAAATGATAAGTATGAGTATGTAAGTACAGTAGACCTACCTACCAGCCTACCTGAAACGAAGAAAGCTCAAGCTGAAGAATCGATACACAGCCATGTTGCTCTACCAGCAGTGATAGAGGCAAATGATCTGTTTGAAAGGTACTCTGATATTCACAAAATGACTAGAATATTTGCGTACTTATGGCGGTTTTATTACAATTGTAAAACAAAAGATGATAACAAAAGGGTAAAAACCACTTATTTAACGACAAAAGAAATAAATAATTCGTTATTATCAATAATAAAACACGAGCAACATAAATACTTTTCAAAAGAAATAAATTCATTACAAAATAATACACAAATCAAAAACAGTTCATTGAAACCTTTGTGTCCGCATCTTGACAAATTTAACATGTTGAGAGTCACTGGTAGACTGCAAAATGCTGCAATTCCGTATTCGCAAAAACACCCCATCATTCTTCCAAAAGACTCACGCATTACGGATATGGTCATTCAGAGTGAGCACAAAAGATTGATGCACGCCGGTCCAAAACTACTGTTATCAGTATTAAATGAAAGATATTGGTTAATAAATGGTCCTAGACATGTTAAGAAAATTATAAACAAATGTATAACGTGCTTTAAGCTCAAAAAAGAAACTCAAAGTCAGTTAATGGGTAACCTGCCTGAGGAGAGAGTAGTTCAGTCTGCGGGCTGCTTTGAACGTGTAGGTATTGACTACGCCGGTCCAATAGAAATAAAACAGTCCAAGATAAGACGGTCTGTTATCAGTAAAGGGTATATTTGCCTGTTTGTATGTTTCACGACCAAAGCAGTTCACATAGAGCTAGCCTCGGACCTTACAACCGCAGCATTTCTTGCCTGTTTCAGACGCTTTACTTCGCGACGAGGTTTCCCGCATGATGTATTTTGTGATAACGCGGGTAATTTCAAAGGCGCAAAAAACCAATTAGCTGACTTATACAAGCTGGTCAACTCTCAGAGTCATCAGTCACAGGTGATAAATTACGCATTAAAAGATCAAATTCGTTTCCATTTTATACCAAGTTACTCACCTGTCTTCGGAGGGCTCTGGGAGGCGGCTGTAAAAAGCACCAAATATCACCTCAAGCGTGCAGTAGGAAACACCATACTTACATTCGAAGAAATGTATACCGTTCTCACGCAAATAGAGGCAATTTTAAACTCGTGCCCCTGGTACCTCTGTCATCAGACAGCGACGAATTTGCGTACCTTACGCCAGGACATTTTATTACTGGCAAGGCTATAGTATCCTACCCTGATCGTGATCTCACTGACATCCCTATATCTAGGCTTAAACTGTGGAATGTCATAAATAAAATTGTACAGTCATTCTGGCAAACTTGGCACAAATATTACCTAAACACTTTACAGTCAAGGCCTAAATGGAGGGACGAAGTGCAAAATGTAAAAGTAGGAGATCTGGTGCTGCTCCGTGATGACGGTGTGCCTCCCCTCATGTGGCCCATGGGTCGCATCACAAAGCTTTTCCTGGCACGGACGATAAAGTAAGGGCATTCGAAGTAATGACTCCAAATAGAAAGAAACATGTAAGGTCTATAACAAAAATATGTTTATTCCCAATTAACAAAAACGAGTGATTATTTATTAGTCATATGTAGTTCGTAGGCCATCTTAGGATGTGTAATTTGTTACGATGCCAAGAACACCTAAGGTGTATTATTTAGATTTAAGTTTTGAGTCTGATTAGATTTAAGTAAGGCTCTATGTACATGTGTGCAAAATAAGCTTAGCTACTCATTATAGTCTGAGAGCTCACTACTTGATTGTTAATTAGTTTAAGTTTATACCTACAAATAAGTAAATAGGTATGATCTCATTATAAGTTAAGGGTCATTGATCTGCACTATTATTAATTATTTAGTGTTTTTGTACACATAAAGTCTGTGTTACTTTCATGTTGAAAAATGTTCATGTATCTCAATTTTAGTGGGCAAAACTTTCTATGTTTGTTCTTTCCCGCGGCCCCCCAATATGTTGGTAACATTAAGTGCATATATTTAATATGGCAATAATTTGTATTGTGTTCATTCACTCTTACTTGCCATACTCACTCATTCACTCTTCCATAAAATCTGCTATAAGAAATTCTCTGTAATATCTGCTACGTGAAATTACTAAAATAAATAGTGTGTGAAAAGTCTCAAGGTGTTTGCAATCAAAAGTCTCCGTCGCAATTCCTCAAGAACCAACAAAACTACAGTCCACAACACAAGCGCAACGTCGCACAAGTAGTATGTTTGTCTTAAAGGCCAATTTAATATTGAAAATTGAAATAAACTAAATTTATTTTCATAAAGATTCAATCAAAATCTTTGAATCACATAATATTATGATCATTTGGGTACAACACTATTTATTTATTATTTTAAAATACAAAAACGTGGCAACCCACCAAACGTCAGTTCAGTCTATCTGAATAAAAATCCTACTATAGTAACCGTAGCTATGAAACAATAATTGACAGTCGCGAAAATCCTGAATAGGGTCGAGTGATCCTTCTGTAAGTCTCTACTTTGTAATATGACCATTTTTATGCAAAAAAATATGAGTTTCCACCGACGTCACGATCATGAAAAGGGCCAGAAAGTTGAGAGGTAAAACATTACGTTTGGACATGTATCATACTTGTTGTGGAGTGGAGTCCGGGTCAGGAGTTCCAAACAGTAGAGAGAGAGAGAGAGTGTGTAACTCAGAGCTGTCATTTCCACGCGGGTATCACCCGCAAACAAAGACCAACTTTTTCCATAGTTCCCAAACAAACATACGAAACCTGAAATCAGTGTTTCTGAAAACTCTTAGCGAGGTAGGGAGAGGGAATGCAAGCATACAGAAATACTGTTCCTAATTTACTTATTTGATTTAAGGTGTTCCTTCGTAAGTGATCAAATTGCTCTAACAGCAACATTAGTATTATAGTACAGTGCTGTCCGTGCAATTTTCTATAGGAGATCAATTTCTTTTCGTCTTTGAAATTTGGTCCTCATGGAAATTTGTTCAGATTGACCTGATGAGCTTACCGTTTTTAAAAAAGTGGGTCGTTCGTTTTACACAATTTTTCAGACCTAGAATAGAATGGGGTGAACCACAATTATAAATGTTTGTTTTGGCAGAATTTAACAAGCAATGTAACTTTGTAGTTTACATTATTGGTGTTTGGCACGCAAAGTGTTCCGGATACACCTACGCAATCATAGCGATAAAGGCCAACCAAACACATAATCACAATATTATGTTGAATGTTGAACAGAATCAATTGCGAAAACTTTCCCGGTAGATGGAGCCTTCCACGCGTTAGTGGTCACGATACACTTGCTTAATTCGCAGGATAGGAGTGAACCGCTGTAGCCCAGTTGGTAGAGGCGTCGCCATTACAGATGATGAAGGTCGCTGGTTCAAATTCAGCCTACGGTGGAAAATTTTGCATGTTTTCCAAAATTTTACGTAGCTTTTTGCTACGCGGTATCATCTGATTTTCAGCGACAGTAGTTCGTCAGGTGGATTAGCAAGCGCAGTGCAAAGTTTCTGCTCTGCTACTACACTATTGCATCTAGTATAAACCATTATGTCACATTGAGTTCGCCAAGACGAGACACATAGCCTCTGTTTGTTCACTCTACCGCTCGTGTACCTCAGAATGTGTAGCTGACCCACCAAGTAACCTTATATCCGTATCTTGTTTTAATCTAGATTGTTGGCCTCGATTCAGGCAAACGACTTTTATATCCAGTTTTTAGCTATTCCTATCCTTCAGATGCGTTACGTCCCTTTCGAAAAATGTATCATTTTCTGAGCTCCTTCCCAAATCAAAAGAAATGGGACAGATTATCCAACCTTATCACTTCTTATCTCAATAATTATATCGTTTGATATTTATTTTACTCAAAAAATTCACAAAGAATCGAAAACTCATGCCCATATTTTTCAAAAGTTTTTTAATACTTATTTTATTACTTGGTCCGGCGGGCACGACAAGAGGTCGGCCTAACCGACACATCTTCATTAACCGCCAAAGCAAAGTTACATAGGTATGCCAAACTTTTAAGTTCTTTTCTATTTTACGCAAAAATGCCCAGAAATATAAGTTGCCAGAATCGGGAGCTCATTCCCATAATATTTTCTTTTGTTTGTACAACTATCACCCATAATTCACATGGGGCCAAACAAATGCACATATTGTAAAGGACTCATATCAGTTTGTTGGAGATATCAAAAACTTACAGATGAACAGTCATGAAACAATGGTTAGTTTTGATGGCCAATCACTATTTACAGCTATTCCAGTTAAGGACTGTATTGAAATAGTAAAAAGAAAATTAAATGAAAATAACATGGCAATAGAATATGCAGAACTTTTGGAATGGTGCCTAACATCTGGTTACCTATTGTGGAATGATGAGTTCTATGTGCAAGTCGACGGCGTGGCCATGGGCTCTCCAGTATCCCCCTTGGTAGCTGACATCTTCATGGAGGACTTTGAGGATTGAGCCCTGAGGCACGCTCCGGTCGTGCCGAAGATGTATAAGAGGTACGTAGACGACACCTTCACCACCCTCCCAAAAGACAAAGTTACTGCTTTCCTAAATCATCTAAATTCAATCCATCCTAATTAAAATTCACAATAGAAACAGAACAAAACAATCAATTAGCATTCTTAGATATTCTATTGATTAAAAACCCAAATGGTACAATCAGTCACTCCTTATATAGAAAACCAACCCATACAGATAGGTACCTAAATGGTAACTCCCAGCATCATCCGAGCCAGTTAGCTGCCGTTGGAACCTCTTTGTTTCAGAGAGCACGCGGCATCTGTGACCCCCAACACCTAGATGATGAGCTAAAACATGTGAGACGAGTACTCCATGAAAATGACCTGAAACCACCTCGTCAACGTCACAGAAACCGTGCCAAACCATCCACAGTCGAGCGACAACCAGCATACTTACCATACCTAAAGGGAGTAACTGACAAGATCGGCAGAATTCTGAAGCGAGCTTCAATCAAAACCATTTTCAAGCCGCCAAGGAAGATCAGCCAGTACATCAGATCAGTCAAATGCAACATCCCCCTCCAAGATCCTGGTGTTTATAAACTTGACTGTGACTGTGGACTCTCATACATAGGGGAAACAAAGAGGAATGTATCTACACGTCTCAAGGAGCATATTGCCGATGTGAGAATCCGTCGTGACAGACAGTCTGCAGTGTGTGAACATGTCATGGATAATCCCACCCACTATATCAGGTTCGACAAGGCTGCAATCCTAGCGAGAGAGAAGAGATTTGTCCCTAGGAAGGTACGGGAAGCCATAGAAATTCAAAAACATCCGAATTTCAACCGAGACACTGGATGGGGCATCTCACCAACTTGGACTCCACTGATTACACAGCGGAAGAACTAAATCCAACATACTGCAAGACCAACTTCACAAGACACGGTATCTGCATTCTGCGTACAACCGGAACGTTATGCTAGGCAATTAAGAAATATATGGCGGTAGAACAAAAATAATTTTAAATTCTAAATAATGACGTCTAACACCTTAGTCATCCGTTGACCACGGACACTGCAAAGTGTCCGAAACGTCGGGTTAATTACAATCCTAAATAAACTACAACTAAAATCCGTTGAAGTTGTTTTAATTATGAGCTCATTCCCATATTTTTCAAAACTTTTTTAAATACTTATTACCTTGGTCCGGCGGTGCCGTCGGGCGACAAGAGATCGGCCTAACCGACACACCTTCATTAGCCACCAAAGAAATGTTACAGGTAATCTAACCTTATAAATTCTTTCCTATTTTCCGCAAAAATGCCCAAAGATATAAGTTGTCAGAATCGAAAGCTCATTCCCATATTTTTCAAAACTTTTTAAATACTTATTACTTCGGTCCGGCGGTGCCGGCGGGCGCGACAAGAGGTCGGCCTAAACGCCACAATATCTTCATTAACCGCCAAAGAAAAGTTACAGGTAATACAACCTTATAAGTTCTGTCCTATTTTCTGTAACAAATGCCTAAAGATATAAGTTGCCAGAATCGGAAGCTCATTCCCATATTTTTCAAAACTTTTTTAAATACTTATTACCTTGGTCCGGCGGTGCCGGCGGGCGCGACAAGAGGTCGGCCTAACCGACACATCTTCATTAGCCGCCAAAGAAAAGTTACAGGTAGGTAATCCAACCTTATAAGTTCTTTCCTATTTTCCCCAAAAAATGCCCAAAGACATAAGTTGCCATAATCGGAAGCTCATTCCTATATTTTTTCAAAACTTTTTTAAATACTTATTACCTTGGTCCGGCGGTGCCGGCGGGCGCGACAAGAGGTCGGCCTAACACATCTTCATTAGTCACCAAAGAAAAGTTACAGGTAATCCAAACTTATAAAATTCTGTCCTTTTGTCCGCAAAAATGGCCAAAGATATAAGTTACCAGAATCGGAAGCTCATTCCCATATTTTTCAAAACTTTTTTAAACACTTATTACCTCGGTCCGGCGGTGCCGGCGGGCGCGACAAGAGGTCGGCCTAACCGACACATCTTCATTAGCCGCCGGTAATGACGCTCCAGGGAAATACGCCTAATGTTGCTTTCACACCGGGCTTAATACAACGCCACTGCGCTCTTAAATCATTTTTCGTTGATATATTTTTGGACATCGCATGGAAATAGGTACTCAAAATTATTTTTTTAGATTGTGTAGTTGAGAGACAGATAACAAAATTAGTATTGACACGTCTGCGACGGCTATTATATTAAGTCATCAAAGTAATGAACTTTACACGACCTCTTTTAGTTTCAGTGCGTAAATGAAGTTTGAAACAGGCAGGACTCAAACATTTTTGACGTGTACCCAGGTGTACCCTCGTCAGTTCATATTTCTGACTCCGATCACATTCGAAGACTGGAATTTGACGTAAAAATGTGACAGACATTCTTAAATCAATAGTGCGTGCACCCTATGAAACGCCCAAAGTTACTTTGTCGCACAAAACATAATTAAATTCTATCTTTGCCAAAATCTAGTAAAAAGGTACAAAGTAAAGCCAATTTATTTACCGTTGTTTTTGAAGCGATGTGGAACTGCCCAGAGAAACAAACCTATCTATTATCTCGGCTCGCCCAATTCCGCCAACCTCCAGATATTTCAATTAGCTTAAAATATGCACAAAAATGTATTATTCATATTTTCATGTTATTAATTGCAGCGGTACATTTACATAATTTTAACTGCTTCGAGTAAATTAAAAGGTACTCTTACATTGCGTGTCAGCAACTGTGCCAACAGTGGGTAAGTCGCAGACATTCGTCAACAACTCAACAATTTTGAATCACTTGAATTTCGTACTTATTTGCTGCCGCATGTCTAATGATCTATGGGCTACAACTACAACCACCCGGAAACCAAGAGTCGACAGACGTCGTCGCGGGAGGCCCAGACGCAGATGGCGAGACGATCTAGACGGGTTTTCTAAAGATTGGCATGCCGAGGCACAGGATCGGGATCATTGGAAGAAGGAGAAGGAGGAGGCCTGCAGTTAGATCCAGATGGCTAAATTAGATAAGACTTAATTGCTCTTAAATCGTTTCAAAATCTTGCATTTTACATTGTACCTATATTATATACTATCGCCAGTAACATCACCTACCCATTTATTTACCCTGGATTTGCTAGCGATAGTACTTGCATCTCAGCAACAGTCAGAGTTTTTTTTGTTAAAACGTAGTGTGAGAACACCAACAAACTTAATAAAATTGTGTAACAAAGTACACTGTAACTTCAGTATTCAATTACAGCTTGTCGAAATAGCCAATCAAAAAAATAATAGAGTAATGGATGTCATTTTACTTAAATTGTATGAAACAACATTGAGCTTCAAAATTGTTAGGTTGCAAAATCCAGTTTCGCAAACGAATATTTATGTTTTCGGTTAAGTAGAGCGTTTTTTGTAGAGTCCCAACAACATTAAAGTTTTAAAAATATAACTTAGTAGCACTAAAATGCTAAAAATGTTGTTTGCAGTAAAACAGTCGCAACTCTCTGCTTGCTGCAATGCTTTCGAAATTAAAAGTTTGTTACGAAACGTAGGCATGGAACGGAACGTCAAAAGTTGCGCTCGTGTGAATTTCTGATTATACTAATTCTGGTGACTTTCAAGCATTTTTTAGTCGTTAAAAGTTTGAATATCTCAACACTGGATAATGGTTTTCAATTCAAGGTAAGGTCATGAAAAATCGCTCCGATAAACATAAACTTGCAATGCACTTATCAATTCTCTAGCCAGGCTTATTTCTAGCTTCTTTTCTTCTGATTGGGTTAGATAAAGACCTACCTAGGTACATATTATCACAGGCGTCCTAGAGGACTCTGGTTTTGTTATTTCCTCAGGGTCATAGCGTAACAAATATGCAGGCAGTTTTATCCAAAACACAATGTCTTAAGTTTTGGCGGGACCCGCAGTTGGCAGGGGTGGATAATGTCACCATAACAGATTATAATCTTGGCACCAGCACACCAGCACACAGCTCTTTGTACGTTTCAGAACATCACTCTTTTATGACTCCGTTAGTCTCCTCCGGTTGCTCTGAATATTAAAGAATATCCATTCTTTGTTTCCTTACGTATGACAAGGCACTTTGCATGAAAAAAGGCGCCATTTTCGTTTCAGTTCGTTTAAAAAGTCGAAGGATTTTCCGGTGTTTTAATAACTTTCCTACTCTTTAAAGCGTAGAGTAAGTATAATAAGCAAAATGTTTCAGTTTAGAATAAGTTTCGCGTTTCGTGCCATCGTTGCAGCGTTAGAAAGTTATTTAACTTTAAAGTTTCGCTTAGCTTCATAAGCGTTGGGGAGCAGAATGTGCCGGAACTAGGTAGGTAGTCAGTAGGTGTGTGCAAAAAGACGTCGGAAGAAACTAATTTCTTCTTGACTGAAAGATTCAAACTAAGATCAAGGCAATAGAAGTTCTGGATATTAATTCACGAAACATTAAAATTGATATTTACTTAAGATACACTGGGCAAAAAGACGTACCTAGTACAAATACATACTTTAAAAATAAAAATATGTTTATAAACATTAGAGTTCCTGTTTTTGCAAAAGAAAATGCAGGTGGAAACACGTAAACACCGAGCGCCAAAATAATTGGAATTAGTATTGTAAGTTGCTAAAGCACAGCACAACTTCCGCATTTAAAATGAGCACTTTCACAATCTTACAATTAGCGTTTCCTGAAATAACTTTTGCGGCGGTGCTAAATCTGTTCAGTGGAACAACCGAACAATTAGTGAGGTGCAAGACGCCAAGGCCAGGTGCGCCGCGACCGGCGGGCAAACCGAGAACCAGTGGGTAGGGCTGCCAGGCGACCGAGTAATACCGCTTGTTTCTTGGTAAATCTGTTCAGTGGAACAACCGAACAATTAGTGAGGTGCAAGACGCCAAGGCCAGGTGCGCCGCGGCCAGCGGGCAAACCGAGAACCAGTGGGTAGGGCTGCCAGGCGACCGAGTAATACCGCTTGTTTCTTGGTAAATCTGTTCAGTGGAACAACCGAACAATTAGTGAGGTGCAAGACGCCAAGGCCAGGTGCGCCGCGGCCGGCGGGCAAACCGAGAACCAGTGGGTAGGGCTGCCAGGCGACCGAGTAATACCGCTTGTTTCTTGGTAAATCTGTTCAGTGGAACAACCGAACAATTAGTGAGGTGCAAGACGCCAAGGCCAGGTGCGCCGCGGCCGGCGGGCAAACCGAGAACCAGTGGGTAGGGCTGCCAGGATGCCAAGTAATATACCGATTACAATAAATGTGGTTGTTTGTAAATCTGTTCAGTGGAACAACCGAACAATTAGTGAGGAGCAAGACGCCAGGGGCAGGTGCGCCGCGGCCGGCGGTCAGACCGAGAACCAGTGAGTAGGGCTGTCAGGATGCCGAGTAATATACCGATAAAAAATCAATGTGGTTGTTGGTAAATGTGTTCAATGGAACAACCGAACAATTAGTGAGGTGCAAGACGCCAGGGGCAGGTGCGCCGCGGCCGGCGAGCACACCGAGTCCAGTGGTAGGGCTGCCAGCCGGCCGAGTACCGGTAAAATCAAGGTTCTTGTTGGTGAATCTGTTCAGCGGAACAACTGAACATTCAGTGAGGTGCAAGACGCCAGGGGCAGGTGCGCCGCGACCGGCGGGCAGACCGAGAAGCAGTGAGTAAGGTTGCCAGCCGGCCTAGTACTGGTAAAATCAAGATGTTTCTTGGTAAATCTCTTTAGGTAAAGGTTTTCACCCAAATTGCCGTACTCCTCACAAATTAGCAATCCTTTGACTGAAAAGTTTTGTCAAAATTTTTCACATTTTTCTTTAGATATGTTTCAAACTTAGGAATAAAATAACCTTACCTTCGTTTATTTATTGTGGTTAGTATAATCAGTGCTGCAATCCTAAAACTTACTAAGTACTGACAGCCCTGTTACGGCGGGTGTACCGAGTACCGACGGCCAGGTACCGGCGGCCGCACCGCTTATAATTGAACACATAAATCCGCCACGACTTGTGCCAGACCCGAGACGCGACAATTAAATCACGCTGAATCATGGTATCCTACTAATTATACCACCTTTTATTAGCCCATAACTCTACGTTTGTTTATCGAAGTTTCCGTGAACGTGACTGCCCCGGCCTGCGAGATTTGCCAATTAAAGAGGGTGTTTTCCCACGGAAAATGGTGTAAGTACCTACTTATTTACAAAAAAACTTTGCTATGAAGTATGTAACTAGATACCTAATTGGAGCTTCGATGGTAATCAATCATTCAACTTACAAGTTGTAATGAAAAAATAATATCCTACTTATTCGTAAATTCAAAAGATTCTAAAAGACGAATATGACACATTCTGACACATAGGAGGCAAGCTCCACAAAAGGAAAATGATATAAGTGTTTATAGTATGAAGTATGTAACTAGATACCTAAGTGGAGCTTCGATTGTAATCAATCATTCAACTTACAAGGTGTAATGAAAAAATAATATACCTATTCGTAAATTCAAAAGCTATTCTAATCAAAGATTATAAAAGACGAATATGACACATTCTGACGCATAGGAGGCAAGCTCCACAAAAGGAAAATGATATAAGTGTTTATTTACAAAAAAAAACTTTGTAATGAAGTATGTAACTAGATACCTAAGTGGAGCTTCGATGGTAATCAATCATTCAACTTACAAGTTGTAATGAAAAATAATATACCTATTCGTAAATTCAAAAGCTATTCTAATCAAAGATTCTAATAAATGAATATGACATATTCTGACGCATAGGAGGCAGGCTCCACAAAATAGAAGCGCGACGCGGCGAGCAACACGACATCTGTCAGGCAAGCGATCGTCAGCCGTTATCGACGGGACGCGCGTCTGACGTGTGTAGCTTCTCTTTTTTTCTTTTTCATACATTTTATATAGAAACGGTTTTAAGCGACGCGAAGTCTCACGTCTCACGTCTCCGGCGATCCCTTGTTTGACCCAAGCTCCACACAGTAGACGTGAGACTTAAAACGTGAGACGTGCGACATCGCGACGCGTGAAACCATTTTCATATACCTAAAATGACAGAGGAGATAAAGCTACACACGTGAGACGGGCTTCGCATCGATGACAGCTGACAATCATTCGTTTGACAGATATCATCTTACTTCTCATGTCCCACATCTACTCTTTATAGCTTGCTAATGACAGATTCCATCTTATTTCTCACGTCTCACGTCTACTCTGTGGAGCTTTCGCCTAGTCTTGCACTGACGTGATGAATATAAATAGGATCAAACTTTACCAATATACCTACGTTGAAAATAACAACGCCAACGCAAATCATTTTATTTCAACTAAGAGATGTCATAAAAAAATTTCGGGCAATCTTATTATTAAATTAAAAGATATGACAGAAGTTTGTTATGATAATAAAAGAAACTGTTTTATTGTCGTAAAGTGGACGTTAAAAATGATTTGATTCGTAAATCTTTTTGGGAGATAAATTTTTGAACATTAATATCTCTTTATGTAGGTAATGCGAAGTGTTTATTTGAGTAGCTTTTGACTTTTAATTTGTAATAATTCATTATTATATTGGTTAATTGAAACAACAATATGAAATAACATTTTTTGTTGATGTTGCTTACAGTTTGGTTGAGTGTCTACGAGGTCCACGAGTGTCTATTTATTTTCTTGTGCAACACGTAATTAGTTGCATAGCAAAAGCTGTTCATAATCATGAGTGCTACAACCTAAGTGATAGACTTCCCTGTATTTTTATTCAAGAATAACCAAAAAAGCTTAGTAAGTGATGTCAGAGATTCGTAGGTTCCTTTTTAAGCCTTCATCACTGTCAATTAGAAGAAATTAGAATAAACGACAAATGTCGCTTTTAGAATCACTTAGGGGTACTTAATAATAATATTTATCTGCTTGGTTTGAAATTGAATTAAATTCATTTTTGAGTTCTTTTGAACAGTCGTCACAAACTAAAATATCTGGACACGCGATTTGTTAGCGTTCTTTTGTTGCCTAGTAATTTAACAGTTCGTGTTACAAGCTCTAGTTTAGTCAAAACTAAGTATGGATAACATACTTTAGGGTTATGTAAATCATACACTCTACTTCTACCTAGCCAACAAGACGCCAACATAACATTTTCTCCCCCACTACAATACAATCACGTCTGAGTGTGTGCACCGTAAGCAAGACGGTTAATTCTGTTATTTCTTCTGATGGTTTACGTAGGGTGGTTTACCCTTGGTAACCTACTGACCTCCATTTCACAGCTATAGCAGCGAAATATATAAGTTCGAAATAGTACGAAAATTGGTTCCAATGTAGTCTAGACACTACCTGGTTTACAAAAAAAGGAACCCGAAATCGCAACATTATTGTTTGTGTCTTTTTCATATTACATGACATTTGAGCAAGATGTCAACAATAATGTTGCCCCTTCTTTTGTGAACCGGGTAGTACTAATAAAACCTATCACAAATTTGTGCCAGTAAGGAAAAAGAAAAGATACTTTAACTATCCATAAAGATGAACCATCAATAAACCCAAATTCATTATTTGAAATTAAGTTTCATATACAGAATGTAATGTATAAAGATCTGCACAAGGTAACTACTGCGAAAAAGTACTTAAGCGTAAAACGGCTGTTTTGAAAGTAGTAGGTATAAATCTTTAATCAAAACATTCAAATTTGGAATTAATGAAAACAGAGAAATATTGTAAAAGTTAGTGTTTCGACGCCATAAAAAATACTGGGTTCAAAAAATGCTGACACTTTCGAACAAAATAATATCGTTTTATACAAAGCTCAATTGACCTGTCAGTGTTGTGTCTGAAAAGTTATCTGTATACATTGGTTATCATATCCGAGCAGAGCAATAATTAATCTATGAATTAATAATAGGCAAAAGGAAATGATTTCTCATGGTAACACATTCAATTTTCCTTTCTCCTTTGAACTAAAACAAGAACTCTGCTTTTGGAACGTGAAATTCAATAATTTCATTTAAAAGTACAGCTCGAGGATATCCTGAAGGAAATTCCATTAGGATTTAACGTATTACTGAGAATCTTGTTCGATTTATTTGACTTAGTTGCTACGTATGGACTCATAAAGAATTCAAGAAATAACTCTTTCGATAAAGACCTTTACACATTGCAAAGAAATACAATAGAGGTTTAAGGGGGATCGTTACGTCATACAAACTAAAATCTGAACTTTAACCGAGTTACACATGAGCTAAACAACAATTTTATCAAAAAATCTTTATGTGAGATGAGGAAGGCACACGTAAATATGTCGCAAAACTGCTTAACGTAAAAAAATATCAAGTATTTTTTCCACAAAAAAATTAAACGTGTTTATTGCAGCAGTAGCTCCATCTATGTTCCTTATGTGGCGACACGGTTTTTACAGAGAAATCTGATGGTTAAAAAAATATTTGTTTTATTTTGCGAAAATGTTATAAAAGCACGGGACTTCCCATCAAGTTTTTTAATCATAATTTTGTCTCATTTAAAGACGTAACTCCATTTAAATTATGTATGGAAAACGATCCACCTTAAATATGAAAATCCATTGTTTGGCTCGTATTGTCCATTGTTGCTAGGATATCTAGATCATTGTCTCTTATCAAGATTTGATCTTGATCTTATAGTATTTTATACGTTCGGCCAAATATGATCATCCAGCTTACCACAATTTAATTAATATATTTTTTTCGAGTACATAGTTGATAAGGCGTCAAGATAATATGACCTAAATGTAGTTTTAAAAGCCAGAATTTTCTCTACAATCATGCATACATAATAATATTTCACGCCTTTATCCTTTGCGGGGTAGGGAGAGCGTAAATGGCTGTAAAAACGGCCTTTTACACCACTTGTGACAAAGATTTGAGTCAACGAAAAGACTGTGTTGTGTGATCATAACAGGTTGTCAGCCTATCGCTTGAAATTGAAAAACACATCAACTGTTAACGGGATAGATAGGTATGAGGTGATGCTATTCTAAGCCGGCACACGGCAAAAACTCTAAAAACGGTTTTTTAAATTGAATCTGATATCTCCTAGACAACGAGACTTTCTCAGAAAGGTTTTATCGTCCACACCTTCAGCCCCGGAATTAAATTAACAGACATAAAGATTTCCCCGAGACACCCAAAAAGGTTGTAGGTAAAACTGGAGGGAGGACTCGGGATTGACAAGTGAAGTAAGATTATTTGACCGATTCGCAAGAAGAGCAAGGGCCGAGCATTCGTTGTCTCTTTCTAAGCTACCGAGATACCTACCACGAGTTACCCCGAGTGTTTCCGAACTTTTTCCCACCATCACTTTTAGAAAGAGATGGTGGAACCTAGACTACATGTTAGAGGTTTAGAGGTCAAATTTCTTGACTGCACTTCTTGCTTCCGAGTGCCCCCTCCAGCTTCACCTATAAGCTTCTTGGAGACACCCCATAAATCTGTCAAAACGACAATTCATTCTCCAAAGCGAAAAATTCCATTTTGTTACAGATCTCTTAGAAAATTTTATGAGTTTTCTTTCTCTTACACAACATTTTTTTCATGAAAATGCGCTGAAATTTTTCTCATATTATCCAAATTTGAAATAAACTCAATTTTATGTCATTAGGCCTCGGCCTGATTCCACCATCCCCGGTGTAAGTCAAAAACTTAAAGTGTTATGTTGGAATGAGACGAAAACTCAATTTTCAGCTGAACTAGATCTGGTGGGATCAGCCTTAGTCTGCTTTTCGAAACAAATACCTATTTATTGCTTTCAGGTAGCCGTTTTGTTCCCCGGTTTAAGTCAAAAACTTGAAGTGTTACTTATGTTGGAATGAGACGAAAACTCAATTTCCAGCTGAACTAGGTCTAGTGGGATCAGCCTTAGTCTGCTTTTCGAAGGAAATATTTATTACTTGCAGTAGCAGTTTTGTAATATTTTAATGTAGGCTAAGGCAAAAAAATTAATGTTGTTCGTCAATTCTTAATACGATATTTCAGTACCATAAAGAATTGAATTGCTAAATTATTAAACTCTGTCCGACCCAAAACAACATCTGTCAAATAAAACACTTATCTACGCGCAAGTACGGCGCAAACTCCACCAAAAAGACGAAGCGCATAGGACGTAAGAATGACAGTTGACAGACAAGTGATCGTCAAATATTCTTCTTAGTTTTTGACGCTAGCTGTCATAGATGCGACGCTTTGGCGACGCTTGTGTGTGCCTTTGTCAATACTTTTTCGTACATTTTGTATGGAAACGTCGCGATGTCAAACGTCAATCGTCATGCCCTACGTCCTGTGTCCTCTCCATGTCCTCTCTGTGGAGTTTGGGGCTACCAAAGCAGAGGAGACGTGTGACGTGACGCGTGGGATGGCATCTGTCAGGCAAGTGATCGTCAGCCATCATCGATGCGATGCGCTTCTCACGCTTGTAGTGTAGCTTTGTCTATTCTGTTCATACATTTGGAAAACCTACATGGAAACAGTTTCAAGGCTCGCGATGTCGTACGTCTCATGTCTCTTCTGAAGAGCTTGTGCCTTAGAAAATTCTAGTCTTTTGCGTTTTAAGTGGGAGTAGTAGTCACTTTTAAAGTACAAGAAACCTTTAAAGTCCAGTAAGAAAATGGGAAGATGAATAACATACATAGCAAGTTGCATGGCACATCTAAAATGTTCTCCAATAAATGAAATATAAAGTATTGTCGCTCAAAGTTAGCCCGGAATGTTTCTAATAGTAGCGTTCTCTAACGCCTAGATAAAGTGTAGCGTAGGAGTCAACTTCTAACTCGGAAACTTCAACCTGTTGCCGAAGTTTATCTCTATCTGACTCGCTCACTCGACTACGCTCATATTGCCGCATCACTTGCTTTTATACTCGAAACTCGCTATTTTTGTTGAAATAAACGTTTTGCTTGGCAAAAGATTTAATTTTTTAAATACCAAGGTAGTTTTCTTCAAATATGACAGCATAATTCGATAATTTTATTTTAGATCATAAAATCATAAAAATTATCGAGTTATTATAAATTCAAATCCTGTATCTTCTACTTTTACCACAAATAAGAGAAACGGGGCGCGGGGCGCCTATACAGAGGGCTCACTCAGTACTATATTTTGAACCTACTGGAATCTCAGGGGTTCCCCTACAAGGTAAGTAAGACGATGGTTCTCAACGAACGTCATATTTATTGGATTAAAATTTGCTCAGAATCATAGGTATGACGTACTTGTATCAGATTTTGCTGCGTTAATATTCATGAACTTTGAGATTTTTGAGACTAGTCGGAAAAATCCTGAATAGGGTCGAGTGAACCTTCTGCAAACTCTTTATTTTGTGATCTAGGCACTCAATGAGCGAAAGTTTAGGCATCACCTGGAAAGTCTACGTGCGTGCGGCCGCGAAAGATAGACGCTCGCGAGTCCCTTCCGGTTTCCGTCCTTTCCGGCGTCCGGCCGGTCCGGCTCACGACGATTCAATTTGCCCCCGCGACAAACTCCATTGATTGTGCCGATATTCCGGTCACAACCGACCGGCCGAGATTCGCCAGTTCTCTAGTTTTTTTACCCGACTGCCTCAGAAGGAGGGTTATGTTTTACAAGAGCTTTAAGATATGTATGTATACGTATGCATGTGAGAGCAACTTTTTCAGGGGCTACTGCTGGCGAGGCATTATGAGGTTGACATTATGAGGTTTCGTTAGATTGGTCTCAGCAGCTCGAATGGTACTGCCCATTATTTTAAATCGAATTATTAATTTCAATCGGGTTTTTATTTTGATAAAAATGAATGTAACCTGTTCCATTTTGCTTTTAGCGGCCACAAGCCAAGTATTTATATATAAACCAAATGCATTTTCTGTTTGTTTTCAGACTTTGATACGTTTTATTGGCATTCGAAAATTTTATTTCAGTCGACCATTATATGTCTCCAGTTACAAAGATACATATTGATTCATCACGCTAAGCGTAGGAGTAGAACAAACCATTTTCAAATAGGCATTTTGGACTTATCTTTATAGTACTAGTCTTTGTACTAAGTGTAAAATTAGGCGGGGATCAAAAGTAGCGTCTGTTCTTGCGCAATTTTAGCTCTGCGTAAAGCATGCGTTGGGACAATACAAATTTCTTATTTCCATACAGATACGGTTTATATGAAACGGTTGACAGACGCATCCGTCAACGCAGTAATAATTTGTATTGCAACGCTTCGTATACCTAACTTTTGTGTAGTTGAGGGAACTGGAACTTTTATCCATCAAACAATTTTGAAATTATCGAATAACTATATCAACCACGACCTTATACGAGAGATACAAATTGGGATTTGTTTAACTTTGCATTTAATGAAGTTTTAGTCTACCTAGACTGTTTTCTCAAGCTTCTAAGATTATCTTTTTAGTCTTAGCTTAAGATTCTTCACTATCAAGTAGTATATTTTATAAGTACCATATTGTAAGGTGGTGAACCTAAAAAGGCTTTTTCGTTTGTGTAACAAAAATTGAACGGTCACAAATTTAATGTACCTACGTATACGCAGCGGGACCCTAAACCAGAATGGAATGAAACTTATGTGGTCTTGTAGGTATTAATTTGTACCTACAGGTAGATCTACAAGTGCGAACTGGGAAAAATTTAATATCTGAATTATGGAACTTATACGGGGTGTAAGGGACAGCCCTCCAAATACTGAAAGGGTGCATTTAGACCATGAAACTGAACAACTTCCCATAGAAATAAGTTTCAGGAAACGTAAAAAAATTTTGACTTCCCATAGTAAATGCAATCAGTTAATCGTGATTTTGTATGGGAAATCGAATTTTTTTTTCTTCTCCTGAAATTTATTTCTATGGGAAGTTGTTCAGTTTCATGATCTGAATGCACCCTTTCAGTATTCGGAGGGCTGTCCCTTATACCCTGTATATCACAAAAAGTACTTTTCTTCATAGTCAAAGTTATCACACGAGAATGAGCATGGTTGCCGCCGATGTATCTACTTTATGTAGGTACCTATATCAATGGCCTCAGATACGAATCGTGCATGCCTCAAAATTTCGCAATTTCTGTAAAATACGAGCAGGTACTTAGCATTGTAATGTGCCATGTGCCTTCTACCTGCCAACTATGTAACTAGCCATTGCAAAGGTACCAACCCTATCATTACGGTTAGATTGTAGAACAATCCTTTCAGTAGTTACCGTCAGCCACCAGCAACTGCAATTTCGACCGAATATTTGGTATTATTACTGCATCCAAATAGTACGTACTTTCGTTCCCAGTCACTTGCTTTTTTCCTATGGCTAGTCTGGATAAGTCACATACTTACTTATTAGCGAATCAAATATTTGGATGTCTTTCGATATACCTACTTACCTGTTACCATCTATCCACACACGAACACACTCATAAAGGTAAAAGTACATATTGTCTTGTCAAGCGTTATTCATTATACTACTGCCATTCGAATAAGCCATATTTGACAGCTGTCAAACCCATACTAGTGGACATGTCAACAGAAAAAATAGACCTTATGTCATAGCGTTAACGTGATTTTGACATCTGTCAAATATGGCCTATTCGAATGACCGTAGTATAGTCTAGTAACTAACGTCACAGCTATTCGGATTGACCCATGAAGCTGAAAATCGGCATGTAGGTACTTCTTGACCTCCTAATCAAAATTAGACATGGAGCCCAGCGGGCCCCACCCCCCTTAACCTTTTACAACCCCCCCTCCTTTACAAGGAGTAACTTTTGAAGTAATTGACTTGGAGGGTAGTTTTTATTTCATATCGTGCGTGACATCTCACTTGAAGCTTATTGTGCCCTCAAAATTACCGTTTAGGCCCCCCGGGGGGCCCAAAAGCCTGAAAAGTGAGGTGTCCGGTTCATATATGATATTTTTTTATTTTCAAGCTATTGCCTCCCAAGAGGTATCAAAAGTTGCGTAATTAAATTAGACACAGATTGCAAGAAACCTAATATATCTTTAAATGTTATTTATCTTTAGGGCTCTATCGATCGTTTAAGTGTTGTGACTACGAAACCAACATATTATTGTTTTTTAACGTTCGGCAAAGCCCTAAAGATAAATATTATTTAAAGATATTTTAGGTTTTTTGCAATCTGTGTCTAATTCCGCAACTTTTGATACCGCTTGGGAATCGATAGCTTGAAAATAAGAAAATCTCATACAAGGACGGGACACCCCACTTTTGGGGCTTTTGGGCCCCTCGGGGGGCCTAAAGGGTAATTTTGAGGGCACAATGAGCTTCAAGTGAGATGTCACACACGATATGAAATAAAAACTACCCTCCAAGTCAATTACTTCAAAAGTTGCGCCTTGTAAAGGAGGGGGGGACGGTAAAAGGTTAAGGCGGGTGGTGCCCGCTGGGCTCCATGTCTAATTTTGATCAGGAGGTCAAGAAGTACCTAGGTACATGCTGATTTTCAGCATCGTGGGTCAATCCGAATAGTTATAACCAGCTATTGACGTTAGTTACTACACTAATAATTAGTTTGATTATTATCTTGCAAACTCTGAAAAACAAAATTGAGTTGCATTAGATTTGTCTATTTTGTATTTGTCATTTTCTCGTATTTTTTTATCTGAAAAGGAAATCTAATTTATCATCATCCAGGGAATAATAAACTGCCGCTCCTAAAGCGATCAATAATAATTAACTTTAAAAGTCGCAAAATGGCTCATCTGATATTTATCGAGGGTGACATTTCGCAAATTACTGCCCCCATTAATATTCCATTAGCGGAAGGTAATTGAGCCAGATTTTATGTGTAAAAAAACAGTGGCTTGAAACAAAAAGACTGTGCCTTTTTATTTCAATTAACACTTGCAGTTTGCTCGGAAAAGTTTGCGGAGGTGGGTAAATTGGCCTCGATTGTGTTGCCAGCTTTGAGATGGTGTTGCCAGAGGTAGAAACGAGTTGGCCCGCTTTAATTATGAGGGGAATTAATAGTTATAGATAAGGAGTTGGGCCACGTAGGGCTGTCATAAATAACGTGGCCCCGACGATAACTTAATTCAATCTTTGCTCCCCTCGTCATCGCACAATATGCTGTGAGGATGAATTTGTTACGATATTCCTGACTATTCTTTTGTTACATTTCTTGGCTCATTTTTGCCATTAACCTTATTTCGGCTATAATATTATTGCCTAAGTCTGTCTCTCTCTTTCCTTCCACAATTATACCTACGTGTTTGTATTGGAACACAACTCTTCTATATAGAGCGATCTGGGCGTATGTCGATTTTTGCAACTTTTCAGGAGAGCAAAAATAAAGTTTTAATTCAGTGTTATTGAAAAAATATAAAGATTTTAAGGAAAAACGCTAGGTCGAAATATCGCTTATATATCTGGTAATACATTAATGGACGTATTGTTGAACCTTCTGCAATGTGTGTCAGTCAAATATAGTGTTTTTTTTAAAAGTCAGCTTTTACGCCCTTATGGCTCAGAAATTCTTGGCCAATAATGATGTAAAACAGAGTTACGCCATTGTGGCTATGGCAATTTCGATATTGTTAAGGCGTAACACATATTTACGCCCATACGGTTTCGGATTTTCGGAGCTTTAAAGGCGTATTTATTTAATACGCCTGTATAGCTCAAAAATGCCGTGTCAAAATTACGGTTTTGACCCTGGGCGTATGTATGAGTTCCGCCTTTTAGCTTCTAAAATTGAGGGCGTATTTATTACATAAGCCTTTGTGTCACAAAACTAAATGGCTAAACGTATATATTTTTTTTAGTTACGCCGTTACGTCTCAGTTCAGTTGAAGTAAAAGTATTGAATATTGCTATTTTCTTGTCGGTAAAATCAGTGAATTATATTTATTCATGGAATACACAAAAATAAAACGTAAAAGGACATAATCAATTGGCCATACAAGCGTAGGCCCCTCACAAATGCCTCGTAATGACAACCCAATAATGACTTGCTACACAGATGGGTCTAAGAAAGAAAAGACGAAATTATCGGGGGGAGGTATCGGCGGCGGGGGCAATATCCAAGTCCCGCCAAGTCTACACAAAGCCATACCACTGGGGAAGTTCACTAACGGTTGAAGTGCTGGCCATTATGGGATACGCTAGGGTGCTACACACTAGAGAAGTTAACACAGACGTGATAATATACAGTGACAGCCAAGCAGCTCTGAAATCTCTGAACAAAACAAGCACCACATCAGTTCTAGTAAAAGAATGTAAGTTGGCACTGTATAAATTGCCACATAAAACTAGAATAACAGATGAATGGGTCTCCGGATACCAAGGCAACACGGTTAATGAAGTAGCGGACGAATTGACCAGGCAGGGGTCTGACAAACCTTCATTTGCCCTGAACTATGCCTACTAATTTCAAGACAGGCAACTAAATCAACAAAAAATGGACAGAATTGCAACTATTAGTTAAGAGTACGCGCAACCTTCTGCAACTAAGTAGGCAAAATATTAGGCAGATTGTAGGACTACTGACAGGACACTGCGACCTCAATAGACAACTGCATATCATGAAATTAAAAGATGATCCATCTTGCTGCGAGTGCGGACAGGAAGAAAGCAGCTTCCACTACTTAGCAGAATGTTCAAGCTACTCCCTGCCAAGATGGGAATGTCTAGGTAATGACAAACTTAAAGAAGAACACCTTGCGTATATATCTCCAAAAAATGTCCAGGGTCACACGGAGATTCGAGCAGGTGATGCTGTAGGAGCACCAGTGAACCCTGTGCCCCAAAACCTAGGAATTGAGTGAAATAGTTTCAACAAATGGAGCTGATTACCCATCTGCGAGCTTCGCATGCATCCCACTCGCTACATGTCACTCAAAAAGCTTTGGAACTGGATCTCGCTAATGGATTAGGTCCGGAATGAGATTATCCGCCAACAGACCAATGTAATGGACATAGTTTGGAAGTGTTGCAAGCTGAAGTGGCAGTAGGCTGGTCACATCTATCGTAGAACTTGTGAAGTAAGCGGGTTCTCGAGGTGAGCCCTCGGCTTTGTTGTTGGACGACCTCTGGTCAGATGGACTGATGACTTGAGAGAATGGTGGGTAGCGACTGGATGGCAATAACGAGAGATCGTGACTTGTAGCGTACTCTAATCTAAATGAGACCTTTGTCCAACAGTGGAATGTGATGTACTCAATGGAACGGAGTGAAAATTCACGTAAAGGCAATGAATTGTAATTGGTGAGAAAATCACCTATTGATAAATATGCAAATGGGTAGGTAGATTTGTCGACGAGATGAGTTTATCCTTACTATATTGTACTAATTTCCTAATCTTAAGTCCTTTTTAAGTTCAATAAAAAGTAGACATTATTCCGGTAAATTACCTACAATTGTCGTAACATAACGTACCTGTATGTTTCTGTGTATTTCCATTATCTGGCAGAAATTTAAAAATCTTTTCATTCTTTCACGTTGCCTTAAATCCATATTTGAACACCACACTCATTAAATTCATAGATAACACATAAATTTTACTAAAAACACCACTTTAAATCGAAGCCAAAACGTTTGCCGGCTGAGTTGATAAACAAATGGCAAAAAACACCGAAAAAATATTGCCGTCCTTTTCACTCACGCGGTGCGCAATATATTACTATCTCTTTCCATCTTAGAAAGCTGTGAGCGACAAGGGCGTATTTCTAAATATGTCTTTACATAATTGTATGTGGGTCCAGAGCCATCTAGCTGTAACCCGTATTACGTCTGTTTTACGAATACTGTTTAGCCTTATCTTTGATTATGCCGTTTTGCTTCAACAGCAGCATAGCACTTACGCCTTGATAGACTGCTGTAACTTTGAAACGAATAAAGGTAGCAAAAAACGGGTAAATGGCTCTTGTAGCTAAGAGAAAAATAAATTGAAATGTAAAAAAAACCTATTTAGGGCATATGATGACATACGCCCAGATCGCTCTATATGGAAGAACTTGATTATGAATATTGAATATTAATTTTAGTGATGAAATTAATTTAGATGAACCTATTAGTTCAAATCACAATGTAAATTTAGCCATACAGGCTCGAAATGGAAATTGAGCCTGCGGCATTTCGTTGTATGATAATGACTAATTCATCTAATCATGCGAGTATTACACGGCGTGCTAGGCTTTTAATATGCATTTTGTGCGAATTTAGTGTAGCTAACATAATTATTTGAGTAGGCTTCGGCCATTGGTTTACTACTTTACTTTGTCAGCTTCACAAACTCTATTTTTACATACAAACACATATCATGCCTTTATACAATACGGGGTAGGTATAGAGGTAGACAGCCTGATGCACTTGAAAACCTTAGTAACCTTTTTGACACCTGTGGAAAAGAAATGTGGTGATATTATTCTAAGATGGCATTATGCGATTCATACGGCATGATATAATTTTAAAGCAAAGTTCTGGCACAGTTTTGCGAACGAACTTATTAATTAAACCAACAACCTAGGGAAAATTTTCTAGTATAGGAGGGTTATTGAAATTTTATTATATGTGAGCATATAATAGTTTTAGCACTTTTTTTTATTCGCCAATGTGAACCTGCAAACTGTGCGTGCCAAACTCTAATAACGAGGGCGCTACTAACTTACACTGCTTGTTAACTTTTGTCAAAACAAACATTTATAACTGCGGTAACAAGCCACATTTTATGAATTTCATATATTCACGTACAATCCGTAGCCAGTACCAACTGCATTGACTCAGACTACAAAACCGACATAATGCATTTTGTACAACATACCTAAAATGTGACCTTTAAAAAAATGGTAGAAAATATAAAAAGGAAAGATAATAAATCACCAAATTTTAAAACTCTTCCCAAATCCACCACAGACAGGATTTGAACCTGCGACCTTCGGCATCTGTACTGCCGACGCCACTAACAAATGGGGCGTGACAGGGCTCCATCTACTGGGATAGTTTTGTAACTAATTCCTTAATAATAAAGTTAGGTATAAAATGCAGATACAAAATTATAGAAGCAAAATTACAATTTTCTACTGCAGTTGGCATAGCTTGTACCTTTACAACCCTCAACAACAAATTAATAATTCTATTTAGCAGAAATCTGCATAAAATTGCGGGAACTTGGCAGTCGTCCTAAGCTGGAAATGGCCGCATTCATACATCCACATATGAGAATGACTAAGTGATATATCTGTGTAGCTGTAAGGATGTAATAACTTGTCGCGAATTACCTTTATGTTTTTTATTTGTTCGCTGGTGGCTCGGTGGCGCCCGATAAATCTACGTTGTACGTTGTACCACTTTACGGTTGTATGTGTCGCAGGTTTTTGTCAAAAACTGCTTTTTTACCAAAAGCCTAGGTTTTTGGTCAAAGGCCGGCATTATGACAAAATCTAAACTTAACATCATCAGCAGTTATCAGATGTCGCCAGCTGCAATCTTCAGTTCTACCCAGTGTCGTTTATCTGTGAGCAGCATAATTTGTCAGAAAACTAAGCTAACACATGAGTTAAAGAAGAATTTTACCATAAACCTGAACTAGTGCAGGTTTCTGATCAAAAACCTAGGTTTACGATGAATTAAAGTTTCGATATGGTCATATGCCGGTTTTTGATTAAGAACCTAGGTGTTTGGTCAAAAACCTGATTTTATCAGAAACCTGCGACACATCAATTGCTAGAACTGCTTGAGCTTAGCGCTTTTTACGGTCCCCTTTATTAGAAAATGCAGGGGTGGCAGACATACATAACAGAGAAATGGGATCTTGCAAACTGCCTTTGAAAACTCAACTAGTTCTTGGAAATACGTAAGCAGATCTTTCATAGGATAAATTCGTTCAAATACGTTTTTGCCGGGTTCAGTAACATGCAAATGTATGCATGTCTAGCCTGCTACTACACATGAGTCGATCGAAACCAATTTATTTGGCAACCGGCTAATCTGTCCCTAATTTTACCCCTTAGTGTAGTGTAGGTACGTACAAGCTATAATCTAATTGTCAACACGCAAGTTTTGGGTCTGGCAAATAACACGCAGTATCTAGTTACTAACGAGTAGTAGTATTTCGTGTTTAAACAGTTAAGTAAAATTCGATATGATAAGGAGAGTTGCATAGCAAGGCATAATTTTTTAGAAAATATAAATATGTAATAATTTTTTTCTCTCTCTGGTCGGTCATTTACGTCTAAAGATCGTCGTCATGGTAGGTAAGTCTGGCACGGACAAATTGTCTCCAACGGTTTCTATCAGTAGCAGTGCTAACAGCCTTGTAGAGACTTTGATTCCCTCTCATCCTTTAGCTAGTCATACCATAGTTGGTGAGCCGCGAGCGTTAATAAGTTCATCATTCAAGAATTTTTCAAATAATCAGAAACGCAATTTCGTTCGTTTGATGGTTTGAGGAATGAAGCCGCGCTCGGTCAACTATGGCAACAACTGTATTCATACTGATATTTTCGTCTATTATTTCCGCCGGATTGAACACTTTACCAATTTGCTTTCATACACTCGTACACCATTCGCAACGATTCAGCAATATTGCTGGTTATTTTTTCCGCGTATGTTCGATGTTTACGCGGGTATTATTCGCTTTGATTTATTGTTGTCGGTGTACGAGCATCAGTTTAGATCCGCGCCAACAAACGGTGAACATTCAATTAACACTTTTTCGCGGCGGAAGCTCCCACAGGCCGCCGGAAATTAAAAATGTCTGCTACTGCAGATTTCGGACCGGCTGCCATACATTTCTATCTGTTGAATTTAGGATTTATAGTACCAGTATGGCATTCGATTAAAAAGTGAATGTCGGACTCGTGCGGGCTCGCTCGATAACATCCCATTGTGTTGCTTTTATAGTTTCCTCGTGTACCTGCGTGAGGGTACTTTACGGGATTGATACTGACTGAGATAATAACGGGAGGCATAGAGCAACTCACCCCTAATAAAAGGGCACGCGGTATTGTAGTATCGGCGCGTTATCGCCACACAAATAAGACAGTAGTAAATGTATCCACCGAGGTTCCACTCCGGTTCCATTGTTGCCCTGGAGATTAGATAGGCGTGATGATTGGCAAAGTTTGATTGAGCCCCGACTGAACCCTTTCGTAAATTTCCTTGATTACGGCGGATAATTGGCGTCTGCGGATTGGATACTATTCACGGACTCGTATCACTGCGGCGAGGTGAATACTCTCCGCACCAAATACTCATTACAACTTCTAACTAAACTCTTGTCTTTTTGCGTCTTAATTCAAGTTTCTTATTTCTGTTTCTCATCAGACTGTTCTGAAGAATAGACGTAAACCGAGCGGAACGACTGTTGTTTCATTACATTTTTTGGAGGAACTCTATCCTCGGTTGTTTCGCGGTGGTCATTGATTGATGTGGTTTGCTACTCTCCGAACTTGGCAGAGCGAACTGAAAGTTGTTGCTTAATGACCACAATACTTTTTAATTTCTTTCGCGGCGCCAGATGTTCCAGTTTCATTTATTGCTCTTTACGGATGTTTTGGTTTTTTAAGTAACTTTTCGAGCGATAAGTTCTTTTTTCAAATCGTTTATTCACATAAAAAATACAGGGAATCTTATAAAATAAACACGCCAAACTGCCTACGCAGTTTATCGACGTTGCGCTCTTGTTAATTACAAATTATTCCCTCCACCACTTAATTTCCTAGTTAAACTAATTATTTCTATCTTTCTAATCCCAACATTAATTTTTTAAGTTTATTTTTTAAAAGTAATAAGTTTAAGTAGTTTATTTTAAACTGAACACAAAAATAGAGAATTTTCAGAAGGAAAGCTCCCGGAGCTCCCCCCTGCTTCAGCTACACTTTATGGTTGCTATTTTTTACTATGTTCCAGCTTTATTTATTAGTTACCTACGCTGTCCTCAGATTAGTAGTCCTGCTATTATTTTTTAAAATTTTATATTCATTCAGAGCTTCGTCATAAAATATCAACAGTCGTAGCTGGCTATGTCTAGGTAGTTCGTGGTTTACACCTGCAGATAGGTTCTTACACATAAAATTATTACGTTTAAAAGGTTTCATGTCAATTTGTGTAGACCTTGAGGTAGCCTGTAGGTAATAGATTTTCTTTAGCGCTAGCTGTCTTTATCTGATGTAGAACATACACTAATTATGTAGTGTAGTCGAATCTTATCCAATTTGGTTGGTGAAGGGAAAATTACACAGCAAACACAATCTTCAGCGAGTTCTTCAAACGAATTAACTTTACGAAGTAATCTCATCAATCCAAAATACACACGATTTTCATTAATACGTGTTTGTATTGTTATACAAATGCTTGTGTTGAAGCAAACATGTTATGATATGTTCGCCCCTGTTTTCTTACACGTAATAATCTTCTGTTTGCTGGAGTTTCCGGAGATCGGAATTGCTTTGTTTTGTTCACGGGTTTTGCCTGTTGTGTCACAAAATAGAGAATTTACAGAAGGCCAGCTCGCCCCTTCTTTCGCTCACTTATGCCTACTCTTTAGGGTTGCTGATTTTTGCTGCTGTACTTTCTGATTTTTTAATGAAGTTACCTATCGTTTGTAAGTATGAATTAGGTATACAATTGATAAACTCCTAAATTACCTGGCCGATATGAAATATTTTTTACCATATGGAAGTAGGTACCTACCTGAGTAGAAAGTCATATTTCTAATAGGAAATAAGTAGGTCCCCACCTACATCGGTAGATAGACAATGGGTTTGGGTCACAAGACTAGGTGGTAAGCGAAGCGACCCATAGGTAGGCAGGTAGGTAAGTAGGTAGTAGGTAGGTAGAGGACCGGCCGGCGGCGATGATCGACACGATAAAGGGTTCCTTACGTCGTTCGTCGGTGTTTCCGACGGAAAAGAAGTGTATCTATCGAAAAGAAAGGCGTAAAAAATACCTATCTGGCCGTCACATACTTTAATAGGTTATTGGAAGGTAGGTATTTTTGAACAGGGAGTCAAGCCATCATGAAAGTCAAACGTACCGTCACTAGTCAGTCGCACACAGATTACCTACCTACCAATGCATTGGCGGGCGGGCGATACGCGTTGGGAACGGTAGGTAGGTAGGTTGGTAAGTACCTACCTATCATGACATGAACATGACGACATGATCACATGACAAACGCAGGGACGCAAAAAATTCGGGCATGGAAGCTGTAAGTTGGTAGGTAGGTAGGCAGATGCTTACCTTAGTTTCGAAGTATACCTACTATAGTTTCGAAAGTCACCGGCTGCCATGACGAAAAAATTAAAAAATATCCAGGATCGTAAAAGTCCATTTGGACTACCATAGGTAGCTACCTACCTGATTGTCGGAAATGAAGATGACATAACCTGGACCTTTTGCTATCGGTATTTCGGTACTAATCGCTTCACCTCAAATGCTGACTAGGTAGGTATCTATCTAATGTGGGTAAGTACCTATCTAAACCCATTTAACCTTCCAAATCAAACTAAAGCGCAACCTACCTACTTCTACGTACGTACCTAAAACGAAAAAAATCCCTCCATTTCTAGTGTTTTGAAGTAAGTAGGTATCTATTTATTCATCAAATAAAAGGGTTCTACTTACTTTTCATTATTGCGTGGTAAACTGAAAACTGACAATTCACAATTATCTGTGGTGTTATACAGGGTGTTAGGGACGGTGTAACGAAAACTTTGCAGGCATGATCAGACCATCAATCTGAACAACTTTTACTATGGAGCCAATGGTGGGAAACGAAAAAAAAATTCCGACCTTCCATACAAAATTCACGATCAGCTGACTGACTTTGTATGGGAGGGCGGAAATTTTTTTTCGTTTCCCACCATTGGCTCCATAGGAAAGTTGTTCAGTTTGATGGTCTGAGCACGCCTGCAAAGTTTTCGTTACACCGTCCCTAACACCCCGTATTACACCCAAACACAGCACAAAAATATTTTTCATTACTCGCCATTCCGTCCGCCCGCACCGAACGCGCCGTTCACACTCAACCATTACCGGTTCGACACGGTTCCACAGAGCGCGTAAACGACGCGTGTGGATGTCTGAGTGAGTTTAGCCGAGTTTGCTCGAAGCCGACTCTCTGGATTGCGCTAGCCAATACTTACTTTGTGGTTGTGTGCTGACGACGGGTTAGGCATTGCCCACACGTGAAGTCCGATACTGCGCTATTTTGGTAGAACTTTGGTGAAACGCTTACGAATGCGTGTGTCAAATGCATACAATAGCTGTCGGATACTTACTAAAAACCGTCGTTACAATAACGCGACGAAGAAACTTGCGTTAGCGCAGCAGCGCAGCGCCAAGACGTGCGTTGCTTTATTCTATCGTCGGTTTTTAGTAGGTATGCCCCTCTCTGACAGATGTTGTGTGTACCTGACAGACGCGTGCGTTAGCGTTGCTGTTTAATAGCGCAGCTGACGTTACGTGTGGGCCTCGCCTTATGGGATATGGATATGACGGGTTATCGCCACTCAGGTTTCGGAAGAGGAACAATCTGTGTGGGCGGATAGGGTTTATAGTTTCTAAGGATCATTAGGTAGGATCTCTGTTATGTTTACGCTTCGAAAAGGTTTCAGAGGGTTTACATTTCAGGTGAGAATTTACCTACACTAGATACCTAGTTTCGTACATTATGCTATTGAACAAGTTTTGTGTTAAAATCTACGTTCAGTCAACTTTACCATTTAAAATTTTTAGTTTTCTGTTACTATGATTGCACCGAACATACTTAAAAATACATTCCTACAGCACAAAATACGCCAGAAATTCTTTAACCAGCTCCCAACTAGACTCCAACAAATTTGAGATTTAGTGCGAAATGCCTTTGGCGAAACCAGAATGCAATCAGTAGGAATTAGCATGTGCACGCTTGAAGGCAGGCTGCCCGCGGCGGCGACAACTGCATCACTCACGGTGCTGACTGTAGTGTAGCCTGTAGGACAGTAAAGGTACCTACTTAGGTAATCAGATGCATGCTAGATGAAATTCACAATCTGCTTACGATATTATTACCAGTGTTACCTGCCGTTTATTGCCGGCTTGGTATAGCACCACCACAATGTCCACAATTCTACGGGGCGTCGTAAATGCCTTTGGCGAAACCAGAATGCAATCAGTAGGAATTAGCATGTGCACGCTTGAAGGCAGGCTGCCCGCGGCGGCGACAACTGCATCACTCACGGTGCGGACTGCAGTGTAGCCTGTAGGACAGTAAAGGTACTTAGCGGATAATCAGATGCATCTGATTGCTAGATAAACTTGGCAATGTGTTTACGATATTATTACCAGTGTAACCTGCCGTATTATGCTAGTTTGGTATAGCTCCACTACAATGTCCACAATTCTACGGGGCGTCGTAAATGCCTTTGGCGAAATCAGTATGCAATCAGTAGGAATTATCATGTGCACGCTTGAAGGCAGGCTGCCTGCGGCGGTGACAACTGCATCGCTCACGGTGCGGACTGCAGTGAAGCCTGTAGGACAGTAAAGGTACTTAGCGGATAAGTAATCAGATGCTGATTGCTGGATGAACTTGGCAATCTGTTTAATACGATATTATCACCAGCAGTGCATACACTCTCAGAAAAAGCACTTGGTTTGATACGAGCGCGTAAATTGTTTGTCACGCACGACAGCTAAGAATATTAGTCAAAGAAAACCAAGAAAACAATGACTTGACATCTTGACAGACATTCATGAGTGCTTGATAGATATTGGTCTGTCAGTGAAACTACGAAAAAGAAACTTTACAGGTGAACCTATGGCAGTCTGCTGAACATTCCGTAAATAGAGAGTTTTCGTTTGTTATTGCGCATTGTAACATAGAGAGCAACTTTAATCTCGACAAAGCTATTGAGGGTACAGTGGGGTTCACGATACGCGAACCAAATGCAAAGCTTTATTTAGTTTAAGACGCCATTACACGGGTCATATAAACTGTCAAAGTTCGAGAAAGCGCGCGACGCCGCGCTGCCGCTCGCCTTTCACCACACACGATTGAATTGAAGTCTTTCACGAATTTTATGTTACGATTTCCACTGAAGTAACTGACTCGGAAAAATCCTTAATTTGGCACAAATCCCTCTTGGAACGCGACCTTTCGCAGGTATTTTTATAATGTGAGTTTACGAATCATTCCAAACGCGCTCGGTTAAATAAGGCGGGTTGGAATATACGATGTCACGCGTTAAAAAATGGGTTGTAAGAATATAACGCAAAAACTACCTAATCGTCGAGTGCAGCTACTAGCACTAATAGCAGAAACACACATAGTATCGCCCTCGTGCCGTCTTCCTAATTTGTGGTTTTTGTGTCTCACTTATCACCCCTCACAAAGCTGCAAAGAAGACACGACCTTGCCTTATTTGTGTTGCTTTCACTGTTGGGGCAGGAAATATAGGTTAGCTGTGCCTCAAATGCAAAACTGTTTTGTTTTTCAGAGAAAACTAACTTTTCCAAGGATTTATTCCCTAGATTTTGAGTAAGCAGCGCGCAAACAGCGTCTTTTCCCTTGCTTTTCCATCGTTGTTTGTTCTTTCTTTCAATCCCGTAATCAAGTTTACAGCTTGTCTATACTCCCGGCTCCTTTTCCAGTTCTTCCGATATAAAACAAAAAACAAACCAGCGTAACTGGATTTCAGGCTGGAGGGGAACGCTCGTTGTAGAGTTTATTGCAATTTATAGAAACATGTTAACGATATATCACAAGATTGGCACTTCCGTGTGTCTAGTCGGTTTCCGTTTATTAAAATAAAACGGAACCCCTTTTTCATCTTTTTCGATTTTGATTACACGAAAAATTTTATAATACCTACAATGAGATGTTTGGCGGAAGATCGTAAGCAGAAACAATTTCGCGGAAACATGTCTCAGAAAAAATTTAAGCATCTCCGATATACCCAGATTGTTTGTCGGAAGAATAAGGTTTTCTCGAGTATTCTGCTCTTGTTATCATTTATATTTAGGTACGGAGCTTGTCTTTTGTTTTAACTGCGTATTAGTATCATATCTTCTTTTGTGTCGGCCCTGCACAGTACAATAAAATGTATGATTAGGTATTCATTCAGGTGTGCCTGTAGACCAGTCGCTTCCCAACACTTTCAGTATGTCTTTGTCTACTAAAATAGTCCAAAGTTCCTCTACTGAACTATACGAAGGTAGAATCTGACCCTAAACAGTTTGTCGCCGCCCTCACGGGGGTGAATAACAATAAAACCCTTTGTTCCGGTTCGCGACTGATATATTCAATCTGTTCGAGGCATGATCAAGTCGCTTTAGGGCTCTTATGTTACCCTTTATTATGCAAATTAAACTGTTCTTATAATTGGAAATAATTGACTCTACCTTTGTACACGGATGATCCACCAAAAATAGGATTGGAGACATAATTTGAATCAAATCAAGCCGGTTGTAATGGATCCGATTTTAACGGGACTGTCACAGGTTGTCCTATTTTATGGTAGCTGCCATTAACCGCAAAATCATCCAGTGCTTGTGTGATTCATCTATTCTTCAGTTGAGTTGTGGTGAAAATAATACCTACGAAGAGATTAGTCTGAAGCTCTCGACTAATATGCGTACAGTTTGTACATTAGCCAACCGCAAAACTCTATTCCGCCACTTCAAAGAAGTAGAGCAAAATGTTGGAAAATCAGCGTATCCAGCGCAAAACCACAGGCATCCATTCGAAATGATTGGCATAGACTGAGAGTGATCCGAATGAGCTTAAATACCTGTTTGGTATTCATATTGGCGGTACGAGTTGGATGCGCGGCGCAAATTGACAGCCATTTGTCCATATTCATCATGCATGCATACAGAACGCGTTTTAATGTGGCGCGCGCTATTAATGTTTTTAAATGCAAACTTTTCTCACTTACCTACATATAAAGCTTTGTTTACTGACATTAATGGAAAAGTAGAATAGTAGGTAAAAGTCACTTTATCACTAGAAAATTTTATAAAATAATTGAAAGCAATTGAAAAATAACTATACTACGAATTTCTAAAGATGATATTCATGCCAACAGGCTTTTTATAAATTTATAAGCCAGATCATCCGATGTGGAAAACCATTCGTCAACAATGTAGTAGCTTATTTCAAAAGTTTACACCTTTTACCGTGCTGACACTGGCAAGCATTTGATACCTATCCCAGTGTCCTAGTTGGCTTGGATCCCAGCTCCTCTTGCTGTAAAAAATAAACGACTCATACATTCATGCATAAACAATCTTATTGAAAGTTTCATCATTGTTTTTCAAAGGTATAATGTATCAAAATATTAATATTCAATGTACAAGGTGTAAGCGACAGCTCTCCGAATACTGATAGGGTGCATTTAGACCACAAAACTATTTAATTAGAAACTAAATTAATGGCTGGACTTATCTGATCATTTCTAGAAGTTATTTTCAAAAGCTTTGCAATGAAACGCCTACTGCTGTCTCCCCACAGAATAATATACTTAATAATAGATCTTTCTGAAAATCAATATCAGCTTTAAACGACCAATGAGAGCAGTGAACTCTATTTAATAACACTTTATTCTTTATTGATTGTAGCGACCAACCGTAAAATTAATAACAAGGTTTCTGGGAACAGAAAAATGGGAGGCTGCTCTAGACATTAACTTTATCAAAATCCTTTTAAAAATGTATAGGTTTCCTTTATGGAGTCATTTGTTATGATGAACTATCAAATCTCCACTGCCAAACACATAACCATATTAACCACCCTGAATGACACCATATCTTTCTGTCTTCGTCTATAGACTGCGATTTGTGATGACTGATTAGTGATTACGATGTCAATCCACCTCACACTGCTTAGTATAGGTATCAAACATAAATATCTTCCGTAATTGCTTGCATAACTTAAGGATTACCTACAGTAGACACATTTTATGTAAAATAAAAGTACGTACATACGTTAAAAGATTTTGGATAAGGAATACCGAATTGTCTTTTAAGTAAGCGGCAGTGCATCCTCTGGGTTTAATTAAGCGTTGATCAGTGGCAGTTGCTGCGGATCGCGGGCTTAGGCTGTTGTTCCACATGCACCGAGGAATAAAATGATAAAGTAATTGATTTGGAGGATAGTATCTTACAGTGAAAAGTACCACAGCGTTATACTACTTAAAACTGAGTTATCGGGGTCTTACCCGTTCTTCCTTGAAAAAGAATGACCAGCTTGACTCACAACACATCTTGGGTCAATATTTAACGTTCTTACAGAGCTAAGAGTATATTGTATGCAGCTTAAATTAGGATGTGTCTTTGCTTTTTAAGCTTTGTATTGAAGCCTACTGTAGTAGACGGTTGAAATTCTCTGGCACCAGGGTTAATCGGGTCGTTGGATAACTAGGTGTCCCACTCGAAAAGAAAAAGAAGCTTTCTCTGCAGTCAACACCTTTTATACCTACTTCTCTCAGTGGAATACCACCATCAGTAGTCGCTGAGTCGCGACATAGGGCTCCCGCCCTGACCCGGCGCGCCGCCCTTGCCGCCCTCGCCGCGTCTGGAGGCGCGTCGTTATTCATGACACACATAGGATGCGCCCGACGTGACGCTTTGTGGATTTACACTTGTTCCTCAAAGGTAATCTAATAAAATTCACGTTCTTTGTGCCTTATTTATGGAGCAATGTTTATAGTTCTTTTGCCATTGTGTAGAATACTTACTTTATGAGACATGACAGAAGTACAATATTTTGTGAATATATGATTAGACTAAATGAAGTTCTTAAGTTTCAATGCAGTTTAGGTACAGTATGATGTTATTCCTTTAAAACATTCCTGTTTGTTTCTTTTAGGTAAGCACATTTTTAACGGGCGTAGCCTGCTACGGCTACGTTTGCTACGACAGCTACGAACGATGCTTTTAAGTTTATTTTAAATCAGCTTGGAGAGCTTGCATGATAAATTTGTACCTAGGTAAGTACTCATATTCATGGATATAAGCACAATATTTTACTGTTGTACCCTGAAGATACGTAGCGTCACAAAAATAAATACTTTTAATCTTAGGTAAATAGATACCAGATGCCCCAGAATAGGGTTGCGACTCAGTAGTCTCCTAATTACGGCCATGTCACGGGCACACAGTGATTGATTATAACGCTAATATGTGAGACAATATCCCCTACAATAGATGACATGTGTGACAGCCCTGCTTGGCCTTGCACACAGTATTCCGTACCCTTGCCTTGTTCGTAGCTCTTATTTAATTTCGGTCCATCGTAGACAATATAACATATTCTTTTATACTACCTAGTAACAATCTTTTCAGCCATTTCATTATTGTAGGCAAATCAGTTGACAATATTCCTAGATAGAAGTATGACTCCTTCGTTGGCGTCAGTTAGAACTTAGTTTTAGTTTGACAAAAATATTTAAATGGATAGTTTGAGGCCCTGATAGTAAAGGATTCTGATATGATGAATAAACATGTATTCCTACTAAAGTAAGGCCAACCAGACTAGATAAAGAATGTAAACCAACCAGAAAGAGACAACTGACATTAAAACACACACACACCTTAAAACAGATAAGGACAGATTGTAACAGCTGTCACCGAGTCTTATTAATTTGTTTACATTATTTATCTCGTTTCGTTGGCCTTACTTTAGGTACCTGTTATACAAGCTTGGATATATTTAGGTAAGATAGCTGCTATCTGTCTCCTCGTACATTGAAAACACTCCAGTCTATCCATGTCCACTTGGGTGGAATTTAGTGCTGGGCGTTCCCACTTGGTCACAAGCAGTGCACGCGAGCAAGTTTCCGTGTAGGACTCAAGAGTTTACCAGTAGCATCCACAAAACTAGCGGGAAATCGACAGATATAACTAACAATTTTGATCATCTGCTGATTTCAGCACAATTCCTACTGTTTGTTACAAAAATAAACATTTTGTTACAAAAGTAAATATTACACTCCAGTGTATCCAAATGTCCACTTGGCTGGGCTGGGCGTTCCCACTTGGCCACAAGCAGTGCACGCGAGCAAGTTTCCGTGTAGGAGTCAAGAGTTTACCAGTAGCATCCACAAAACTAGCGGGAAATCGACAGATATAACTAACAATTTTGATCATCTGCTGATTTCAGCACAATACCTACTGTTTGTTACAAAAATAAACATTTTGTTACAAAAGTAAATATTACACTCCAGTGTATCCAAATGTCCACTTGGCTGGGCTGGGCGTTCCCACTTGGTCACAAGCAGTGCACGCGAGCAAGTTTCCGTGTAGGAGTCAAGAGTTTACCAGTAGCATCCACAAAACTAGCGGGAAATCGACAGATATAACTAACAATTTTGATCATCTGCTGATTTCAGCACAATTCCTACTGTTTGTTACAAAAATAAACATTTTGTTACAAAAGTAAATATTACACTCCAGTGTATCCAAATGTCCACTTGGCTGGGCTGGGCGTTCCCACTTGGTCACAAGCAGTGCACGCGAGCAAGTTTCCGTGCAGGAGTCAAGAGTTTGGCGGAATAGGGGACCCTAAACGCTAGGCACCGAAAATATGTAGGTTTACCTACCTACGGGACATGGCTGCGTTTGACATCGACCATCAAAGCTGGGAGAAGCTTGCTGAGAATAGGGATGTATGGAGAAAGCGTGTGTTTGATGAGCGTAAAGCTCACGATGATGCCTGGTTCGCTGGTCTCGCAAACAAAAGGCAAAAACGACATCTAAACATGCATGTGCTAGTCTCTAATTCCACCTTCGTTTGTAGAGCGTGCGGAAAGTCATGCCGCTCCCGTATCGGCTTATACAGCCATGAAAAATCTTGCCTCAGACACTGAATAAATCGTCTGTCACAGACGTATGAGGCCAATGATGATGATGACCTACCTACCGATTTTCATCCACATCTGGCTATCTATAAGGTTCGATATTTAAGAATACTACTGCTGTTCTTTATAATACAAACAAAAATTTTCTGTCCATGTCCACTTGGGAAGATTTAAGTGTTGAGCGTTAACACTCTATCTTTTGAAGCGCACGCAGTACAGAGCAAGTTTTCGTGCAGGGCTCGCAGGAGTCAAGAGATTGCCGGTAGTGATGTTACTGAAACTGCGGAAAATCGGTAGGCATGCCCTACTGATCCGAAGGTGTTAGCACAGGCGGCTGTAACACTCTGACAACAGAGTTCATTGAGTCGCTAGTCTTAGGTAATAATTTGCAAAATACGGCTTAATACGGTACAATATTAGAACAATGTAAAGAAAAACCATAGCTTGTTGTAACAAAATTTTGTGGTTTTTCATTGAGCAGGGTCGTTGGACGACTTGGTGTCCCACTCGAAGAAGAAGATTGAGCAGTCAAAATTAGAAAGTGTAATTCAAGTATTCAATAAATGAAGCCTTATTACAAATTCGAATTTTACGGAATCCACCGATCTTTTAAGTCAACGCCTGCCGCGTTGGTAGCATTGCTCTGGGGTAGCTTACCGACGTATAGTGCTATTAATTTGGGCCGTCGACGGCGCACGGCCGGCACCGCAGCGGCACCGCAGCCGGCGGTTTGACGTATTATCGTCGCCGCACCACTTAGCGCGGCCCACGTCCGTTCGCCGGTCGGCAGCCGCTGCGATCCAAAATGTTTTGCTATGTATTGTACTTATCAAGAATTAGACCTTAAGGTGCCCTAGAAGACCATGCGTGTGATACACAACACTGCCGCTGTCGAAGAGACTGATTTATAAGGGCTTGTATAATACTTAGGACTTTCTGGTATATTATATCTACTTAGGGCACACCTTGCATATTGGCTTGACTTTGTTTGTCATATTGACGGCGCACTACGCCGCGTACAGCCTACCTACGTACCTACGTAAAGATCAGTCGCGGAGTTTTAAATAGAAAAATGACAACTTGCATGGAACATCTTTGATAGATATCAAAATTTATCCATACAATATAGCAGGCATGTTCGATTTATTTATTTTTCATTCACCTTCATCCCTTTTTAATTACTTGTTTATAATTACAGTTTCACCAGACATGAAATTAAAAAAATACCTCTCCAAGCTTTCTTTTGAACATGAAATTTTTATACCACGACTAGGAGGATTAGGTATTTTTCAACGAACGTGAAAAATTATTAATTTATAAATGTAGAAGAAATGTAAAAGTAAGGCAACTCATTCTTTTTTGCCTTTCTTTTATTTTCTTAATCTTTTCTGTCAAGTAACTTAATCTTTTCTGCCTTTCATTTTAGTGCCTGACTTCCGTAGGTCAGCTGAAAAACATTCTACTTTGAAATAACGTCTTATACCAGTTCTATCCTATTTCTCGCCGTTTCGTATTTCGTAACATACCTATCATTGTATGCAATAAACCGTCAAATGAAACAAGCAAAAGGCAATGGAGAGTCAGAGAACGACCCAGCCGAGGCACGTCACTGAATAATATATACCGAAGCTCTTCACTCACCGGACTGACACTAAACCTTTAGGCTAGACTAGTTATGAGTTTAGCCGGTTATACGCTTCCCGACATTTATGTAGAGCAGTTAAATATAAATGGGAGGAAAACTTCCCCCGTAGATTGCAAACTTTCCCTACTGATGCTCTTTTTGTGTTCTACAGAAGTTCTTACGTAAAGGTTAAGAGTTACAATTTAGCTCATTTCACCTGAAATATCATAAAAGAGAACGAGCCATATTCGTAAAAAGAAACTCCCATAAACCTTTACCCCAAAAGTAATGACAATACACATTTCGTACAGTACTCGTACACATATAGGCACAACGGCGAGGTGCAAATCACAATGAATAAAATATTAGCGTCGCACACTCGCCACAGTAAAAAAAAGGTTGCAGTAACTAAAAAGTTGAGATTCTTTATCAAATGCACATTACTTACCAACAGCTACCAAAAACGAACATGAATAAGTAATGGATTCTTTACGAGAGGTCATGTCATCTGAATAGATACACAATAATAAATTCGATCAACCCGCGTTGATGAATAGTGTGCTCATTTTGCAACTTAGTTTTTGGATATTGCAATTAATTTACAATCATCGAGTAGTTTTTCGTATCGATTTTAACATAACTATTGCTATTATCACTGACGCCAGACACATTTAGTTTTTTTGATGGGTGGAAAGGTAGGTCTATGGGAATTTTGAGTTGTAGAAAGAAGTTGTAAGTGTTGATACTGTTCCAAGGTATCTACTGTGGTCCGGCATTGAGGCACTGAGCTACAAAAAAGATAAGCTTGATATCGGGAGATTACCAGCTAAAGTGGAGATGGTGAGTGGTGATGCTTATTTATGTTGAATTTTTTGTAGGAATATTATTGCGGTTGCATTGCTCAACTACTGTTTGTTTGTAAATATTTGACAAGCATTGTAAAGTGTACCTATGAGAATAAAGATAAACTAATACTTTCACGCACTTAAATATTTGGCTTGTACCTCCCTACTCGCCAGCAAATAAACGTATGTTAGTTGGACGATTTACTTGTACAGCTGTGATCGTAATTTTTCTAAGTATTTATTGTATTTCAATAACCAAAGGTTTAAAATAATATTTGTCGAACAATGATTTTATACGCTGTGGTAATTTGTTACTTGGATTCGTAGCTTGGATCGGACACAGGTGCGGCATGGTTCGTGATTTTTTTGCTCTATGCCAATAAAAAAAAGAAAACAGTACCATGCATCGTTTGTTTTCCATTGAACTAGTTGGTAGTTGTGAGCATAAATGAATTTATTTGAAACTTAAAATGTCAATAACCTAAAAAAATATATGAATTTTTAATATAGCCAGTGTCACTCGCGCTTGTGCTGCTGAGACGAATCTAACGAAACCTTATAGGTATGTCAAAATCCAACTATCCGTTAGGGCTGTAGCCCGTGAAATTTTCTTGTCTACATAAATACATACATACACACTATCGAAAAACATAACCCTCCTTCTGAGGCAGTCGGGTAATAATAATACGCCAACACAGCAATGAAAGCATAGAAAAAACAAGGTTCACGCGCCCTCATATCCCTTACGCATCCATAACATCTGTCAAGTCAGTCAAGAGTAAGTGAAACAAAAATAACACAGTCCGAAATGGTCCGAACCTACCCGAGCTTAGCCGACTAAAAGATTCACGCCGACGCGACGTCACTGACATTAACTAGTTTTCAATCAAGTTTTATTACACAATAATGATCTCATAGTAGTTGGCGAGTGCGAGTCGCATAAACGAACAGTAGACATAATAGTTATAGCTAAATTCGTCTCCTGAGACAATGGCTAGATGGCTAAGGGGTTAAGCAACTGCAGTCAAAAACGTTGAATCGCTGGTTCGGATCTATGATGTGTTCAACTTTTTTTTCTATTAAAAGTGCTGTTTATTTATATATCTGTCTATTATTTTCTTTTTTGTTTAAAAGAAGTTTTGTTTGTAGACAAAATTAAGAAGTTTAAAAATTGATAAGACAATCTATTATACTTTAAATGTTACTTTATTTGAATCTTCATAATTCACACAAAATATTTTTGTATCACCTAGGCAAATTTTACAGTAAACTGTGTAATGAACATTTCATACAAACATGAATAAAATACTTAACAATTAAGTTAACCGACTATAATTTAAACAACAATATAGATAGTTCAGGATTTTAAAATTATCGTTTAGTCACTACAAGAGATCAAACATGTTATCTTTGAGTAAAATAACAATTTACGTCTCTCATAATGACCAGCACAAAGAATCTATATTTAACCACAGATCACTTATAAATACATATGTCCTAAGGGTATTTAATTAACCTAGCGATATTCTGCTGCTAGTTCTGAGTATATTTTCTGGATTATAGCGTTCACCTCGTCGTCTACATAGGATATTTCATCCACATTATTCCACATCGTCGTCTGACTTGAAGCACTTTTCGTCAGTGAATATTAATATTTGCCCTTCCCAATCAAAGTTGCAATACTCTGTAACATAAATACATTACTTAATTTAATGAAGATCGTTTATCAACAGTTAGAAAAAAAAACAATAGAACATACACTATACCTATATAAGTAAGTATGTAGGTATAATGTATTTGTATTAGTTCAGCACCAGAAATAATATTTACCTGTAGCAAATCTTATCCTAGCTTGACAATGCTCTTCGGTCAGCGCAATTTTTTTGGCTGGTTTCATAGCTGGTTAATAGTTGTGTATGCCAGCAGCGTGTAAATGTCTTCGCACAATATACAGAGATATATCGTATAAACTTGCTGTTGAACGAGTAGTTTTAAATCAATCCTCGCTGTGAAGGCTAACAATTTCACGGTGACGTAGATTTTCGTTGGTGTAAGCTATGGCGCGGCCCTCGATTTTCACAATTCACATCACCAGTTTCCTCATATCTCCTAATCCATCTGCGAACCGTGTTTCTCTGTAAAGTCGTGGTGAAACTTCCTTTTTTCTGTTCCCACAGAACAATTATTTTGCTTTTAAGAAAACACTATGAACCATGATTTGATTTGACCAGTAACTAGGTAAAAGCAACGGAAATATCATAACGCACACTATCGAACTGAGTAATTAAATAAAGTTGAATACATTTCTACGATTTAGTATTCAAACTACCTTCTTATTTTATTCATCTGCTAGAAAACATCAAAACGTCTACACGGGTCTCATACGTCACAATGACATCACTAGTTGCACGACAGGTGACTTCTAATTTCGCGCCTTTAACCATCAGCTGAATAGCCAAGCGGTTAAGATGCCCGACTACAATGCTTACAATCTAAAAGATTGGAGGTTCAAATCCCAGCGGGGGTTGTATTCGTATGTTGACTATTTATTATTTTATTTCTTGTTAATGAAATTTGACTAAAGCAACTTCAAGATAAAATGCAGAGGACTCGACTTCGTGCTTGCGAGTTAGTCGTGTGGTAGGGTGAAGCATGAATTGCTCAGGTATATTGCATAGGCGTCATTTCAAAACGTATTTTTCTGTTTAAATGTTTGTAGCCCGGGGGGTCCGGTAACTCTGCACTTGACTGTACCAACGATTCCTCAGCTTGTCAAACTAAATGTATGTGGGACAAATACTTTTTTTATCTAACTATCTAAATTATATGATTGATTATTCAGTAGCGTTCCTTTTGACCTCCTACAGAACAATTTAGTGGATAGAACACGTTTTACATTTACAAATGCGTGGAAAACTTGCCGAAATGTGCATTAAAAGAGTTAAGTACGCTTTCGAACCAAAGCCTTTACGTGGATAAAACGCGCAATAGAAAGCGCTGGCAAGAAGGATTGCAACCTGAGCACAATTTAGTTGTTGGCGACTGCGCCGGGGCAAGCCGGGGCAAGGCGGCTGCGAACAGGGCTCAGTAATTGAACTAATAAATCTAGACTGAAGTCGCGGCCACGCCAGCACTCGGCCCGAGCCGGCCGACCTAGCACACCTGCACTACGATCACTCACCAAATACAACTACTGATGGACTAAGTACTACGCTCTAATTTAATGACGCTATGTAATTTTGGATTGGTCTATTTGACATACAAAAACGATCAGAACATAACTTCACACCTGGCAAAAATTCAGACTCAGCTCGATAATACAATGCAACCAACTAGATCCAAATCACAATGCACATGTAGCAAAAAAACCTTATCACTTTCAATCTTTTCAGTCAATGCTACGCTTTATTCTCACGTGCGGCGCGGTATGTTTCAGAAGTTTACATGGTTCGGTCTTGGACGTGGTTGAGTTTCGTAATATATTTTATTGTTATTGGCGCTGGAAATGAAGTACAAGAAAAGGTCAGTGACAACGAACTAGTCATACATGTTCCATAATAGCACAAAATATTTAATGGAATTCAATTTATTTATGTCTATATTAAGTAGCTTAATTTCATTACTAACTTATATTTAATGTTTATGAATAAATTCTCTGTCACAATTTATAAGAGCGAACCAAGAGCACATATCTTTAGCTTAAAGTTTTTCAAGGCAAATATTTTCTTTTTTAGGAGAAGGAAATTGAATTCTCTCCCGAATTCATGGAATTTGTGAAGGATTTAGATTCAAATATTTTCCATTCTAATCGCAGGAAACATTTGTCAGGAATAAACTTTATTCGAGCCACCACCACAAAGATTCCTACTACTCGAAAATTACCACACGATGACGTAAGTTCAGACATTTTCCGTGGACTCAGTTTATCATAAGTTTAAGGACTCTAATGTTTTCCTAAAATATAAAGGACAGCCTTACCTACATGACCTATTTTTTCAGGGTAAACTGAAAGCGAACCAAACAGCAGCTATACGAGATATACTCATGTTGAAGCTGGTGTCTTATTACGAAGACAAGTACAAGATAGGTGGGACTAAAGACTTCACAACTCCTTCAACGTTGGAACCAGTTAGTGAACGAAGTCGGCTTGATACTGCTTCTTATCATATGGGAGGCCGTATCTACACTAATGATTTCAAAAAACAAACTGCACGCTTTGACGAACCTAGGCCAAAGTCGTTTCTTGTTGCTTATCCACATCGAAACGACCCTGGGACAAAGAGTTTACCACAATCTTATTTACGTCTGGACGAACCTACGAAAAAGTATTTACTTGATTTTTTAACACGTATGGATCAACCGAAAAGAAAGACTACACCAGATTCACGTTTGGATGAACCTAGGAGAAAGTCTGTACTAGATGGTCATTCGGAACTGGATGAAACTGGGAGAAATAATTTGCAAGATTCACGTTTGGACAAACCTAGTAAAAAGTCTTCACAGGATTACTATACAGGTCTGGATGAACCCGGGAGAAAGACTTTGTCCGATCCTTATTCACGACTGGATGAACCTGGGAGAAAGTTTGAACTAGATCCTTATTCAGGTATGGATGAAATCGGGAGAAATAATTTTCCAGATTTCTATCCGCGTCTGGACGAACCAAAGATAAATAATTTGCCAGAATCTTATTCACGTCTGAACGAACCTATGAGAAATAATTTGTCAGAGTCACGTCTGGACGAACCAAAGTCTTTAGTAGATTATTATTCAGATCAGGATGAACTCGGAAGAAAATTTTTGCCAGTTTACTATGCACATAGGGATGAACGTACTTTACTTGACGCACGTGTGGATGAAAATAGGAAAAGGGCTCAAGAGGAATTGTATTCACGTCTCGACGAACCCAAGGCATCTAGGAGATCTTTACTGGATTCTTTTTCTGAGGTATGTTTTCTGTCACAACAGCACAGAACTTTATGAAAATCAAAACAAAAGAAAAATACGACTCTTTCACACTTGTTTTGTATATAACTATAGCAAGGAACCAACCATGTCAAATTAATAAGGTATATGCATCCAATTGCTTTACTTCTTACATTACTTTAACACATTTTATAACAATGATGTTTCTTGTCAAATCTATATTTACTTGTCTACTTATTTGTTTTTCGAAACTTTCGCTAACGCATACGTCTGTCACAGACGTCAGTTAGAGAAACTGATGTTAAAATATCGCAACGCAGCACTGTGCCATTTCAAAGCAAGTTTCAGCGTTGCGTTATTTTAACGTTGGTTTTATTATGGAGAATTCGAGCAGTTCTTTGCTGAAGTCCTAATATTTCTTGTTAAAATTCTATTTTTTATTGAACATATTGTTTTGCTTATATTTCAGGAAGAACTGAAAGCCTATGCCAGGAATGCAGAGCAAAGCCAAGAGGTAGGTGATGAAATTGTAGTGATGTGATTCTACTGTGAACTGGCATGACTAGAACAGCCACATGAAAAGTATGGACATGGACCTTCTGCAGTTAAAGGCATTTTTTGATCATTAAACTGGGCAGGCAGGTTGGCGAGCGCAGTAACAGAAACATACAGTACAGCAGCTGCATATTCCTTGAAAGCAAAACAGGTGACGGTGCTTTGGCATAACAATTTGATGTGACTGCGAAACTGCGTACCTACCAAATGAAATACATGCACATAGCAATATTTATTGCGATTAATAAGCTAGTAGCTTTCCTTACTAGGTCCTCACATATACGAATGGCGTCTGTTTCCGACATTTACTGCTTTTATGTAGAAGTACCTTTTTATATTTATGTCGCAGCACGATTTTGGCCAAAAACCTAATTCTGCCATCGTACTGCGACATATATAATTTCAGTTATTATATTACTTCCATGAAGCATATGCATGTTGTTATATATTTTTTTAATAAACTAAAATATAATAAAGTGATAGTTCTTTATATTACTTAGTTATCAATACATAGTATAAAGTAAAGTCGCTTCCCGTCCCGTGTCTGTATGTATGTTTCCTTATATCTTTAAAACCCCTCAACGGATTATGATGCGGTTTTTTTAAGTATATAGAGTTAGTTAAGGAGCAGGTTTTTAAATATTCTTTACCTCAAATTTTAACCCCCAAAAAAGGGGTTAAAGAAAGTTTCCGTTATTCCCAACGGCCCCCACGGATCGGCCCCCGCGGGGCCCGTTGGGAATTTTTCGTCCCAACGGCCCCCAAATTCAAACTTTTAGAGATTTGGGGGCCGTTGGGAAGAAAATTCCCAACGGGCCCCGAAATTATAATAAAGAATAAAAAATATATTATTATTGCTAGTTTGTGTCTATGGTATGTTTTCGAAGTTAATGGGTGTTTATGGAACTTTTTAGATATAGAAGGTGTGTTTTCAATGTTTACGGTAGATTTCTATGATAATGGTGTATTTATGATGTTTATAGGTTATTGTGGTGTTTCTTAGGTGTTGATGGTGCGTTATCAATGTTTATGGTAGATTTATATGATAATGGTGTGTTTACAATGTTTATGGGTTATTGTGGTGTTTCTTAGGTGTTGATGATGATGATGATGCGTTATCAATAAATATCGTAAAAACACCTTTTTCATAGAAATCTACCACGATCCGTGGGGGCCGTTGGGAATAACGGAAAAGTTTGTATGAAAAATCATTATTTTTAAATGTGATCTGTTTCAAAAAGCTAAAAATAGGAAATACGTGTTTCAGGGATTTTCTATTTTTAACCCCTAAAGGGGTAAAAAAGGGTTTAACAGTTTGTATGGGAAATTATGATTTTTAAATGCGATCTGTTTGAAAACTTACAATTAGATCAAACAGGTGAAAAATTTAGTACGTGTTTCATAGATTTTCGTTTTTTACCCCAAAAGGGGTAAAAGATGGATTGCAGCGGGTAAAACCGCTGACGGGCAGCTAGTCTTCATTATAATTTGTTACTGGTTAACTCCCCTAAAAGTGATTAGGTAATTTCACGCCATTGAGCGTTGAGTGTTTCGATTTTTTGCCAAGAAGTTACCTTATTTTTAGCAATTTTACTGGAGATTGGCTTTCATTGGCACTTGTTCAACGGAGTGGATCGAAAGGCACTCGGGGGGCAGACTCCATCTGCACTAAAAGTGCCATCTATCTGCCGTATGCCGGATTTCAGCGAGCATACCGTGTCCAATGCATCTCTTGGGGCGACGTTATTCTGATCAATATTCAAATTTAAAAATTGTTTAGCTTCTTTTTACTGTTTAAGCATTTATTTTGAACATTTTTGTTTGGAAGAGAATCTATGCAGCCTATGCTCGGTAAAATTAAAAACAAAACAATATTTTAGGGAACTTGCAAAATTTTCAACTACAGCAGGCAGGATTTTGAAATCGTATTGGCAGGAAATGGTATACCTAACACGGGAAGTGTTATAAAATTCAACTGAACAATAGTTCAGCCTTGTTTCTTCGCTTCGTATTTTTGTTGAATGTGACTCTATCATTCCAGATTATATTTTCAAGTTAGTTACCTGACTTAAATACATTGATTGTAGGTACCATAACAATGTTACTTGTCTTCACCAATTTGCCGTGACATAAAGAACTGTAAGGGGCGTACAAACTGTAAGGCGCGTACTGAACATCAGTATTCCACCCACGAGGCTTGACGGATGTATTAAACATACCCGCATCCTGCCGGAAGGATACACCTGTATATTTTATGAAAAATCCAGCTGCAATAAAGTATCATCGATATACATGCACGACTGCTTATTTGGTCTTGTCTCAGTTCTCAATGTAGGAGAAGGAAGTTCGATTTCACAGTGACAATTAATTAGGGCAAAAATACTTCGTAAGCTTGACATTTCTTTGGAATAATACAGTTTTTTAAGGGGCAAACGGTCAACAAAACTACTTATCTACCTACATAAGATTCTGGGGGCACACATAAGCCGTTTCGAAAGAAAATCTTACAGGATCAGAATTTTGATGATTTACCGAGCAACCAAAACAAAAGAAGAAAATTACAGTACATAACTGCTACAAAGCCTCAAGAGCTGGCAACCACCGTCAGTATAATTAAATCCAGTCGGTTCGTCGACACCAACCCCCCAAACATTACATGTACAACTTTGTCCACAAATTATGTCTCCACCATTCAAATAGACGTTCTTGCGTAAATACTTTCCCAACTTAGTCCATTAAAGAAGCTGTACACGAATAATCACAATAACAGCGGTTTGTTTAGCGTTCCTCTTCGACGATTACTTAAGGAATGTAATTTTGGGTGAAATTTGACTAGTGAATGATATCGAAACCTCAGAACGGGCTGGTGATAAGGAACCACTTTCCCTAAGGAACAAAGGATTTTGTTCATGTTTTGGAGTGTGTTCATTGATAAATAAAATATTATCACCAGCCCGTCTATGTAGTACTACATACTATTTTTTATTCTGTGGTATCCGGTCACCTTCATCCTACACCAGGTATAAGGGACAGCTCTCCGAATACTGATGGTGGTGTGTTCAGGCTATGAAACTGAATAACTTAGAAAAGAAAGTTTCATCGCCTGAATGCACCCTATCAATATTTGAAGACACCCTGTATACTATCCAAATAAAAAACATAAGTCAATGTTGTTCACGAACTTTATTGAGTTTTTCCTGAGTTTTGTATAATATAACCTTTATTTTAGTCGGCATTATAAACCCTGCGTGAGTATCGTAAACTTGGTCGCGTGTTTGACCGAGAGGCCATCGTAAAATGCACCATAAAGCGAACACATAAATTTAGAAAATCGAAGCAACTTGGCAGAAATTGAAGTTTTGTACGCTGAATAGCCGACCGATAGCAACGGGGATTTTAACAACATTATAAAGAAACATAGTAAGGGAATGGAAGGATTTCCGAATCTAAAGCAAATAGAAAAGACTCCTAATGATGATACTGCGTTGGCAAAGTGCCGACTAAGAAGTAAAGTAAATCTCAGTGGATACAGAGCAAATGCCTTCGTCTACTCTTAAATAGGTATAGTATAACTGCTGTTCATGATAGTATTTCGTAATCTTGAGTCTGTCTGTTTTATTTTTTGTGTCGAACGACGTTATCTGTCTCGAAATTACACTAGTTGCTAGGGTTTTCGAATACCCGACCAATTTAGATACCCGGGTATCGGATACGATTTTTTCAAATACCCGGGTATACCCGGGTACCCGGGTATTACTTTTCTAAGTAAACATGGTTAGGTTGTTGAAAAACAAAGATTTAAAATTTGGCTCTGTTTAAAACGACTATCTTTCAGATAAAAGATAGTACATGCACCTCACAATCAGGTCAAGAGAAGAGTATAATTTATTAATTTAAGACGAACGAAACAGGTACATAAATACAATAACCAGTCTCATTTTTCATTACTGTCGGTTTCACTAGCTTCTAACGGTTTCACGTAGGAATGAGATCATTATCGGTGGTAAAAAGGATCTACCCTATATTACTCCAGGATAAGTAGAAAATCTATCGATCCAAAGGTGAAAGAATTTTAGTAATCGTACACGTAGTTATTGAGAAAATTCTTTAAAAACCTACAAAAATTCCTGTAGAAAATACCTAATACATATTTTTCTTAATAAAATTATTATGAAAGTCTAGATATACTAGCCCGCATGAACTTACAGATGTAGAAAATCGAGTTGTTAAAACAAATAATGTTATTGAAAATATAAAATTATCCTTTAATCTTTTCTCTCTTTTGTTCGTATTAAATCAGTCTATCTATCTCTTTTCCTCGAGTACCCGGGTATGCCCGTCGTTTGTACCCGGGTACTAATAGTATGAAATACCCGGGTATACCCGGACCCGGGTACCCGGGTAGAAAACCCTACTAGTTGCTATAGGTACTACTAAATGGTGCCACTAATAATTATGATTAGTCCTCACCAATTTACCACTCTAGAGTTGTGAATTACTGCAATTAGTGAATGTCCATCATTTCACTTCCGGTCCAAAAGAATGTTGATTGACTGATCTGCCACCCCGACTAAATAAACTGATTGAAAAGCAAAATTAATTTGATTGAAAAGTGGGCATTTAGCTGATAAAAACTCAATAGCTTTAAACCCTTTGGAGATAAATGGGTATAAAATGAAATATCTGTCGGGCGGGGTTCAGTCGCGTACACTTTGTTCCAATCGCATTTCCCTTCGGAGCGATCTCACGGCGGAAATTAATCCATCCGGCAAATGAATGGACTGCACTTGTGCGTGAGGGGTGAGCGCCCGCGCCGCCGTGCTACGGGCGGGCGGCACTGCCGAATCCAGCAAGGACAAGGGATATTTTTCACCGACGTGTCGTTTGGATCAAACACATTACAGTTTTAAGTCGCTTAGTCAGTTTTTAAAGTGACTTTTTGCACAAACAATATCATTTAAGAAAAAATACGTTTTCAGTGGCACCGCATAGCGTTTGCCTCATTTTTGCTACAAGGAGAGCTGGTAGATTTATAATATCTACTTTTGTAAGTGTGTTAACTGCCTATTTATCTTTTCCAGACATCATTTATCAGAAGATGGACACGTGTGCAATAAAAATCGTCACACATTTCAAATTTATTTGAATATAATATACAATTAAAAATCTGTCATATTGGTAATGCTGCAGTTGCACGTCCCAGATTTTAAGATTTCCCCAAGATTTTAAGTATTTCCCAAAACTACTACAAAAATTTTGACGAGCGTTGAACGCGTTTTTTTGTATGAAATTTTATTTTATACACGCTTTCAACACTTGCCTAACTTTTTTGTGGTAAAGCCCAAATATTTGTTCCTACAAATTACGAAAAATATTCTTTGTAGGTGCTAACACCGTCACACCTGACGCGTGTAATAAAACTCAGCCCGACATGTCCGCACATTTTAATGTCCTGTTTGGGAAAATCGCGCCGTGTAGCAAAATAGTTAGTGCTTACATGAATTCATTTGAATGCAACTCGTTGGCACGGCGAAAACCTCCCTACATATATTTGTCCGATGCATTAGCGGAATTAGCAATCTCATATCTGGCTCGCTAATATTTCAGGTTTTCGTCCAGTGGCCGAGAATTAATCAGTTTCCTGGCTAGAGGAACAACTTCGAGTGTTTCTCATGTGAGCACTAAAACTAATCATCGCGTCCTACTGACCTATCGGGTGGGATTAGGGATTTATCTCAGTGAAGAGCTTGGTCGAACTTAATAATAATGAAGACGGGGCATGCACAAAAAACAAAAAAGTTTCTGATACTCTTACTTTCGAGTTAATCTAGTTATAGTTCAGTTTCAGTTGTGTGAAATATCTGAATATGATCTAGGTAGAAGCTGCACTTACACATATTATATTTTATAGACTTTTTTTATTATTAGGGTTACCATTTTGTTTTTGACACAGCTACATATACAAAAAGATGAGAAGAAAGTTTTAAGGTTTGTTTATTTGTGGTTTTTTGCATGCTTATTGTGTGGGAAATCGAGATGATGAACGAACCAAAGTCGTTTCTCCATTTTCTTCTTACTTCAGGAAGTTCTGTGTGGTTGGTGTAGTAATTGTGTTCCGAAATATATTTTATCAAGGTAAGGAACAAAATAGCTATCACAGTACTGCGAGTTTCTCCTTGTCGTGTCCAACCACCGAGTTCAACCTGTTCATGGTGCTCCATCTTCTTTTTATTGAAGTCAGATCTCAGTGAGGAGCTATCTGTTCCTGAGCATAATTCATCAAGGTTGGCAGGCGTCGGGCGTTCGGCAGAGAACTGAGCGCTCACATGGCTAATCACAGCGTTCACTCAATTACCAAGAGCTGATTCGGAGGCTGTATATAGGTTATGTCTCAAACTTTTCGTATTCTTCATTTATTTCGTCTACATTTCTTACGATTCATGAGGCAGTTAGTTATCATGAGACAGTAAACTATGCGTCTTTTCGATAACAATTGACTGTGCTTCTAATTTTGCCCTGCATTAGATACTACAAAACAGACGAAGGTAGGTAAAGGAAAAGTTTTAGGCCATAAAACTAGTGAGAGTGTTTAGGTCATATTATTTTGACAGATACCTATCCTTAAAGTTAAACTTTATCTTTTGGGACATTGGCCAGTGAGATACAAAAGAAAAAGTTCTGCCCGGTCGGCAAGCGTCCATAAAGCTGAAATGACCGCTTTCCATCAAGCGGGCCGTATCTGTGCTCACCTTTTGAACCTGTGCAAAGAAAAAAGAAAGTCCAAAAGTAAGTTTATTTGAGACGCAACAGAAATAGTTATAATACTAAGTTATCGCTGTCGAAACTTTGTGAGTGTTTATGTCGTCTGTATCAATTACGTTCTAAATCGGCTTTTGGGAAGATTATGTACGTACCTGGGTACCTAGATAGTTATTATAAGCTTTCAATAATAGAAAGAAGTAATTTTAGTAAAACAAAAGACGTATGTCGCAAAAAATAAACAAAATAAATAAGAACGAATTGTTTCACAAAATATTTCTCTACAAGTCTACAACACTATGAAATGCTGCCAATTTTATGATTCAGGATATATTTTAGTACTTACCTGTGTTAACGAGTGTCAATACATATCATAGGTAAGCCTACTTCTCATCACCTACAAAATTGCAGTCATCAAAGCAAAAGGATGCTCTGATCCGACATTCCGATGCGGACTCATTTGTTCGCGTTCAGTTGACGAACAACCCGATGATGTCCACATATCCACTGCTTCCAAACGGCTTATTGAGACCCACATATAGGGTGTTGCTAAAATACTGCGAACCTTTCATGTTTATCTTGCATTCAAAAAGTAGGTAATCGACCAAAAATAGGTACACACACATCTTTATAAAAGCAGCGGTGTAAAATTAATTAATCATTATATAAAATAGTCAAATTTCCATATTTCAACCTGCCGCCAAGCTAGAATTTACAATGTAGACTGACTCACCAGTCCACTGGCTGCACATGGGCCTCCCCTTATTAGGGGGAATTGCCATACTTTTGGCGAGCGCAGTGCAAGATGTTGTATTTATAGACAACGCTGCTGCCCATTTCCTGGATGATTATCCCTAAGTCACATTTTCATTGCGGTACCCACGAGTCAAATTTGGGTGATGCTATTCTAAGCCGGCATCACACGACAGTTTGTTCACTACACCCTGCACATGGGGTAATCTGTGATTGGGACTTTCGCTCGTCGAACCCATTGTTTTGCTCCTCGCAGTTGAAATTGAAACAGTCACAGTAGAGCTGATAACGCTATTCAAACTGTGTGCCGATGAATATGGATTAACGAAATGTTGCGTTGATTTCATTTCATTCAAAAGGTAGGTACATTTTTAAAGCTATACCTCCTTATTTAATTTTGATTTACTAGGTATCTAATGCATTTTCGATAAATGATTAGCTGACTGTCTAGCTGGCTAAACACGCAAATCCATTACCATTTAGTTTGCGAAATTGGTCTGTTAGCGAGCAAGCAAACTGCTCTTTCTGTTAATTGGCGCCCAGCAAGGGTCTAAGCAAACTGCTCTTTCTGTTAATTGGTGCCCAGCAAGGGTCTAAGCAAACTGCTCTTTCTGTTATTTGGCGCCCAGCAAGGGTCTATTAAAGGAATATTTTAAATGTTACCGATAATGTAAGAAACTGATTCCTCAATTGAGCTTAAGCGTGCCTAAAGTACCTAATTCGACTATAAAATTGATTAACCTAATTGGCACCCAGCAGAAGTGTAAAAGAAGACTCCGTTTGACTTCAGACACGAACAGTATATTTTCACACAACCGAACAGTTACACGAGTAAACGCCGACTGTCCGACCGTGCCCCGATCCAGGGCGCTCCCAGTGGGGCTCCCCGCCACGCCACGCATTCCGCAAGGCACGACAAGGAGCGACCAATCGGCGCACGGCAGGCAAAACGGCCAATCATCGTACATTTCCTAAAACTACGTAATCAAATCAGAGACTAACATAAATTAAAATATTTATAAATTCATTTTCATGGCTAATCAATAGTAAATAAATTTATATTAATTTACAAGTAAAATAATCGTATGTTTTTAATTTAATTAAACAACACTGATAAACCAGACAATATCAAAATATTGAATCACACATAAACTAGCAATAAATGTTAAAAATAATTATAAATACGATAAAAACTAACGAAATCACAACATTCGGCCATCCGGCAGCGTGCTAACTCCGAAGCACGCGTAATCACAACATTCGTATGAAGTAAATCAAAACAGGGTTTCTTATTTACATCACTGCTATACAATTTTTTTATGATTTAATTGATAAATAAACTGTATACCTAAAATATTTACCTAAATTAAATACATAATAATTTAATTCATGATTGTAATTGAATGATATTATATTAATATATAATGGTGATATTGATTGTATAATCTTCATCCTTATATAAGAACCTGGCTCTAACAATATAAAAATAACGTATGTAATATAACAATAATATTGTACAATATAAAATTAAAAATAGAGAGAAATATACACAAAATTTACAATTTGAAGTTTACCTCTAATGCTATTCTGAGTTAGAGTCGGAGTCTGAGCTATCACACGAAGGCGAGGAGGATCTGTTAACTTCAAGGGCCTGAATATTAATCCACGGACGCATCCTGTCCGCAGCTATAACAGTCTCATATTTTTTTGTATTAAACCCTGGCACATTAGAAATTTTATAGCGATCATTTCCTAAACAATTTATTACTTTATACGGGCCGATAAATTTTGGTAAAAGTTTTTTGCTTTTACCATCATTGTTAAAATTAGTTTTAGTAATTTTGACTAAATCACCTACAACGTAACTTTTGGCTGGAGATCTCTTTGCATCATATGCTTCCTTCTGCCGTTTTTGGTTAAGAGTTATATTCTCTGAAGCTTCCTGCCTAATTTGTTCTATATTTGTTGGCGTCTTATCCGAGATTGAAGAAGTTTGTGAATTTGGTGTTAGCTCTTGAAGATCAGTTGAGGTCTTTGCTGAAGACTGCCCAATTGTTTCTTCATCTTCAACGTCAACAATAGGAGTTGATGGCGAAGCAACTCCAACCTCAAGAACGGTTAACATATTATCCATTGGACAATTAAGTTTAACCCCAAACATTAATTCACTAGGAGTCTTTTTAGTAGAGGCGTTAATGGTATTATTTATACCCCACTGTACTTTACCCAGCTGCTCATCCCATACACGTTCGTCTTTGCCGAAATTTTGTGTGGACAAGGCTGTAAGGATAGTTCTATTAAACCTTTCAGCCTGTCCGTTCGCTCTCGGACAAGCAACTGCATTAAGCACGTGTTTAATGCCTTTACTGCTACAAAATTCCTTGAATTGTTTTGACGTAAACGCCGTACCACGATCGGACACAATCCTTCGTGGTACCCCAAAGTCGTTAAAAAGATTCTGAAGTACTTTTATAACGTTTTTCGTTTTGGTGTCACGAACCGGCCTAGCGAAAAGGTACTTAGTGAATCCATCTACGATTGTTAATATGTAGTTATTGCGTAACTTGCTTCTCACGAAAGGTCCCAAATGGTCAAGATGCAAAGTATCAAATGGGACTTCAACTTTGGGTATAGGATTCAGGAGACCAGTATGGTTTTGAGGCAAATTGTCTTTGTTATATGCACAGTCGATGCAAGCTGCAACATATTTTTTTATAAATCGCCTCATCTTTGCAAACCAATACTTGCTTTGAATCCGCTCCAATGTCTTGGCAAAGCCGAAGTGGCCCACATCGTCGTGATTTGCTTTGCAAATTTGCCATCTGGCATCCTTCGGAATGACAAGTCGCGATTCTTCACCTTCTATCCTGTGCAGTGAGTGATTTTTAATTACGTAATTCTTTTTTAATTCTTTAAGCTCCTCGTCTTGATTAGGCTTCAGCATCTTCATAATGCGTTCCAGTTCTGGATCTGCCATTTGCAGTGTCTGGATCCAATTCTCTGTGCTTATACTGAGAGCGGTAACATTCTGAATACTTGGTGGGTTTCGACTCAAGGCGTCAACATGAGTCATACGACAACCAGGACGATATTCAATTTTGAAATTGTATTCGCTAATAAGTAACCACCAACGTGCTATGCGCGGTATTAAGTCTCTTTTTGTTAATGTCGTACGCAATGCATTACAATCAGTATAAACACTGAAATTAAGACCCAAAGGTAGGGCCGAAATTTCTTTAGAGAACAAACCACAGCTAGGGTTTCCAACTCATAAGAGTGAAAGTATCGCTCCTCAGCTGTGGTCTGCCTACTAAAGTAGGCGACAGGCTTCAACACCCTGGGACTAACCTGCCATTGCATTAGGATTCCGCCCAATCCTAATGAGCTCGCATCTGTATGTACCTCTGTCTCCAGTTCTGGATTATATAATGCCAAAAGAGGACGCTTAATCAAATTATTTTTCAGACTGGTGAAAGATTTCTCTTCTTCTGAATCCCACCGCCATTGTGCATCTTTTTTCAGGAGTGTCGTTAAGGGTCTAGCAATTTCGCCGAAACCTTTTACGAATCGTCGGAAATAGCTAGCTAGACCCAGAAACTGCCTCACCTCGTGCACATTACGAGGCGTTGGGAAGTCTCGCACTGCAGAAATTTTTCTCTCACTCGGTTTTATTCCCTCTGAAGAAATCTCGTACCCAAGATATTCAATTTTCGTATCGAAAAATGAACATTTGGACAGTTTCAGAGTCAGGCCAGTTTGTTGAATAATTTTAAGTACATCCTCCAGTCTTTCAAAGCCTTCTTCAACGGTGGCTGAGGGAATGAGAAGATCGTCCATGTATGCTAAAGCAGAACTGAATCTTCGAGTTCCTAACATTCCATTCATAAGTCTTTGAAAAACTGACGGTGCGTTTGCCAAACCGAACGGCATGCGTTTAAATTCGTAATGTCCGTCCGGTGTGACAAACGCAGTCAGATAGCGACTCTCTTCACTCATAGGTATTTGGTAATAGCCAGAGGCTAAATCTAGCGTGGTAAAAAATTTGTTGCCACTTAAATTTGATAGCTGGTCATCAATTAATGGCAATGGATATTTATCCTTCACGGTTTTATTATTCAAAGCACGGTAGTCTACGCACAATCTCGATTCTCCGTTTTTCTTTTTAACTAAAAGTATAGGACTGGCATAGTTTGAGTTAGATTCCTGCACTATATTGTTTTTAAGTAAATCATCAACCATGTCCCTAACTTTCTCTCGTTCATGATATGAAAGACGATACGGCCTATAAACAACAGGAGATTTGTCGTGCAAGTCTATATGCATTTCTGTACCTTTCGCGCAACCCAACTCACTAAGACTATTGGCAAAACAGTCTCTGTACTTTTGTAATAGTTGGTATAATCTGTCCTGTACGGCCTGATCTATATTTTCATTAACTTTAATATCCGTCCTATCTAAAGGCTGTAACTTGCTCTCGTCTTTTTCGGTTTGTATGACGAGTGTTTCAGTTTCCGCTATTGGACTTACTCTGGCAACAAGCTTATGAGCTTTAAAATTAAGGGTGCCACTTGTAAATGCGGAAACAAATACCACGGCTTTACTCTCACTAACAGTGTAACAGCCTTGGTGAAGGTAATATTCCTGGCTAGGACTCAATCTAGTGCTTCCGTTAATATATATATCACCTGAATAGGGTTCTTTAGTATAAACTTCTACCAAACCCCCCTTTCTGATGTCTACATCTTTGGCGACAAAAAGTTCAATAATTGTATCTCCTACCTCAGGTGCATCAGAAGGAGTCTGATAAAAGAAAAGCCTTTCATTGTCTTTCAATACAGACACTGAGGGCAATTCTGTAAAGTTTCGTCCTACTAACATTCGGGTGTTTAAATCGTCTAAATACTTATCATCAATGACCAAAACATTTACGTCAGTTTCTGCTTCATCTATTTTAATCTGAACTCGAGACTGGAATTTCGGAATAACCGCAGATTTTCCGAATCCTTTTATAGTTGGTAAGTTGCTATTGCATTCAATGAGACCGAGCCGTTTTGCATCAGAATATCTGATCAAACTACATTCAAATTCAAATTCAATAATTTATTTCTTAGTAGGAATTTACAAGATTCTCTTTAAGAAAGTCACATTCTAATTCAAACTTAAAAAAGAGAAAATTTCTAATGCAAAATTTTCTATTTTTTATAACAATTTGTGTTCCTACTCTAAACGCGGCACGGGCGGGATAAAAAAAATAAAAATAAAGGCACTGCCTCGGGGCTGGCCAGGCTAACCACACAGCATGTAACTTTATGCCTCAGTGATTGACAAGTAAATGGAATTACATTCTGTCAATATTTTAAAAAGGTGTTCCATACGTATAGTTAGCCGGACCCCCTGGACAGGAAAACCCCCCAAAAACCTGCCCAGAAGTGCACCTATTCTAAAGTTGACAATATTTTAGGCCCTATGCTACCCTATCTAAGCTAGAAAATAAATTAATAGTATAATAGTAATAGCCAAAAACGGCTCAACAAAATAAAAATAATATTACAGTAGATTATTCTAACTGTTTCGTCTTTAAAATAAAGGTACTTTAAATATACGAGCAATAAAATAACATAACAAAAAAGTAAATTTACAGTAAATGTAAAAAATACATGTCAAAAATTTAAGAATAATAAGTATGAAATGTCAAATTTAACCACTATACATGTCAATTTACATATCATAAAAGTTTAACCACTAAAATATAATGTCATGTTTATTTTTAAATAATGCCTATCTCTTGCATTGTGTTGGAGCAACTGTTGCTACTAACCAGACATTGACTTCCATAGTCAATGTAAGCGTTGTTCAGCACAGTCCCATTCACACAAACATTTTTGTGGAATTTTTCATCTGAGAAATCTAGAGTTCCACACGAAATTTCAGTATAGCCATCATTGTTTGTCTGGTCTTTGGTGGATAACAAATCATGTGGAGGTGCCCCAGTCAGTACAGATGGTTCACTAATAACCACCTTTAGAACCTTTTTTTCTGTTGACTGGTTGGCTTGGCCTCTGCTACCTACTTCAAATGACTGCAACGGTTTTCTATTGCAATCATCAGAATTGTGACCAACCCTGCCACACTTAGTACATTTTGTTAAAGGCTTTTTACAATTGTAATAAGTGTGGCCCCGTTCGTTGCAGTTAAAGCAAGTGACATCAGAGCTTCTGGCAGAGGACGACGCCCTATTGTTATTATTGTTGGAACGGAAATCACGCCTTCTTGAAAAACTTAACGAACCGTTTCCGCGTGTAGAATCCCTCGACTGCGAGGGTTGTTGTGACGCCAGATAGTTTAAAAGCTCTTCAGGTTCTTCGCATTTTAGAGCTTGGGCGCCGTTCCTAATTGAACTATCAGATAATCCATATATAATACAATCAACCGCCTTACGACCGACAATCTCGCACCTACTAAGTAACGACAATTTGTCATAAAAATAATCCCTTAAAGTTTCATCTGTGCGAGATTTTCGGTTTAACATTTCTTCTAGTAATTTACCATAATTAATATCATTTGGAAAAGCCTTTATGAATTTTGATTGCCACTCCGCCCATGAAAAATCTAAAGATGGCAAAGATTCGTACCAACGTTTTGCTAACCCGCTTAATTTTTGAAGCGCAAAATGTATAGTTTGATTATCGTCCCAACCATATATAACTGAACATTCATTAACCTTTTTTAACCATCTTTGCACATCTTGAGATTTATTGTCGGGATTAAATTCTGGTACAACGTTAGTAGCTGGAGTAGTCTTACTTGTGGTCTTTTGCAGTGCAGATATTATCTTCAACAAATCTTCAGTTGTTAACCCTTCTGTAGGCTTGGTCTTCTTGTTAGGCACTTCCTCTGCCTCGCTAGACGTGGATCTACGTCGACGTCTAGAGCTCTTGGGTGTATAACTTCGGTCATCGTTACCTGAAAATGATTTGCACTTAACGTTCTTTTCGAAAATATTCACAATTATTATCATAAACACCTCGGTAAATAATCTTAGATAACTTATGCATGGCAGCATCTACAAGCATGTCAAGCAAAAATAAAAGCTAATCACATAAAATTGGCAAAAGCGAAGACTCAGGAATATATATTGCAGCATATAGGTGACAGCACACCTACATGGCTGTCAAAAGCAGAACCCCGAAGAATAATGCATGACAGCACACCTACATGGCTGTTAAAAGTAAGAACTCGCAGAATAATGCACGACAGCACACCTACATGGCTGCTTAAAGTAAAATCTCATAGAATACTGTACGACAGCACACCTACATGGCTGTCGAAAGTAAAAACTCACAGAATAATGTACGACAGCACACCTACATGGCTGTCAAAAGTAAAATCTCAGAATAATGTAGGACAGCACACCTACATGACTGCCAAAAGTAAAATATCATAAAATAATGTACGACAGCACACCTACATGGCTGTCAAAAGTAAAATCTCATAGAATAATGCACGACAGCACACCTACATGGCCGTCGAAAGTAAAAACTCAAAGAATAATGAATGACAGCACACCTACATGGCTGTCGAAAGCAAAAACTCAAAGAATAATGGGTGACAGCACACCTACATGGCTGTCGAAAGTAAAAACTCAAAGAATAATGGATGACAGCACACCTACATGGCCGTCGAAAGTAAAAACTCAAAGAATAATGGATGACAGCACACCTACATGGCTGTCGAAAGTAAAAACTCAAAGAATAATGGATGACAGCACACCTACATGGCTGTCGAAAGTAAAAACTCAAAGAATAATGGATGACAGCACACCTACATGGCTGTCGAAAGTAAAAACTCAAAGAATAATGGATGACAGCACACCTACATGGCTGTCGAAAGCAAACACTCAAAGAATAATGAATGACAGCACACCTACATGGCTGTCGAAAGTAAAAACTCAAAGAATAATGGATGACAGCACACCTACATGGCTGTCGAAAGCAAAAACTCAAAGAATAATGGATGACAGCACACCTACAGTACTGTCAAAAATTAACGCTCAAAATTATAGGTATATAACAGATTAACTACAGGACTGTCAGAAATGAAACAAAAAGTCACGCCTACACGGCTGTTTTTACTTCAAATGTACTCGTAAAACATTAATTCTAAACTGCTGTAAAAATGGGCAAGAAAATGTTGCTAAAACATCGATTACTGTATTAATATTACCGGAGTGTAGCCCCGACCAAACATAATACGTCAATTTACACGAATTTTAGCGTGAAGTGCCCACAAGGGGTGTCTGTGACTCCGGAGAGCGTGCATGTGTATAAGTGAAAGTCTTTGCAGTGTCAATCCTATCGGAGTGTAGCCCCGATCAAAGATTTACACGCGTTGACTCCATTTTCGTGTGTAGTGCCCACAAGGGGTGTCTGTGACTCCGGAGAGCATGGATGTGTATGAGTAAAGTCTACGCAATGTCAATTCTATCGGAGTGTAGCCCCGATCAAAAATTTACATGCGTTGACTCCACTTTATTTTGGATGTACGATGTGTTATGTATGTGTTACAACTTGCTTTATTTTACAGCAATTTATCCAGTGTAAAAAGAAATGAAAAATTAAAGAATACTTACGGTTTTTATCCGACATGGCTCGCAGGTCGTAGCACTTCTGACTTGTAAAAGAAAACTCCGTTTGACTTCAGACACGAACAGTATATTTTCACACAACCGAACAGTTACACGAGTAAACGCCGACTGTCCGACCGTGCCCCGATCCAGGGCGCTCCCAGTGGGGCTCCCCGCCACGCCACGCATTCCGCAAGGCACGACAAGGAGCGACCAATCGGCGCACGGCAGGCAAAACGGCCAATCATCGTACATTTCCTAAAACTACGTAATCAAATCAGAGACTAACATAAATTAAAATATTTATAAATTCATTTTCATGGCTAATCAATAGTAAATAAATTTATATTAATTTACAAGTAAAATAATCGTATGTTTTTAATTTAATTAAACAACACTGATAAACCAGACAATATCAAAATATTGAATCACACATAAACTAGCAATAAATGTTAAAAATAATTATAAATACGATAAAAACTAACGAAATCACAACAGAAGTCTATCAAAAGTGAATTTCTCAAAATAATGTTACAGATAAAGTTACAAAATGATTCCTCGATTGACTCAAATCTGAAAGCTCGCCTATAATTCGGTTGTAAAGTCCGAGTGTAAGCCCCAAGTTCCCAATTATTTCAGTCGAGGGCAGTAATTAAGCAGTATAAAGTGCTTGGGTGCCGTAATCCAACCACTTTTGTGATATTTAAACGAGTTTCATTACACTTCGGTTATAAAAGCACAGCTATTACGTGAAATGGACTGGAAACATCACGCTCGGTTCCGAATGACCGTATTGGCGGCGCTCAAAATAAATATGAACTTCACGACGCGCGTTCGATTTTATATGGCACCTTTGCTATAAAACGAATACGACCTGCACTATAATGTGTTATTATTACAGCGCACACATTAATCCATACGCTGTTGTAATAACTGAGAATTATACGTTTCCATTTCTATAAAAGTTTTACTTTTCCGTTACGCGTCACGACACGTAGCTTACCATAGAAAATCATTGTTCTGCCACCGATAGAAATAAACCCACCCTGACCGGATATGCGGTTGGAAATACACACCTAATGCGGTTGGTATAGATAGACGAGTTAACAGGCAGTTGATTTGATCAAAATCAATTTCCCCCGTAGGGACCGCGGTAATTTTGACACGGGCCATCCCCCACGGGCTGCGGTCACATCGAGGCATTAGGCCGACAATAAACATAAATATTTTTGCGCCGTTCCGCTGCCCGCGCGCAGCGTAATTAAATTCCATCGAATCGCACAAATCTTCGCCCCGTGGCCGCGCTCTAACTCAACGCCTATACAAACCTGTCGGAATTCACATTCATACCTAAAATTAAGGGTTAAATTAATTTTAACCCTTAGATTAACACATTAAATTAGAGCTGTAAAAATATACGCAGTTTGCCTAGAAAATGTTAGATAGAATTTTCTTTCATTAAATGGACGGAAACCGGATCTATTATCCGACGTTCCTTATTAAAAACAAACTTGTAGATACACAATAATGCAGGGAGTTACTCCGAACCCAACGATGTTTTATGCTCGTAGCATACCTACTCGTAGTAAAAATTAACGAGACCGTTCGTTTCTACCTGCGGTTTAATATGAGTCTAATCATTCTCGAGTGCTTGCCGGTATTCGTCTTCCCCCACACGTTTTCTTTTCTAAAAGTCGCGTCCCCGGCTCGTTAGCGGAGTCTTCCTTATTATTTCCTCCACGACTGTAATCTGGCCTTTCAGCTACTTCAAACGACTTGTTCTTTTTCTTATGTGTAATTGAAATATATTGCCGTAATATCCGCCGGACGGGGCGAGTGCCTCTCGTCTCGAGCGCATCAGCTCAAGTTTTCATTACTCGGGAAAGTGATTTTTTTCATGGGGCAGAATAATAATTCATTCTGCTACTCTCGGCGATGGAAGACACTTGGAAAGTTCGTAGGTAAGAATGAAAGTTGAGGGTCGCATTCTGATTAGTTGGGAGTCGAGTGGTCTCGTTGCTTGGAAATTTTCACGAGTGTCTTTTTTACTTTCAGGAATTTGGAATTTATATTTTTTGTATTTGATTTTCGAGAGCTCTCGTAGTTTAAAAAGCTGACGAATTTGTATATTTCAAACATTTTAGAGCATGCATGCCGGCTTATCTGAATTTACTGAAATGTATAAAATTTTATGTAAAATGGCTAGCCAGAGTGGTAGTTTAAATCCTGTATTGGGTGGAATTTTTGCACAAAGCATTCTGGGTGTATTCTCCAGTGTAAATGCGGCGACGGCGGGCGGCGGTCGCGGCGGCGCGGCGGCGGCGGCGTATCGGCGGCGGCGAGGTCTCGGCGGCAGGGTATCGCCGGCCGCGTCTTCCGCCCTAACTCTTTCCTCTCCGACTGATTTATTGCGGCGAGCTCGGACTCCGGACACCTACAAACATTCCAATAGTCAAAATACCCACTGGTTTACGACCAACCTTTCCCCAATCGATATCGGCAACATTTTAGAACATTCACAGAGACCAAGTTTGGTAACTTTACTACGAAGCGAGATTTAACATTAGAATTAAAGTGAATGTCGTGTGTTTGAACGTTTCGTGAGTCGAAACGTGTAGTAATTACAGTAAAAGGGGTTGTTTTAAATAAATGCAGCTGCAGTCGCTGGTGCAATGTTAATGGTAGCGAGTAGCGAGTAGCGAGTAGTGTAGAGAAGTAATGGTAGGGTGCCGCACACAGCACCCGCTTATTGGCAGCTATCCATGCACGAACATCAACTGACCGTGTCGTATTGCTTGATAAAAAAGCTTCGTAGCAAAGCGCTAACGTTTTTAAGTTTCAGTCTATTCAGTTGATAAAATTATGTCCAGTTTCTTAGTTGGATTACTTCCTGATTTGACAAGATTTTGTTCTACTTTTTTAACTTTCAGACTATTCAGTTGATAAAATGATGTCCATTTTCTTAGTTGGATTACTTCCTGATTTGACAAGATTTTGTTCTACTTTTTTAAGTTTCAGACTATTCAGTTGACAAAATGATGTCCGTTTTCTTAGTTGGATCACTTTCTAATTTGACAAGATTTTGTTTTACACTTCAAGGTTTGTTGTATAAAAAATGGTTTATTGTGTAAAACTTCAACATACGGTTTCCTAATTAACACGTGGTCGTGTATCAAATCATTATCTCAGTCGATTATGAACTTAGAGTGCCACTAAATTATTCGCCTTTTGCGAAGTTCCTAACGCAGAAATTCAATTTAGATGTGTGCGATATAATCCAGCTTTGGCTTGTCGCGTGCTGAGCGGGGTTGAGCGAAGTGAGCGAAGTGAGCAGGGTGAGCCAATATGCGGATAGGCTACAAGAGATGTGCTGATGTGACGTCAGCGAACGGAAGAGCTGTCTCAAATTTGAATTGAGCCACCATCGTCCTCAGAGTAAACTATTATAGTAGAGCAGCCCGTTCAGAAACAAAGCAAATCCAAAGTTAGCCACAAAATAAATAAATCTCAATTTGATGGGATCACACTGGCAACTCTAAAAACAAAAGAGATATTTGCAAAAAAACGCAAAAGTAGTTGATATCATATTAACTCATGGATAGTAAATTAATTATGAATGCCCTGATAGTTTTCACAAAACACCCTATGCGCGGAATAACTAGTTGACTGAGGTTAAAGAAGCAATTTAATTGTCCCATTAATTATATGCACGCATATTTTAAGTAATTTGAGTAAAATGAAAGTGTAGTATGCGTGTGTAAGCGCTGAAATAATGTTTGTTACGTACAGCTTTGGAAGACGTCAAGTTGTCTGTTTACCGTTTGGTGCCGGCTCACACCACACCTTATATAGCGTTATACCCGTGAGTGTCGTAAACGGCGATCAAGAGATGGATCCAGTGAATGGGCAGAAGCGATTCTTGTGAATATCTACAACACCTTGTACTGCGCTCGCCAATACACCTGTCAAGCGTGGTGAGTATGACAATACCCCCCAATTGGGGGAGCCCCATGTTCAGCAGTAGACTGTAATGACTGTAGTAGGTAGTAGTAATAATAAGTGGAAAAGTTACTCAATGGACAAGTTTCTTTTAGTCTTTACTTCTTCGTATGTTTGCTCTTTCTATTTTACTATTTACTCTAATCTGCCATCTGACTAGGCTGAAATACTTGCCTATTCCGAGTGATAGATAGCTCACGTAGGATAAATGAAAAGGCTTCACTTTTGGCTCTATCACCCGGGTGTCGATAGGCTCCAAGGACTGACGGTGGCGATTTATCTCAAATGTGAAATTCGGTGAGGTGAGCATCCAGATGGTTGGATAGATAAGTCATTTTCTCTCAATCAATCTAAATCATAAGGAAGATCCACAAAATAAACTACGGTAACTAGTAATTTCAGAGTAGCTCATGAATTTCGACATACCTACCGTCTGAATTTCGACATACCTACCTACCCTCCCCGCGTGCCAGTGGTATTTTGTAGTCTGCGACATAGACTATAAAATATAGCGGCAAAAATTTATTAAATCTAAAACTTAGTTTTCGCTTGATAACTGTAATAATCTACTTATTATCAAACAAGAGTATTTAAAAATCTGCTCCATATGTACGCTTCTGCCTAGCTCAAAGCTTTTGAACACGATCTTGTCACAACTAAAATGTCCGAGCAAGCTTTTGCCCCTTCCCAGCTATCTTGGGCTTGTGTTCTCAGCGGCGGCGGCAATTCAGTGCGTTTGACAAGTCCCCGCCCTCGAGCTGTAAATCTCCCATCGCCACATTGTTGTGTGTGCTTACGTGGCTTGTCAAATAACGCGCCCCGGGAGGCCGAGTCAGCTCGCCAGTAGGGTACAACGTATTCAGAAACCAGATTGAGTCATTGTCTTTCAAAGTATTTGTTGGTGCAAGTAACTTTAAAGGAGGTACGAAAAGTGCTTTTCTTTTACTTTTTGTCACCATATTGTTGTAGATGTGCTTATGGATTGTCAAATAATGCGCCCTGAGAAGCTGAGTCAACTCGGTCGACTGTAGCCACATAACTATTCAGATACAAGATTGAGTGGTTGTCTTTCGAGGTATTTGTTGGTGCAAGTAACTTTAAAGGAGGCAAATAAAGTGTTTTCTTTCACTTTTTATTCGTCATAATTTTATTGTTGTATGTGCTTACGTGGTTTGTCAAATAACACGCCCCGAGTGGTCGAGTCAGCTCGCTATTAGGATACAACAACGTAATCAGAAACCAGATTGGGTCATTGTTTTTTAAATTTACATACATACATACATAAATCACGCCTTTAGCCCTTGCGGGGTAGGCAGAGCGTCAACAGCCGTAAAAATACGGTCGTTGTCGCCACGTCTGACAAATATTTGAGGGTCGTCTTAGCTATTGTCGTGTATCACTATAGTCAGCCTGTCGCCTAAAATTGCAATACACGTCAAACCCTCGAGTCCCTTAGTCGCCTCTTACGACACCCACAGGAAAGAAATGGGGTGATGCTATTCTAAGCCGGCATCACACACCAATAATTTTTTTTAAATTTATTGGTGCAAATAACTATTTATGTACCTATCAATGCTTTGCTGTTGTCTTGGTTCTCATGCACATTTTCTTTAGTAGGTGCGTAAGTGTGCATATGTAAGTTTTCCGAAAAACTAATTATCGATGCCGTCGCCCAGTATGGGTACCTTTTTGGATGACGACTCTTTGCGGGTGGCTGTGGCACTGCGGTTGGGTTGCGATGTCTGTGAACCTCACTTATGCATCTGCGGCTCAATGGTAGAGGCTAATGGTCACCACGCACTGAGTTGTCAACGTTGCTCAGGGCGTTTTCCGCGGCACCATGCTCTAAACGATTTACTACGTCGGGCATTAGTTTCGGTGCACATTCCGTGCACGCTGGAACCACCAGGCCTGAGCCGGTCTGACGGGAAGAGGCCAGATGGCCTGACCATGGTTCCATGGAAAAGAGGGCGATGTCTTATATGGGACGCAACTTGCCTAAGCACATTTGCACCGTCCCATTTAAGCAGGACCACACGGGTTGCTGGTGCAGCGGCTGAGTTTGGCGCAAGGCAGAAGCACTCAAAATATTCAGCTCTGGAGGCCTCGTACCTATTCGTGCCATTTGCCGTAGAAACGGTCGGACCTTGGTGCGGAGAGGCTAAGACCTTTGTGGCTGAGATCGGACAGCGGATGAGGGAGAAAGGTGGGGATCCCCGCTCCGGGTCTTTCCTGGTCCAGCGTTTGTCTGTGGCCATCCAGCGCGGCAATGCAGCCAGCCTGATGGGAACGTTTGGGCCGGGAATGCTCCGGGGTGGTATTTTTGATAGGTGACGAAAACTTTGTTGGATTTTACTTGTATTTGACATTTTTCTCCTGTATTTTATTGTGTTTTATATTGTATTTTGTATTTGTATTAATTTTATTAAATAAATAATTCTGTACATTATCAGCTCAAATTAGGAAAACGGCGAGCGGGGCGTTACAATCACACTGCGGTTTTCTTGTCATAGCTACTTAAACTCAAAATTTCTTTATTGTAGTAATTTTACATGTACCTAAGTTGAACCGTCGAATCCTTAGCAATGGTTGTCATTCACTCTGGAAGTAAAACTATCATACAAAACATATCTTTTATAACCTGGCCTTGAATGTCAAAGATATTGGAAACCCGAAACCGATACTATGTACTTTACCCGCCCGGAAAATTCCCTGAAAGGCGCGTGCCATGATGGCGCGCGGCTGATGGATGCGTTCACAATCTACTCCGTGATTCTCCGTGATTACAGCGCGATCATCGTTATCAATAGACGCGTAGTTTTTTCATCGGCAACGGGTTGATCGATGAGCGTGCTCGTGACAGTTTACGTAATACGCATCTTTGCGGGCCGCGCACACGGGCTGCTGCTCGACTGCATGTTACCAAGCATTTTAGTGGCACTACATGCGGGCCACGTGATACTGTTCTCCAATGCGTTACCAATTTAAATTAAATAAAAAATCGAAAAAAGTTTCTTTGATCTTTTTGAGAGGGAGTTTATCATCTCATCTTCCTGTCCTTATCCCAATTACTTGTAGTCGGCGCAACATGTTTTGTTTAGATACACAATCATGTTGCAAAAGGATTTATTTGGCCGGCCGTCTGCCTTGACGTCAACTCTCTTTAGGAATGCTATCGTAGGTAGTGTCACCGCCACCATACGGTTGACCAACGGTTGACCATTGGTCGGTAGATATTGTAGCCAAAGTTTAAAACTCTACGTCGCTTTTTACTAAACACACTGAGTAGGTAGACTAGGAGTGGCAGTATTCTTAGCCGTGCTACATGTGCAAAATAATTCAATTTACTAAACATAAATTGTTTCAGCAAAGCTAATAACCTAGTTACATGAAAGCCAATGGCTGGCGACGTAGGGAATCCAGGGAATCTCCTGGAATTCCTTACAATTCTGTGCGGGAATTCAGGTGTTTAATTAGACCGATAAATCAAGGAGCACGTACAGGTTACCCAATACCCACTGCGGGTGTAATGCCTAGCTCTGTGACGTGTTACGTGAAACCTATGGCGGATACCACACCTGCCGCGGTACTGGACGGTGTTTTGTCGGAAATAATAGTCAGACAGTGATGTAGCTACAAAGTAGCAAGCCAGAGGTCAGAGGGCCCATATTAACCAATGGGCTTCGACACAGGAATTTCGATAAATATCCGCTAGTTTTGATCGTGTACTTACCTACATGGTCAGCAGTCTTCCCAGGCCCTTGAACGTATGTAGGTTGATGAATATGAACAAATTTGGTTTGAAACATCTAGAGTAAGTAAAGTACGTCAAATTCGGAAGAAAGGATTTGAAGTAGATATTTTAGTCGGGGTTAAGGTCTTTGGTTGCTCTATCTAGCTACACCACTGTGTCTTAAGAAATTATATAAATTCAAAAAACAGGTACCACAGCATAAGTTGCATCCGAATTGCGGCTGTCAGTGGCTGTCATTCGAATGGTGGCTGTCACAAACCGACCGTTCGTGTGGTGCGTGTGCGATACGACTATGAAACCTAGCAACGCTAGTTCTGCGATTGTGTATCAAGTAGTAAGCGTATATAAGTACTTATACTTGTTCATATAATTTTATATAGAGTCGAATACATACAGTGTAGTTCCACATAAATTATTGCAACATGAAATACTTAGCACATTGTACCTAAAAGAAATTGTAAACAAATTTTTTTTGTGGTCCAGTCCCTAAACTGACAAGCAAGTAGGTATGTATGAAAAGATTGATGAATGTAGAGTAGAATAGATGAGGTGAAAGAAGTGTGTGTATAAGGATCGTAGCAAGTGGAAGAATGTAATCCTGTCTACCATGTCCAGGAAACAGACGTGACTATCACTTGTACCTAATACTCCCCACCAAATAGTCTGGTGTAGGTTTGATAAGCTAAAATTGTAGATCAGTAAGTAATTTAAAATAGTCGATAGTTCGAATAAGAGGACTGTAGGTGTGGGTAAAAGTAGAAGGAAATGGCGGTTACAAAGTCAATTTCTTGATTTTAAGGTTCCGTGGTTATTATCACTAAAACTATTAGACATTTTAACGGGGGGTTTTAAATCACGGTAGGGATATACGGTGAGTTAAAACCCGTTATAATATCTAATAGTTTTAAGTCAATTTCTATTTTATTTGCTCGTTGAAATCATAACAGGGCATAAATGACTGTACCTTGCACTGATGTACCTACTCTCAATCTTGAAAGAACATTACCATTGCGTCGATAATTTGATTTCATTTGAGGACGCTATTTTGATTATCCTTTGATCTTGCTTCCCTGCTCGGTCCCATTGCTCGAAAGCGCGCGCGAGTGGCGCGAGTCCCGTCCCGACTCGGTGCTTGCTCAGATAGTAAAAATTGAGTGAATACTTCAGCATGAAGTATGAAAAACTCGTCTCAGTTAGATTTGACGTGAGTTGGACCGCAAGTATACCTACCTAAACAAGTTTAAAATTCCGATTTTACAACTCTCCAACCCATTGAAATACTACAACACCTAGCTGAAGAACGACTTTTTTCTGTTGACATGTCTTCTTCTATATGTATGTCAAATTCATTTCCGCCAGATAAAGAAACAAGTAGAGTGCGTTTCATCTTATAGTTCCTATGGCGTCATGTTGGTAGCATTGGAAATTTGTATGAAAATTATACGGCGGCAATAATATTACATACAAATTTACAATGCTACCAACATGACGCCATAGGAACTATAAGATGAAACGCACTCTAATAATAGTAACGTACAGAGTAATAACGTAGTTATGTCACAGTTATGTTTATTGTTTCTATGCCTCTATTTAGTTGACTTAGATTGCACGTCGATGGGCTTTACTAAGATTATTTAAAGGGTTCTCTCTAAAATATTTTCTTGCTCTAAAGCTGCCAGTAATCGAATTAAGGAAAGGGCCTACAGGAGACTTTGTCGAGCGATGGAGCGGAGGACGGCGCGCTTAGAGCCGATCAATCACACGGCTCATGTGAACGCGAGGTGCTCTTGACACTGGCACAATATCTTCAAAAGCCCCTGCCTAACCACTCGCGAAACACAGCTCAGTAATCAAACCCCGAAACCTCGATGCCACTTAGAAGTTCCTATTGATACAATAACAGTTTATTTCCGCCTAATGAACACGTTTCAGCTACTTATAGCCCGGGTGTGTCGACATGTGTTTGTTTCGTGTTCTTGTTTCGCTGCTGCCCAACGAGCCGCATAAATTACCGCCTTCCTGCGACTCGGTGAGCGGTTTCTTTATTTATTTTTTACTTACCGACCGGCTTAATTTATGGCAGCAAAATGTAAAACTAAACGGGATTGTGCGCGAGCTATTTCACTGTTACACGAGTGTGAATGTCATCATCGCGGGATTTGAATAAGCCCGTAATCCGTATTAGTAGTTAAGGCTCAAGGGCTGTGTCATCATAATAAAATGCAAATTGACACGGATTTAATCCGGACTTATGCCGCTGAGCCCAATAACTGTTAATAATCCTGCGGAGTCTGGAACGGGAGAGTGGACCCTAGTACCCGGGCCACGGGCAACGGACACCCGGATGGATATCCAGATCGGACCGGACCACCGAAAAGGTTTCTCACCATACCACTACCTGTAGATTCTGTTCATGTGGATTACGTAAGTATTTTATCTATTAACTAATTTAATCTTTAATTCTATACTACCTGGTTCACAAAAGAAGGGGTCCCGAAATGGCAACATTATTGTTTGCGTCTTTTTCATTTTACCTACATAATACCTAAGCAAGATGTCAACAATAATGTTGCCATTTCGGATTCCCTTCTTTTGTAAACCAGGTTATACCCGGGCCTAAGCTAATTCTTTAAAATTTATAAATGTAGGTTATTTTAATGTCAGTCTACCTATCTTGTTTCAAAAAGCATTCACCCATAAAACTTATTTCGTACGGTTTCGCAAAAGAGCGAGCCCCATTTGACCCTAACAAATTGAAGTCCTAATTTTATTTCTCGTATTAACCGTTGCCTCCCAAAATAATACCTACATTTAAATTATTTGCTCGCTGGGATAGTATTGTAAGTTTGTATAGTTTCAAGCATTGTTTACGAAGAGGGGGGTGAAGGGGGGATGTTTTGGGCCACGGGGCCATTCCAAACATTCACGACCCACTGTCATTAGAAGGGCTAAAATAATGAAATGTAAATTAATACGTCATCTTGGATGGCGGATTATGTTCTTTAATCCTATTAGCCCGACTTGTTGTTCTTGATAGGGTTTGGTTCTTAGAGTATATACGAGCATGATATAGAGTGCGCATATCGCCCCGCGCCGTACCGTCAAACGTAAGCAGTTGCTCCCTAGATACACACGTCAAATGTATGAGAAGCAATAGAAGTTCAATAATTGTCGCCGGCGTTTTGCTACTGATGGATAGAGAGGTTGTGTTCTGACTACTGCAAACCGTTCTAACTTTTTAGGTGCACTCTGTAGCTTGCTTACCTATATTATTATAGACTCTACTAAGGTTTGATTACAATATCCCGAGCGATAAACGGAGCCGTTGCGTTTAGCTAAATTGAAACGGTTTAAACATGGTTCAGATCAGATTATCTGAATTATGACACAAATAGCTACAGATAAAGTACTTTGGTAGGTATAATCCTATATACCTATTGTTTTCATAAGGCATTGGGGTTATAGCTAGTCATATTCTTAGTTCATTGCCTACATTTAGGCAACTTTTTAGCTTAGTGATATGGAATCGGCTCGCACATCAGCCGTGGAATTTTCAATTTGCTTTAAATATGACAATCTTGGATGCTAAATTCGTAGCTATCAAATATTTACTACTGAAGTTTTAGCTTGTCTTCAGGACTTCTACGAGTTTCTACGAGTATTTCTAGGATCTTAGACTTACGGGCAGATCATATAAATGCTAGGAGATTGATATAAAAAATAAAACACTGTGCCACAGTAAAATTTATAAGGTCCAGCGTACGTATGGACTTAACAGAAACTTAGATTTATTTTCGCTCTTTTTGGACATGTTTGGCCTACTAATTAAACTTTTTTAATCTAACCGTCGGCAAGGTGTCGACGGACGGGGCCACCTCTCATCGCGATAGCTCTTTCTCAATTTAAGGATCTGTGCGGAGCCTCTGATAAGCCCAAAAAGCTCGATTTCTGAAAGTGTGATTTCCGAAATCGTGCACGGAAGTACGCAACGACTGGTCCAACCACTCGTATTACACTTTCTACTGTTTGTTAGGTAAGTATAATTTCTTAACGTCAACGGGTAGTTCAGGGTTGTGCGAATAGGTTTGTGTAGAACAATAAATTGATAGCTGACTTTCGCAAGCGAAAATTCAAAAATAGAGCTCTTGGGCCTCTGATAAGCCCCAGATTTAGCGCTGAGCGAATTTGTTCGGGTAATTTACTTTCAGAGTTGTGAAGACAATAAAACTTGGTGAGAGCTTTACTTTTGACTAGCTTTATTTTGTTTTGTAATGAAGACTTATTTTACGAAAACGTAGGTGGATTTGTTTCGCAACTTATATTTATAGCTTTTAAGAAAACGTGGTACCTGGATGTAGTGTGGCTTTGAGGGCTATCTTTCTTCCAAATGGATGGTGATGAGACAACGTAATGCTTTTCTTTCTCTTCAATAATAATCTTATCTTAAATAATATCTAAGATCAATGTTTGAACTATAAAGCGTAAACAGGTTAGTCTCTTAGCAAAGAATTGTTTTTATTTGATCACCCAATACAATATCTATGAATAGCGTCAAGAACCGCGTGTGAACGTACGAACAAATGGGCTCAAATATTCCTCCAGCGTGCTTGGCACAAAACTACATTGAAAATTATTTAAACGTATTCTTATTATCGCCTGTTCTGCATGCATGCTCTATAAAGGCTTCCAAAATAGGTTGGTGCATTTTGCACCGTGCCTCGAATGTCCACGTATTATGCATGCAGCCAGCCTTCTCGGAGTTCGTTAAATGTGGCCCGGCTTCGGCTCTCGTATACGTCTTGTCAGCATTTCCAAGAATAAGCACGATCAAAACCATATTTGTTTTTGAGTTGCGACAGAAGAAAAACAAAGTTACTATTGAAATCGTAACCACAAATTGCGATCCAGTTCTCTTCTGTTTCCTATTCTAATTTTTCACTAAAATTTCTATTGTGATAGAGTTTATCTTAGCAGAAATTCAAGTTTCAAGAGCCAACGTTGTATCCGCTGAGTATACATACCTATACGCGGTGTATGGGACAGCTTTCCGAATACTGATAACTGATAAGGTGTATTAAGATCATTCAACTGAACAACTTCCCGTAAGATTTTTTTTTTCAGGAGACGTAAAAGTTTTTTCCCTTAGGACCGGTATGCTACCAGTCCCGCTGACCTCCCTTACAAAATCACGATCAGCTGATTGCATTTAGGACTATGGGAAGTCAAAAATATTTTATGTCTCCTGAAATATTTTCTTATGGAAAGTACACTCGACTTCAAAAAAATCGCACGTCCGTAAAAATAGGCTTCAAGCACTGGTAATCCTTAAGACAAGCAGTTATTCGTATCAATATTGGTATCATTTGAGAGCCCTATAAAAACTCTTTAATAAAATATCCATTTCATTTGAATAAAGAAAAAGCTTGACACTTCACGTCACTGTCACGTCAATGGAACTGATTCTCCTCTTCAAATTTTGTTTATATTGTTTTGTTTTTTGGGTATGAAAGGGTCGATACAGCTTATTGGGGGATAAATTTGCTACCAACAGTCAAAGAAGACACAGAAGAATATCTTTCATCAGAAAAACGTCCTTGAAGATGGACACTACAGCTGCCGAAGCCGCCCAAGTTATCGCACTACTGCAATCAGGACTACGTCAGTGTGATGTTGCTCGGCAATTGCACTTCAGTCGCTTTTCTGTTCGAAGAGTGTACCAGCGGTTCCTGCAGACCGGTAGCTTTGTCCGAAGGCGTGGGTCTGGTAGAAATCGCTGCACTTCTGCGAGAGATGACCGATTCGTCGTATCGAAATCTCGGAGAAATCGGTTCTCTAATGCTGTTGAGTTGCAACAGCAGCTTCAAGCAGTTCGTAGAAGGGCCGTGAGTGTCTCTACAGTTAGAAGAAGACGAGAAATATTGTGGCTAGAAGACCTGCCACGGGTCCAAAATTAATGACACCACGGTTGTTGATAGGTACCTGTCCAGTGCAAAGGACAGCAATTAATCTACTCAGTCTTGTCGAGAGGCCCTAGTGAGTCGCCTAAAACTTGAATCTTGAAGCAATATCCGAATGGGGTGATGCAAATCTTGTCAAGTTTAATGCATCTAAAACACAGGCATGTCTATTCTCCACTAAACGGAGTCCCTTCGACCTGACTCCGACTTTCCGAGGTGTATCCGTACCGATTTCCGACCATCTTGAGCTTCTTGGCATGAACCTTTCATCTGACCTGAACTTTGGACATTATATTGAGTCTTTGGCCACGACTGCAGCAAAAAGACTCGGAATTCTCTCGAAGGTCAGGCGATACTTCACACCAGTACAGCTTTTACAACTATACCAAGCTCAAGTCCGTTCCTGCATGGAGTATTGCTGTCACCTGTGGGACGGGTCTGCCAAATACCAGCTGGCAGCCCTGGACTCGATTGAGAAGCGCGCCAAGAAACTCATCGCTGATAGTGCACTAATTGACGCAAAGTTACAGAGCCTCGAACACCGTCGCAAAGTAGCTTGCTTGTCGGTATTCTACAGGATACACTTCGGGGAGTGTGCACAGTCTCTCCATGACCTGATACCTCCGTCACCATTCCATCTCCGGTGCACGAGACGCCGGTTGTGATTCCACCCTTATATCGTAGACATCCCGCAAATTTGCACAAAGCGCTTCGCTTCTACATTTTTAATGCGAACTGCTAAGGAGTGGAACTCCCTGCCTGCGGATCTGTTTCCGGAACGTTATAACCTGGGCCTTTTCAAGGCGAGAGTGAATAGGCATTATCTGGGCGAGCATGTTCCATCATCGTCTGCATCGTCACTTAACATCAGGTGAGATTGCGGACAAATGCTTACCCATTATTTATATAAAAAAAAAACGCAGCGCATCGGCGAGCACGCTTGCAATTTGCTCGCGCCCACGTTAATTGGACCCTGGACCAATGGAGAACTGTTCTCTTCTCAGACGAAACGAGAGTGTACCTTTTCTGCAACGATAGATCCAAAAGAGTATACAGAAGACAATGGGAAAGTTTTGCCCAAGCCTGCATCCAAAACGGTAGAATACGGGGGCGGTTCCTGCATGTTCTGGGGCGGCATATCTGCCGATGGCAAAACTGAACTTTCTTGCGTCTCTCGGACCGGCGGTGCTCGCGGGCAAGGGTAGATGACTGTTCACCGGTACATCACAGAGATCCTGAAAGAACATGTGGTCCCCTTTGCTGGATTTATTGGCGACGGGTTCACATTAAAGCACGATAACGCTCGCGCGCACACTGCTGGTATTGTGCAAGGCTACCTTCAAGAGGTTGGGATCCCTGTCATGCAGTGGCCAGCGAAAAGTTCAGATCTGAACCCGATAGAGCGCCTCTGGGACCAGCTGAAACGCAAGGTTAGATCCCGTGATCCCGCTCCCGCGACTCTTCAGGAGCTCCAAGACGCCGTTATTGAGGAATGGGACAGTATCCCTCAAGAAGAGGTCCTAAAGTTGGTGCGATCCATGAGGGAGCGCTTGGAAGACGTCATTAGGGCTAGGGGGGGTAACACTAGGTTTTAGGTTAGTTTTAAGCAACTTTGTTCTGAAAAATTAATCAGTTTTCATTAGGGTTTTTAAGGATTTTTATTGTTTTGTAAATTTTTCTCAGTTCCAATAAAAAACATTGAATGAATTATTGTTTTTGCATTCTCTGTTTCCTTACCTTTCAAATGATACCGAACATTACCAATATTTCATAATACAAATACGATTGAAAGATGTTTGAAATAGATTTCTTAAAAGGTGCGTTTTTTTTTAAGCCGAGTGTAGTTCAGTTACGTGGTCTGAGTGCTCCCTATCAGTATTCGGAGAGCTGTCACTTTCACCCTGTATATGTCAATCAGTTAGTCGCCTTCAATAGTTATAATATTAAATTCAAAACAAAAAATGCATCAAAATTATCATAACACGTGTCCGCCTCTACTTTTGTTACTTTAATAAAATTATTACCAAAAGTGCCTGTTCGCTTATCCTAACTTAGCGTATTTAGTGCTTTATGCTGTGCAACATGTGACAGGAATTAGAGTTGGTATCAACTTTAGGCCGCGCTCGCCGCATTTTGCCAGCTTTCCACTGACATAGGCTGTCTGGCGAAGCCGCTGCGGTTTCACCAAATACCAGTATATTTGCCTGTAATAAATTACTGTATCTACGCGGCATTACGTTGTGCTGTTGATGGCATTAGGCTACATGTGTCAGGATCACTAAGTGCATTTACATACTGCAATTTTAGCTGCAAAATTCGGTTTCGCTTTTTTTGTGGGACATCATTTGGACTCCTGAAATCTTTATTCAAACAGGACATGCATGACAGGATATATCATTAATCTTTTTTTGCATAATGTTCGCTGGCCATTGTGCAAAGAAGCGACGTAGCATAGGTAGGGGAGATAAGAAGATTTCAGTAGGGGATGGTCCATTTAGAGACTTGGGGAAAATGCAGTGTCTACTGACATGGCTAGGGTATCGCACATTGAGAACTTTGTCGTCATTTTACGTAACGTTCTTTGACTGTAAAAGTTAGTTTACTATTAATGGTTGAGATATCTTCTTAAGTTATTTGCCAGTCCCTGTTGAATGTTACATTTTATTTAAAAGTAAATTATGATCATCGTTGGTTTAAATGACAATTTCATTCACTTCAGTTTATTATGTTGAAGCTCACGACTAGCTGTACCGTATCGCCTTACATCTAAACGTCACTCAAAAGTGGCGGTGTGATGAAAAAGAGAAGAAGTATGTACTATCGCCAGTAAATACACCACCCATTTAAGGGACCAACTTAAACTGGTTATTCATACATATACTAAGAAAAAATAGTATAAGTTGATCCTTGAATTATTAAGTGGATTTTCTGGCGACAGTTAGTACTCGTATCTTCCGATCTCTATTGGTCAAGATGAAAGTTTGTTGTCTCATTGATACATATTACTTATTACCACTTCAAACGTCTAATTTTTACTGACTGGTACCATTACCATACGAAAGAAACCCAACGTCAGCTGCTTTTGCAAAGCACATCAACACATAGATTCCTTTCTGTACTTACTTTGAATCATGACAACCGAATTTAATTTTCAATAGGTTTAATGTCTCTCTTCGTTTAGTCTCGTCTCGTCTAGCGTTTCTCATATCAGCCGACCGAGTTAAATATGGACAGACTGATCAATCGATGTCTATAAACATTGAATCGCTATCTAGGCTCACTGGTCAAGCGGCAGCAGTTCGCGTTTGTACTAGAGAGATAATGTAATATGATTCCTTTTATTATTAATTGAAAATTTAGCATATACCTTCTACCTGGTTCAATATAGTATGGGATTGTAAATGGCGGCGATTATGGGATTGTAGGTGGGAAGGGGAAATCAAAAACGCCTGGTGTATATTACAGCCTTAGCGTAAGAGAGAAAACATGAACCTCGGTATACATTTATAATCCAATTTTTTAATGAACCAAGTAGAAGCAAATCTTTATTCCCAAATTCTACTCTTGATTAATTTCGGGCTTAACTACCGTAATCCGCCTCGCGTGCCATATCCCTAATTTCCAGGTGGGAATGTCAAACTTACATACACAATTACACAGCTGTCATTGGACTTACTTCTTTGACATACCTACCTACCAATTTGACGCGGGACTCCAATAGATCGATCAAAACATACCTAGTTTGCTTTTCAAATAATTTCGGTTTGAAAGGTGCAGATTGTTATTATTTTACCTTGTTTCGTGTGTTGTTTTTACCTACATGGATCAACACAATCTCTAAATAGAAAGTCTATAGCTTACAGCACAGCCCGACCACAAACACAGTTGTGTGAAATAAATAATTAACTAACAATTTCAATTAAATAAGTTACCGTTCTGATTTTAGGTCAGCAATTAATATAAGCCTGGGCGAGGTTGGCTGTGGGCGAGCTGCAGTGGGAATCTATTCATTTGGCTGTAAAGCGGTGTAGAACCGTTACAGGCTAGTCGCCAATTATTTCGCCCCTCGGTAATTAAATTCTATGACAGTGGTTCACAAAATGTGCGATTGTAGGGTCCCACGGATGCTGACTCTGGCGATGGAGACTGATAAACACTGTGTGGCTGCTTATGACAATTTGGAAATTGGGAATCTATTAGTTTGGCTGTAAAGCGGTGTAGAACCATTACAAGCTGCTCGCCAATTATTTTGCCCCTCGGTAATTAAATTCTTGACAGTGGTTCACAAAATGTGCGTTTGTAGGGTCCCACGGATGTTGACTCTGGCGATGGAGAGGTATAAACACTGTGTGGCTGCTTATGAATCAGTAAGTGTGCTCAAAATTTAAATGACAATTTGGAAATCAATTGTGGGCAAGTTTCACTGGGAATCTATTAATTTGCCCATAAAGCGGTGTAGAACCGTTACAGGCTAGTCGCCAATTATTTTGCCCCTCGGTAATTAAATTCTATGACAGTGGTTTACAAAATGTGCGATTGTGGGGTTCCACGAATGTTGACTGTGGAAATGGAGACTGAAAATGACAATTTGGAAATCAATTGTGGGCGAGCTGCACTGAGAATCTATTAATTTGGCTGTAAAGTGGTGTAGAACCGTTACAGGCTAGTCGCCAATTATTTCGCCCCTCGGTAATTAAATTCTATGACAGCTGTTGTTCTCAAAGTGTCGAATGTGGGCGCAAAGAAGGGGGTCCACGGATGAAGACTGATAATTTTGAGGTTCATTTTTAAACTTAGACAATCTTGTGGCTCTTGCTTTAATTTGGCTGTAAAGCGGAGTAGAATCGTTACAGGCTTATCGCTTATTATTTCGACCCTCAGTAATCAAATTCTATGACAGTGGTAAAACAGGCCCATCGGCAACAAACCTACAAGTCACTTAGAGAGCTATGGAAAAGTCTATGCTAGGAATTTCGCTAATGGATTAATTCTGGAACGAGATTATCTATTGTCCAAAAGTTTAAAGTAACGGACATACTTAGTTTGGAAGTGTAGCAAGCTGAAGTGGCAGTGGGTTGGTCACGTTTGTCGTAGAACCGATGGATGGTGGAGTAAGCGGGACACCCTCCGGCAGATGGACCGAAGAGAACGGCTGTTAGCGAATGTGGCGTGCAATGGGGAAGGCCTATGTCCAGCAGTGGACTGCTCTGGGCTGATTTGATAACTTACTTATACGAATCTCCATTATACGAAACTACCACGGCCGAAGCCATTCAAGCCAACCATTTTCTGGAGGTCTCAAAAAGGGTGAATTTATTTAAAAGCGCTGCTGTAGGCAAGTTTGAGAACCACAGTTGCATGAAGACGGACACCGTTTACGATACGCAAATTATAGCTTAATTTCGCGTAACGACAGATTATTTTTAACGACCCGAATCACATTACTTTATTTATTTTATAAGAAGAGCTTTTTCGGCGCTTTTTAAAGATTAATTCATCTTCTTAGTATTTGATTAATTTGAAAATTAAATGCTTAAGTAGGTAATTATAAATATATTTTATTTTAAAATTGCTTGAATAGAATATAATAAAAGTTAAATTAAATAAGAGACCATACTTAGATCTAAAATAATTTATTTTCTGTGTTCCTTTTATAAAACAATCGCTTACTCTATCTTATCTCGTACATTTTTACAATAAACATATAATAGCAATCTTTCTACCAAATTTCATAAATTATGTACAATATTAACTTTAACATTTGAAAAGGAATTTTCCAACAACCTACTATTTGCAATATCAATATTGTATTGTATAAAAACAGAGTACAAACTGCATGACATATGAGATCTTAGTTATATGGGTACCTTGTACCATTAAATAAGACCCTTTATCGCAAATGAAGACCGTAATAACATTTTAATTTCGTGACATATTTTAGAGCCTGCAAAAGAAACCGTTTTCTGGCCATTCTACAGCTTATTGCAGATAAAATAGTTTAATCTCTTACCCTTAACTCTTAAACCTCTCCTTAAGTACGTCACTACAACTCGGCAAATAATTTATAGTAATACTGGCGACTTTAATTTCAGTGGAACATTATTGCTTTATTTCACAATTTTCACTATAATATGAATTATCTCGTAAACTCTACTCATCATTTACACATTTTACACAAAAACACGGAGTGTAAGAGACAGCTTTTTGAATACTGATAGGCAGCATACAGATCATGAAACTGAACAACTGGCCATAAAAAACATATTGCAGGAAACGTATAAAATGATTTGACTAGCAAATGTAGCTGATCGTAGTTTTGTACGAGAGGTCGATTTTTGTCGTTTCTGAAAAATAAAAATGTATGCGAAGATGTCAGTTTCATGATCTGAATGCACCCTATCTGTATTCAAAGAGCTGTTCCTTACACCCTGTATTATAATAAAAGGTTTTATTACATAGTAAGCATGCGTCACAAGGCACTATTCTAGCGAGATATCTAATATTAAACTGAAACGAAACGATTCAAACAACTTCTACTAAATTCGGTTTCCAAGTCCGAGTCGGGCCTAAAATTACATTTTATGGCAATGAATCAATAACACTAACTCCTTGAAACACAAACGGGAACTTTTGAACAATACTGAGACACGTGAATATATACAGGGTGTCCCATATTTGATGAGCTGTAAACACCATGGAAACTTGTCAATTATGCAGTAACAACGGCCTCCATTAAAAATTGCCAAATTTATAGTGTCAGCTGTTGAGACATTTAATAGCAATAATATTTGTGCGATCTCTATAACTTTCTTTAACATACTCAAACGGGACACCCTGTATACCACTAAGGATTCAAGCACGCGATCTCCAAACCTTATAATAGTACTTCAAACACAACCAACGAAACTCTACCAGAAAATCAATTATAATTTATAACTCTATATGGATCGACTCTATGCGTCAACATATCTTCCTTTGCGCAAGCTTTACAAAATTACCCTTACAGCTAAATTGGCGTTCATACCTATTGCTCATTAGTTTACCTATCATTTTATGTCGTGACTCTATAAACATAACTAGTTTTTATAATAATAATAAATGCTCAATAAGTCTGGTCTGGTTGTGTTCACATGTGCCGAACGGTGAAGAGGCGTCGTGTGTGCTCTCAAACTCCTTTTCGTCAGTAAACCGGACACGCAAATTACCGTAAAATCGTCCGGCACATGTGAGAACCACCTAAATTCCTTACAAAAAGTGTGTTTTAAACAAACTGTCTTAATCAAAAGTTGTCTTAATTTTTCACGGCGACGATAATCCAACGAGAACTGATATCACAGCATTTCGTAGCGGCGGCTACACTCCACTCACCATGTTACGTTCGTGAAATATTTACAATTCCAATGCAGAGGCGAAAAACACATTTATTTTGTACAATTACGAATTATTGCGCTGAAATAATTCCGATAACAGTTTCCAGCTTATTATATTCAGTCGCTTTTATCAACAATAGTTAAATTAATCGATCAACGTGGCCTCGTAACGAAAGATATTTCGATGTTTGCACACAGTAGAAATTAAAAGACCAGTAACATGACCTAACAAAGTTCTGCAAATAATTGCCTACGCATTGTTCAAAAACATGTGCTACGGCGTAGCATTTGCAACTAAAACGGCTACACAAGATTTTCGCGGAACGTTGCGTATATTTTTTCCAGCGGATAAAGTTTCTATAAGACATGTACACTTTTTATTCCTACTGTGGCATCATTATCCCGATGTTTGGTAGTTGGGAGGTAATGAACAATGCTGGGGAAGTTGAGCAGAAGTCAGTGATCCATCACGAGCAGTCTGCGGAACGACTGGCTCCGGGAAACGACCAACAAATCTATTTTAACAGATCATCCCCTTACTACATTATCATTCCCCTTTCGACAGCTGTGCCCCTACCACGGTCGCCTAACTTTTTGTAACAATCTATTCTCGAAGCTTTTTCGAGTAGGTCGTTCATAAAAACTAATAAGCGTTGAGACACATCTGCGTATAGTTCAGGAAATAGCATAGGTTGAATATGACGTAAAAGATTTCCCGCGGAATCATCATGCAATGTCAATGTAAAATTACGGGGCTGAGTTGCTGACCATTCAATTTGATTAAATGATTTACTGACTCACATTTAGAAGGCAGCAAATACTTTGCTCTTGAAATACGCTTGCTTTTTTTAAGAAACCAAAACTTAATCCAAAACTTCTTTGCGATGACATTACTGAATTATTCCGTCGTTGCGACTGTTCTGGCAGTGGATTACCAACTTTAAAAAGATGTCTCTATACTATAGTCAGCGACTCCGTGCAGTCGGGATCATACAACGTGGTATAATAATTACTGCCCGGGCCTTTATAATGAACTAATTTCAAAATACATTTAATTTGTTAGCACTGTTGCTATGCTATTATTAGTAGCCAGGGTAGTATTTATTACGACCTCGACTGCACGGAGTTGCTGACTATAGGATAACTCGAGATTGTGAATTTATCGAGCATCTACTCGTCGCAACCTTAGTAGGGGGGCCACGAAGCTGTCGGCGAAATATCGGATAGTTTATGTTAGCGAGGTCGGTGTGTAATCGGCCATTAATCACTGGAGCCCTATCACCGCAGCGACGCTACTATCTCGTTGCCCAAGTTCTGCTGGCTGGATGCGTTCAAGCTCTTCGAACATTGCTGCAACAAACAAGATTTATGTAGCGACCAAATAACGACAAAAGATATTATTATTAATTTATTTAAAACTTGAGTGAGACATTCTTAATATCTATATTATTCAAACGGTCACTCACTTCTTATTTTCGATCGAAAAACCACTCGATTTAAAGTAGCGAAACTCGAGTCATTAATCGACAAAAAATAAGAAGTGAGTGATCTTTTTAATATTAAGTTTATTAAGTGAAATAATAATTTTCATCACATCACAAATGTAAAATTTATTTTTTCGTAGTTAGATTCAATAAAATGGAAATAGAAGTGAAAAGCGAGCTGAGTGTATCTATTTATGGACGATCTCAAACCATCGTCCGTGTTTTTCCATAAACGGAGCTTTTGTCAAATATAATAGTTTTGACGTCAAAACTTGTCTATTTCAAACTCAGCGTTACCTGACTATTCAGGTATTTAAAAAGAACTTTTAAGAAAACATAGCAATCATACATAGAAATAAAAAAGAAAAAGGGAAGCATTTTGCAAGTGTAGAGTAATATGTAAGTATAAATCTTTGCCTAGTAACCAGTCAGATTAAACTACCAATAGGTACAGACTACAGATATTAAAATATAAGTAGAAATAAATTCCTACAAATCCTAAAACGATATGTAATACAATAATGCCTTGATTCAGGATACACTTGGACGTTAACAACAATAAAGGCTTATTTTCTTCGAGAAAACAATAAGATGTTATTGTTTTTCCGTTTGCCTGAGTAGGCGTGTAATGGAAACCGTTTTGTATCGGTAACTACCTAAACTACTATACCTACCTACATTATGAACGAAATCAAATAAAGCTGGCATTATGGGAAATCGTTTCTACTTTTAATGCGTACGAACATTTTCTGTCAAATAAGTTTATAAGAGAATAGGACAAGATAATAGGACATATCTGATTCCTGTCATGTTTAATCATGACAATTTTTCGCCATATCTAGTAAATTTAGTGACCGCTGCTTTCACCGTAGCCTTATTTTGACCATCTCCTGTCCTTTTCTAAACCTATTGGCGATAATTAATTTCCTGAATTGCGGCCAATACCCATCTACCTACCTGCGTAGAGCTCCTGTTATTGGCGCGTAACCTTTTTCGTCAGCGTAATTTCTGTAGCAGTTACCTACTTATAATAATAATAGGTAATTATTATAATTATTTTATAATAATAATACAAATTTAAAGTAGGGAAAAAATATTATTTTCATAAGTGCCTAGGTAAATGCTACAGCCAAGTATACTTAATAATGTATTTGGTACAAAAAAATGACAACCGCAGAGTAAGTCGATTATTTAATGAACGAAACAAATAAACATTTTGAATACCTAGTAGGTGTTACCTACCTATAAATATTATCCTGCTTTCTTTGAACTCCTTACTTACGCGGTGTTGGGTTAGATATTCGTAAGTTGATAAGACGTCAAGTGAATTTGACGTAGGCCTAGCTTTAATTCAGGCCACAAACTTTTAATGATAGGTAATTTGCCTTTTTCTCTAATATAAAAATATAAACTTTGCGATAGGAAACGGTAAATAATAACCACAATAAATTAATCATACGCAACGGAACCTAAACGTTTTATTAGTCTGCGCGATTATGAATAATAATGGCCTTAAATAATAATTATGGCCTTAACTATTCATACAGTGGAGCTGTTTAGTTGAAAATAAGTAAATTGGGGGTAATCAAGACTTTTTTGTCGTGGAAACAAAAACACATGCCAAGTAATTTCAAGCCTGAACATCAAGCAAAACCAATTCATTTACAGGCAGGAACTTAAAAGCATAAATACCTACGAGGTGTTCAACAGACGACATTGAAATAAATATTATAGCTGAGAGAGTTCACTACAAATCTTGTCATTGGTAGTAAAATATAAATCTTAGGGAAAACAGTGAAAAACTAGGTCAAAGATCTATCTACGTTTACGAAAAATATTGTGACATATTGCAAAACGGATTAGGCCATTTCAGTCAGTGCGGACACTTGCATAAGATTCAGTGTGTTGTTACAAAAAAGTAATAAAAAGATAGCGCGAAACAAAATCGCTGTTCGGATAGTGCCTAAACAGAACGGAACTGTATGGATCTTACTAACGTTTACCTACTGGATGCACATGGGTATTTTTTGAGGATGATCATATGAAAATGATTTTCTATGAGGACAAGTATAAGATTTCACACAAGACTTACCATTTGCCTGGACTCCCATGCCTTCATAGCACTCTTGTATTTCTCAAACTCGTGACACCAGTCCGAATACACTTGTTTGTACTCTTGCGATTTGCTGGGCTGCGTACATCTACAAAAATACGGAAGGGGTTAGAAAATAATGCGGGGATCACGCGTAACGTCCATTGCTAGGCTATTTTAGCACTGCATAAAGCCGCCTGCGTTGGGACCTTAGGACAGTACGAATTTCCAACTTAGTCTCATATAAATATGGTTTATGTTATAAACGGTTTGACAGACACAGTGCTAGCGGATGTGTCTGCAAACTACTCGACATAAGCTTATTTGTATGATAATAAGGTGGGAAATTGCATTTTCCTAAAGCCAAAAATAACGCAGTAATGGACGGTAAAATGTATCCTCCCTCACCCAAATGAAGTATTTGTAATTTGGTATCTTTCGGAGAAATCTGACGTTGCGGAGTGATACAATGATTTCCAAAGAAACTACAACACCGGCATCTTTATCAAGAAATCAATGTAAGCAGTTTATGTTTTTTGCTGAATGTAGAAAATATCGGTCATTTTCGAGTAACTACAGAGTTCGTCATTAATTAAAATGGATTTCTTTAGGAATATTTAAAAAGCAGCTAAGGATAAAAATACTAAAGTAAGAGACGTACCGATGAATGTCGATGTCCAAATTGTAGGATGCTATAAGGGTGGGGCCGAAGTAGCATTCATACCGCCCTCGGTCCGACTCTGTCACTGACAACAGGACAAGACCCCGCTCCGACGTTTCAAGGACCCGGTCCCAACTGTGAAAACATCCCACTCAGCTTACAAGAGACCAAACATAATAGGTACCCAGATCAAACTAAGAGCACCTCAGAAATTCAAGAAATTCTAGGCGGAACGGAACTTACTTGAAATTTATTTTATATCGTCCTTTCTCTCTGGAGTGGTGATACCATGTTACTTGCTGATCTTTCAGAGCTTCGGGTGTTTTCCCGAAAGTTGCCAAATGAACACTTTGACCGTAGCTGGCCCTGACGGTTCTCTGAGGGGCACTAGCCTCGCATATTGAAGGCGTAGAGTTAGTAGCATCGTGTAGAAGTCCTGGCGTATATGGACGACACGCTCCTACTTCTTTATCCCAACCGCAGTAGGGATCGAGGACGCAACGCACGCAGCTGTCATACCTGTAAAAAAATCTTATGAGACTCACCGTACACAAAACTAAAAGTACCAACAAAATTACGGATAGTTTACCGGTGCGTGCATGCTCTCAGCGGCAACTGACGTAATCTGTAGTCAGTCGCAAGGTACAAGGAGTGTACCCTCTTAGATAGAGCTAAAGCTCGAACTGGCTCATCCCCTGATGCTCTCCAAACGTCGGCGACTCGGGAACCACCACCAGCCCATTGGACTATTTTGTACACTTCGCCTGTGCCTGTGGAAAAGAATCGAATTGTGAAATTTGATACTGCGATTTCTCTAAATCACACGTATTGTCTACTTCTTTCTTTATTGAGCTGCACGTGCAAGCACACGTGTTAATTATGCTGAAAGTCCGGTTTTCCTTAAAACCACAATACGCTGAGTCACTTACGAAGTCTGAATCATGCTGACTTTTCGGCGGATGTTTATACCAGAAAGTTAGGCGTGGAAGTTCTGAAACTTACTTGTGCCGGCGTAGAACACTGTATAGGTGATATCATCTCCTAACATGTCCACAAACTGTCGGTCCACGACCAGTGTGGTTAGCACCAAGTCTCTCTTGTAGAAAGCTGGAGTGTCCCCTTCGTGCCGCACCGCCGAATCCATGAGTGGGTGAGATCTAGAGGGCAATGAAATACAAGTTTAGAATATTCAAATTATAACTGTCTCCAGCACACGTAAAATTTAATTTTCGCCACCAAATTTTAATAGATTTCGCAATAGCTGTCTAGCTAAAGCCATTTTAGCAGCAAAATGGAGCTTGGGGTGAGATTCGGTTGTACCTATTAAGGATTTCGCACCGCGCCATCAATTAAGGCATGCGAGTGTGACCCAATTAGAGAACACACGCTCCGTGCTACTAATGCGAGCTCCAACCTTGTACAGATTAGTCGCAGGGGAGCACAAGATGAAACGATCTCATTTCCCTAATAATTGTCTATACTTTCGACAGATTCTATGGTAAAAGTAATTCAAAGCGCTATTTGTTGCAGACTAAATCGTGTATGAAAACCGCAAGTCTTCATGAGCGCAGCGCTTTGGAACGGAAAATTGGTAAGTCGAGACGCGCGGTTAGCCGCTGACGGGAACAACCGAGACGCGTGCGGCATGTTGTATCGGAGCGTAGGTATATTGAAATTGAATGCAGGTAAATATGGAGGCGAGGTAGGTACTGACTTCATAGTTAAACACTTTAGTCGTGGAAATGAGTCAAAAGTGCTATTGTTTATCTGTAACATCTCAAAAACCTACATTCGAGTAGTTACTCAGAAATCAGTCAAAATGAAGTTGAATTCGTTATTAAAGGCCAGGCTCCTTTTCACAGGATCTTAAAAAGTGCGACACCCAATTGCAACTCATGCAATCGCAACAGACTGAAGCTGAACAGTGCCCTAACTCGGCAGGCACTGGACGATATTGATGACACATTGATCAGTAAATCCATTACCTGATAAAGTTGAGCACGTTGTCAGGAAGGTCCTCAGTATTATTGACGCAGATGCCAGGTCTTGGACTAGGCACCTTTGCACGGAGTACTGGCAACCAAGCTGAACTAGATGACGCCTGTCAAATGAAATAGATTTATTGGCAAAATAGTTTAACAAATCATGAAGAGTTTTGTCACTTCTCTTAAACTAACCAATCGTTTACCTGTACCTCGCTGCATTCGAAATAAAATTTGGTGTGACATCGGAATGAACTGGTTCAGGGTTGCGTCAACCTATTTTGAAAGTGTAGGTACCTGTTCCTTAAACCGTCCAGCAAAGGCTTCCTGGATGTCTTCCATTGTGTAGGTTCAGATGGCGGACCCGACTAGCCCGTCGCTGGCACCCGTGGTGAACGCCACTTAGGACACCTTCAGGTATTTGGTACTCACCCTCTACTAGGTACTGACCTGTTTCTTGCAGTAGGTGCACACTCTCTACAATGGTACTGACCTGTTCTTTGAACCGTCCAGCGAAGGCTTCCTGGATGTCCTCCATGGTGTAAGTGCAGATGGCGGACCCGACCAGCCCGTCGCTTGCGCCCGTGGTGAACGCTGCGTAGAACCGGGTCGGGTCGTCGGGCATTTGATATACACTCTCTACAAAAAATACAAATTAATTATCAAGGGTGTAAAAAATAGACCTCTGAGGTTTAGGGAAGGAATTTGCAAGAAAGATTTTAAAACTCCCAGTTGTCATAATTTTGTACATGCAAGGTAATTTTTTACTAAAATATGGAACATATTAAAATGGGCTGAAATTGGTTGGAATAATAGAGCTTTTCAAAGCTTGCTTGGCTTGCTTTGGCTTAGGCAAGATAATAATATTTTCCAAACTAAAAATGATGTTCTTTTCATTAAGATAACACAGCGGTTTCCCAAGAGGATAACTGAACCTGCCTACTGAAGCTCAATTGTAGGTAATAACAAAAATACAACATGAATAAATATTAAACTCACGTATTTCATCAAAATAGAAAGGAAACTCCCCCGGTATACTACAATTAAGTCTGGCTTTCAAATACGTCGCCCAGTTTTGGTTGAGAATGTGTTTGCCCCCGTTGTCTTGTTTGCAGACCCTGGCAACCCTGGAGTACACCGCCTTGCCGCAGTTCATGAACTCCACCGCCGTCTCGCGGAAGAAGAATAGCACGTATTCTCCAGCGTCGAATGAGCCGACAAAGTTGGTTTCTAGAACAAGGATTTACGTTTAATAAGTCCGCCGCAGCGAAAATTATACCTCCCAAGTTTAATTTTACTTATTACTTACTGTCTAGCCATTTCGAGTCGTATTTCAATGTTCTTTTGAAGTTGAACTTTTTCTGGCCGGTGCGTAGATCGAAGAGGTCGTTTCTGAATATGACCGGGTCGGCTTTTGTGAATTCTGCGTTCGTCCCGGCGTATAGCGCTGGGAGGCCGCCGGGGTTGCCACTGTTGATCCACACGGCCGTGCTGTTGTCTGCCGGGTCGTACGGACACTTGGCAACCCCGAGCCCGACGCCCGGCACGTACTCGTGACGAGGGAGATGTGTGAGGTTTAGCTGCCGGAGGAAACAATCAACGTAATGGCTTAGCTTTGCTAACGTAATTATGATTACTTGGAATCTTGTATCCTAAGAGGTTTTCTTACATAAAATGTGCCTTTTAGTAAATGAGAGTAAAAATAAGTAAAGTGTACCTTGTAATAAGCGTTTTTTTGAGAAACTTGCAAACCATTTTTGATTGAGTTAATGTGAAAAGCAGCCTACACTTTTTAGAGTGGGAAGTGCTTGTCAGTAGCACAAACTAATCTTAAAGTATACTGAGAACTCCTTCAATCCTAAAACTAGGTATTTCTATTTTTATAAAGAATTGTATGGGGTGTAAGGGACATCTCTCCGACCGAATACTGATAGATGCGCCTTCGTACTGAACAACTTCCTACTGAGACGTAAACATTTTTTGACCACCCATAGATAATCACGATTAGCTGACCGCATTTACTATGGGAAGACATTTTTTTTCTCAAAGGGCTCAAATTTGCACTTGTTTCAAGAATGCTACTTACATAGACGACATAGTCCTTTGGACTGTGTGCATTCGTTCCACACACGTACAGCCGCTCTCCGTCACCCAGGGGTTGCAGAACTCGGATGTGATTCCTGCACTCAAAGAGCACCGAATTTTCCTTAACATTGGATAATGAGGGCTACTTACATAGACGACATAGTCCTTGGGACTGTGTGCATTCGTTCCACACACGTACAGCCGCTCCCCGTCACCCAGGGGTTGCAGAACTCGGATGTGATTCCTGCACTCAAAGGGCTCCGACTTGCCCTTGCTGACGCATCGGGCCACGTTGCTGGCTTCTAGTAGAAGAGCGTCCCTCTAAAAAATATCCCATATTTTAGCTTAACTTTACCGCAAAAGACTTGAAAAAGACGGATCCCTTTCCAAAGTTTACGGAAAAGAAATTTACAATGACTTAGATTAGGGTAGAGGGTCTCATCCAAAAGAGCCAAAGTCTGTTTCTAGGTACATAGGATGCCTCTCAAAATATAAAGTTTGTTGCTCAACTTGCTACATGAGGTTCAAAAATAAACAAGATGAATGGCACTATCTGCGGCAGCTTACGTTTTTAATGTCTCTCACTAATTACTTAAGTCCGGCAATCATTTGGGTCAGGTAGCACAGAGTAAAACATAAATCTTCATATTTATAGATTTTATTTCTTGACTTATTTATGCTCGCTCAATTTATTAACGATAATACGAGATATCGTTAACGAACCGAAGCTTATCCAAAGCTTAATTTTATTTACAAAGATTAGAAACTGAGATACGGCCAAGTATTATCGTTTCAATTAATTTGAGAAGATATTGTGCACTTTAGACCCTCCTGCTTCCGGAGATAATGCTTAAGTAAACATTTTCTAATTTTCCTTTTTGTGGAGAGCGAGTTGAGTGCAGACGTAATTACAAGGGCTCGTCTGAAAGGGTGATGGTACTCAGGTGGGAAACGTACGAGCCGAGTAAAAGTAAGTTGCACTTTTAAAGCTAGCAAAATGGCTGAAAAGCACCCCTTTCAAAATCCGAGGAGTGTAAATATTATAGAGGGTCACATGATCATACAAACTACTAAAGTGCACCTCTTTTAAGAGGTCTCTAGAGCTTGGAACGAGTACACAGGAAAGATGCGCTGAACTCGATCTTTGGATGTATAGAAAAGGAAGCTTACCTCGCAATGTGACTGACTTATATCCGACATGTTCAGTTTGAATACTCGATCCCTGTAACAAAAATATTTCCGTTTAGATTTGAAAACAAAGCAGACACATTTTATTGCGTGAGACTAAAGATTTCATATTAGATACCTTGTTAGATAGAATATATTCTCGTTGTAGTAAATTATCCATTGTATAAATTAGACATATTTTAATGTAAAGATTATAAAATTTCTACAAGATTTTTCTGTAAGTAATCATAATATCCATTTCTTAGGATAAACAGCGAAGTCAAATCTTGGAAGTCAAATAAATACAATTCGCTCAGCCCAGCGCAGCCGTGTAATTTAAGAATAAAGACTTGAAAAGACAACTCATTTGGTATTTTAAATTCTACCTCTATACTTAATTTATTCGTGCAAAAAGGACAGCAGTATTGTCGGCAACATGTGTGCTAAACAAGGCAGCATGATTCTTATTGTTCCTTTTGCGGCTCGCTCGACCAACGGGATAAAATAAAAAGAGTAGTGGCCACGCCACACCACACTCTTTATTTCCACTGGTCTTTCTTTTAGCACGATCAAGTTTTAAAAGGATATAATCCTGCAGTATTTCTGGTAAGGATCAGAGAAAGTCAGAACCTATAATCACAAATTAGGCTCACTCAGTATTAGCGACGATTTTGACGCTTTCTGACTTTAACTGGAAATTACCGGAATCTCGCGGAAGTCAAGGCACTAACTAAGAAGGTGGTTGAAACGAACGTCAAATTTCTTGGATTTAAAATTGGCTTAGAATCATTCGACGATACTTTTATCTTTGAAATTTTTGACAGTAACAAGCAACCGTAACAAATGCCTAAATCCGAAATTAGGCCGAGTGAACCTTCTGTAAACTCTCTATTTTGTGCTGTAATAGGTTTAATCATCTAATACCTAGTATGAAATATGACAACCCGCGCGTAAAGTCTAGGATGTTATATTCATACACTATGACTAAGTGCAGGTACATCTAGTAATAGAATACCTTTTAAAATATGTAGGTACTTCCCGTGTCCGGAATACAGGTTTCAATCGTACTTTTGGAAAATTTTGTAAGTTTTCCAAAAGTGGTTTTCCAAAAGTGGTTAGCTACTAGGTATAATACCTATAATTTTTATTACATAATTCCATAAGTCAGATGACAAAGCGAAAAATTATAAATAGATAGCAAGGTTACCGATCGCACGTTTCCGGTCCTATTACAAGTGTAGCGGAAAAATCTAGCCCAAAACACTATTTATTTTGTGTTCTGTTTTTAAATGGCCACTATTTCTAAAAGCTGCCACTCTGAGATAGCCACCCAAGTTTTTAACATCATTATAAGCATGTTTAACTACCCTGCGAAGAGAAGTTGGTAACTCTAATTTTTACCGAAAAATAAGCCAGCTCATGGACCTATGCAGTGAATCATGACAACTGTAAATTAAAAACATCAGAAATCCTTATTTATGTTGATATATTAATTATGTAGATAACTACAAACATCTAAATAACAAAACTCAAAATTGACTTTTATTTCTATTTCGGTTTCGTAATACCAAGAATTTTTAATATCATAAAAAATAACAGCGCGATGCACTTTGCTCTAATGCATTAACAAAGCACTTGTTTATATTTGTCCCTACATTAGCGTCTTACTCTATCATTACGCAGTAGTTTAGATACACATCTGTTTATTTATCTAGCGCAGGTATAGTAGGCAAAATAACAGGTTTTACGAACCCTTTCATCATAATTATGTACGGTGAGCGCGTACATATGTATTCATTAAGTAGGTATACAACACGCTAGCAATTGATCGTTATTAGGCCGGTCTGTCGGGTAGCTCTATAACGCTCTAGAATTATGTTAAAACAGGTGTAGGTATTTCCATTCTGGAATTATAAACTTATACTGTGTGCATTCCATTCAAATTTTAATGCGAATCAGAATACTCGCTAAAAGAGTTGAAGTTCTGTAGGTACTAAAAATAAAGAAACATGGCTTTAGTAGGCCTCAATTTACAAAAAAAAAAGTATTTAGGAAAAAAACAGGGGAATACCTACGTTTCTATGAAAAGCCCAAAAGCATGCAAAGCATATGAGTAAAAAGGACAAATGACAAGCATTGCTGCATTTCTGCACGTAATTGTAAGAGACTAAAGACAAATTCGTACTAAGTAGACTTATTATTATGGTGAACATAGAGTAGTTTACAGTACAGGTAAATACTTAGTTCAAAATTTTACGCACGAGTTATCGAATAAGCGAGGTTATCTAAAAGCACACCGCAAAATATTTTACATAAACTTAAGGGCCCTACCACAAAAAGTTAGACGAGCGTTGAACGCGTGTCTAGCGTTTTTTTTTAATGATGTTTTATTTTATATACGCGTTTAACACTGTTCAGCTCTCCAAAACTGTTAACCTTACCACAAAAAAATTTGACGAGTGCTGAACGCGTTTTATTTTAAACACAATTTTACAATTTTTTTGTGGTAGATAAGGCCATAAGAAATTTGGAGCGCAAAGGAAGAACCCGAACAAGTCTGCGACATAATAATGATTTACCCAGGGGAAATGGAGCCGAGACATGGAACAGAATTACCCACTATTTCTGTCAGCGCTTATTTGAACTTGCTCCTTCCAATTGACGGTTTAAGGCGCCGTCATGTCAGCCCGGTGGGATTTCTGTGGGACACATTTAAGTCCCTTTTGTTTTTATTACTTATTTGCCAATATTACCTACCTGAGCTATAATTAGGTACCAACGTATACTTAATGTTTATTATTAACTTTTTGCCTGTAGTTGTTTGTCATTAAAACAAAATGAAATAATCATACGCTTTAGTAAAGTATAGAAGGTAGGTATAGCAATTTCGACTTTCTTTGAAATGTGTATTTTGATTATGATAGGTACATATTTTTTATTGCTACTAGCTAGTAGGTACTATCATATATTCTGTGCTGCTAGAAAAGGTTCGCGCAAAATGGCTCTACATGTACTCTGGATGTTAAAGGGTATTGAAAAATAAAAGTATTATCCACTTGAGTGATAAAAAAGAATTATGAAGATATGTATTCGGTGTTTTCTATGAATATCATTTTCATATACACTTTATCCGCGGTAAAAGGCGTTATTTGGACATGTGTTATTCATATTATAAACTTTATTATCGAATCACTCTATCTATTACAAAAATCCGCATGAAAATTCGTTGCGTAATTTAGGAGGAGTTAGCAAATTCCAAGACAGACAAACAGAGAATACCACAAAGTGATTTTATACTATTTGATTTGGTAATCTATTTGTGCATTGGTTCTAATTTAAGGCTACCGCATAACTAGTGTCATTTGATGCGAGCCTTTTATAGCTGCCAATTAAAAATGAACTGCAGTCTACCGACACGGCTGGCTCGGTTGCCGAAGCCTATACCTATTGCTCAGACTAGCCAATGTTGTCTTTGATAATTATTGAACTGCTACATAAAAATGCATGTCGAAAGGTAAGGCATAGTATAGCATCACCAAATAATTATATTTCTTGTGGGTTTGGTAAAAAGCGACTAAAAGATTTGAGAGTTGATGTGTATTGCAATTTTAGGTATAGGCAACAACCATGACGATACAAAGTCTTCTAAATGACTCAAACTTTTGTCAGACGTGGTGTATGTGGCCGTTATTTACAGCAGCTTGGGCTCTGCCTACCTCGCAAGGGATATAGGCGTGATTTTTGTAAATATGTTGAAAAAAGGCGTGCGCCATAAGGCTCTACTAACAAGCACACATGCCATCTCTGTCTACCCCTCAAGGGATATAGGCGAGATTTATGTAGGTATGTAAGTACTTAAAAAGACGTGCGCCAAACGGCTCTACATGGGCGCAGGTCCTTAACAAACTCACATACCATACATACACCATTACCAATGTTTGCTTGGCGCGGTGTCTGAGCCGGTAAACCTTTTTGGTAGATTTGACCCGTGCATTAACTCGGAAGACAAAAGAACAATACAAAGCCGCAGAAGAAATGTGTTTGTTGGCCGAGGAAAAAATGTGACCGTCCCAGTTTCCTTTTGTGCTCCTAGTCGTGTGTTTTAGGATTTATAAGAATTATTTGTCTCCATATTTCTGTCTTACAAAGCGATTGTTAAATTTTACAGCGCCACAGAATTATACAGCGCGAGGTTTTACCGCCCGGTTTTAATGTTGTATGATGATGGTCTAGTATTTTTATTTAATTACCTACTTATATCCTAACTTATTATAAAGTTACTCAACTCAAGTGGCGTTGTACTCGACACGCCTATTCATCATAATTATTTGTCAACGGCCAATACAGCACAATACTAAACCTGGGCATTTCCGTATTGATAAGGAAATCACCCCCATCTTTTGATGGGGGTGCTTGCTTTGTCACCAATTCATCACATTTCTGGCCATTACAGTTCTTAGGTTAACTTTGGAATAAATCAAAGAAAGTTATGACTATAACCTTATTTTTACTTATTCTTATAACAACAACATTAAGTTAAGTAACTTCAATTATAATTCTCTACAACTCTTCAACAAACACCATTAGATCTTCTACAATTCCCACAAACCAAATACTAATATCAATAAATCGGTTGTGCATTCAACTGATATAAAAGCTTCTTACCAAGTTCGAAGTAGGCACCTGAGCTCCACTTCGCTTCCTATCCTATTCGATCTTTTATTACGAAAACCTTTTAGAGTACGTCATAAAAGAAAGTAAGCTAATAAAATTAGTACTAATTACCATTTTTATTACAGTCACTTGTTTAATTCCCAAGTTGGCTCAGAGAGGACTCTACTTGACTTAATTTAGTACTCTATATTAATTACTAACGTAGGTCTTATCCAGAGGTTCTGTCTGTTGAAATAAAATATTGGAATCGCCTTTTTGACCCATAAAGCCTGAAAAAACTGAAAAATATGTCTACATTGAAAAAGCTTTCTGTAACTTTCAAACTGATAAAAATTAATTATGATTTTCAATATTTCATAGAAGAAAGATGTTTAAGTCTCTGGGCTTGGTACTTTCGACACACTTTTTAAATTGTTCCTATCTCTTAATACCGTGGATGCAGTAATTTACTATCGCAATATTTTAAATAACTTTTACGATTTATGTTAAAAATGAAATAAATAAAAACAGATTTCTCTACAATCCTCTAGGATTGTATGAATAAGTATGACATCAGAGTTTTCACGGGAGTTGTCCTACTCCATAGCCTAGTACTGAGTATTATTTATTTAATATCCTTTTATACTCGGTTAAAAATGAAATATGATCGCAGTATTTATCTTTATTTGACAGCTCGGCAGTTATATTTAAAACTTAATTAAAAATACGAATGGCGCCATTGCTATGAATATTAACAGGATATTAAAATGCTCATAATACTCACATAGCGCCGACATATAGGATGTTCCCCTTCCCGTTCACATAGAGTGTGTAGAAAACACATTTACCGTGTGATGCCGGCTTAGAGTAGCATCACCCCAATTCTACCCGTGAGTATTGTAAATAGCTACATGTGAATAAATTCATCCAAGTAATGGATAGACCTGTGAATGCAACATCTTAACATCGCTTATTCGCCTGCCAAGCGTGGTGAGCATGGGAATACCACTCAATAAGGGAAGACAAATGTCCAGCAAATTGCACCGTAGAGAGACTTATCTCGCGTGCCAGAAGATATGAGACATGTCAAATCGTAGGTGCCTATAGATTTTAGGGGCAAGCTCCACAGAATAGTCGCGATACGCGGCGCGCAACATGACAACTGTCAAACAAACGATCGTCAACAGTTATCGATGGGACGCGTGTCTGACGTGTGTAGCTTTGTTTCTTCTGTTTCATACAAGTTATATGGAAACGGTTTCAAACGTCGCGATCGTATCCGACGATCACTTGATTGACATATGCCATTTTACGTCTTATGTCTCACGTCTAATCTGTAAAATTTGCGCCTTTAAAAACAAGGGAAGAATATTCACATAACGGTGTAGAAAAATCGAAGTCGCGGTGCATAGTTTCTTGTGGGTGTCAACGTTTGTAGTGTAATACTTACATAGCACCGACATAAAGCGTGTTCCTCTCCTCGTTCACATACACGGTGCGGTAGAAAAGGTTGCCGCATGTGAACTCCCGTATGTGATCTGCAAAGAAAGAAACGAAACGTTAATAAAATACTCACAAAAAGTCATACTTCAAAAAATATTTACATAAATTCCACCAGAACACAAAGATTGGTATAAATAGAAATCTACCATAAACATTTTATTTATATACTCTTTTATTGACAAATTCATTGCCACACAAGAGCAAGGGGTCCAATCCTGTGTAAAAAATGTGATAACGCTATTCCAAGCCAGCATAACACGGCAAATTGTTTTTTTTTTAAATAAGTGCCGCTTGTCGCTCGCGGCCATATGAATCGTACCTACCCCGCAAGGAATAAAGGCGTGACGAGACGTATGTACCTTAAATACACATGTATTAAGTAAGGTGGTAAGTATTTATTTAAAATTGAAACTGGATGTTCGCTGCTAATAGAGCAAAGTGTCGTTCAAACAATGACTTGATTAGCGTTATAATAGGTAGCTGCGGTTTCCGACCAAGTTTTTACAGTTTACAGTTTTTACCGTGTGTGCTCTTCCTACCCCCCGAGGAATATAGGCGCGATGTGGTGGTATTTTTCACTCGGAATGACACCGGATGTCAACTCGTTCGCATCGCGGCCATATAAATCGCTGTACGCAGTTCGTTAGATGTTCAAGTTTTTGACTGAGTTTTTACAGCTGCTCGACCAACCCCCAAAGGAATATAGGCGTGATGTGGTGGTATTTGTAGCTCGGAATGACACCGGATGTCAACTGGTAATAGAGCGACGTGTCGTTTGTATCGCGGCCATATAAATCGCTGTACGCAGTTCGTTAGATGTTCAAACAATGACTTCATTAGCGCTGTAATAGCTGCGGTGTTCTCTGCTTACCCCCCGAGGAATATAGGCGTGATGTGGTGGTATTTGTCGCTCGGAATGACACCGGATGTCAACTAGTTCGTATCGCGGCCATATAAATCGCTGTACGCAGTTCGTTAGATGTTCAAACAATGACTTCATTAGCGCTGTAATAGCTGCGGTATTCAACCGAGTTTTACGGTCGTTTACGCGCTGCCAACCGCGCAAGGAATATAGGTGTGATGTGGTGGTATTTATCGCTTAAAATGACACCGGATGTCAACTCGTTCGCATCGCGGCCATATAAATCGCTGTACGCAGTTCGTTAGATGTTCAAGTTTTTGACTGAGTTTTTACAGCTGCTCTACCAACCCCGAAAGAAATACAGTCGTGATGTGGTGGTGTTTATCGCTCGGAATGACACCGGATGTCAACTGCTAATAGAGCGACGTGTCGTTTGTATCGCGGCCATATAAATCGCTGTACGCAGTTCGTTAGATGTCCAAACAATGACCTCATTAGCGCTGTAATAGCTGCGGTGTTCGACTGAGTTTTTACAGCTGCTCTACCAACCCCCAAAGGAATATAGGTGTGATTTAGTGGTATTTAATGCCACTCGGAATGACACCGGATGTCAACTGCTAATAGGGCGAAGTGTCGTATGTATCGCGGCCATATAAATCGCTGTACGCAGTTCGTTAGATGTTCAAACAATGACTTCATTAGCGCTGTAATAGCTGCGGTGCTCGACCGCTGGTCGCTAGTTAGACAGAGAGCAAACTACAGCTGAAGGCGTACGATTTTATGGGCAAAAAACTTGCTAAGTGAGTTATTTTAATAATCACACGACAAGCAAATATAGAATACCTATCTTATGAACGCCACAAACTTACTAGGTTAACTGGAATATTGTTTAAACTGAGAGTTGCCTGGAAAGTGGAAACTTTCATTGGTAGGCTAAGGAGTTAAAGAATAAGAATTGTATTTGTGGCGTTACTGGATTGCTATTTAAAATATGGAGAATTCTAGCAAAACAACTGCCAATTGTCCGACGCAAGACAGTATAGGGTAAATGTGCCGGTTTGCCGGCCACCATTAGCTGTCGGCCACTTCCCAGTTATTCGCTCCGGATATAAAAACGTTATGTAAATAATTAGAAAAGACATCGCCTTTCAAAAATTTTCGATGTATCCTATCACATTTAAATTTTTCAGTATTATAATATAACTGTTAAATTGATTCGTCAGTGTACTTTCAAAAATTAGGGAGTGAAGTTGTGTGCTAAATCAGGCAAAAAAAACTTGGAGCATAAATTTTTTTCGAGGTAAGTCACAGCGTTGTTTGTGGTTTAGTGGAAATAAATATTGTATCAGTATACTAAATATGACTTATATTTAATGTATATCCATGAAAATACCTGAAGTATTCAATATTAGTACTTAAAATTAGATGGTCGGATAACTAGATGCAAATCTGGAGGAAATTTATTTCTCGGCCTACTGGTCGAGAGCTAGCTCATAACCACTCGACTTTCATTATTTGTTAAATTATATTCCTTAAGACTTAATAACTGTAATATATTTGAAGGCGTTCTTAAACCTGTATTGAACGATATAGTTAGTTGCCGGCCGAGCGCTTTCATACAAATATTTTGCACAAATTTCCGCTAAAAATATTCTGTGACGGACGGCCGACAAGTCAGCTTTGATATTCTAGTTCTTGGCCTAGGGTTAGCTGATATGGCCGATAAAGTAACTTGAATAAATCGAGTTTTTGGCCGTAAGCAATACAACGGCCAAAAGTTCATTTCCATTAATTTAGTTTTCGGCCCTTGCCTCAAAAGACGGCCGACAAAGTGACTGTAATAAATTATATTGTCGGCCGCGATAAAAACGATGTTTATATGATAAAAACAATTAACTGCTTATGTTAATAGAAACTAGTGTACCCAATTTCAAAAATGATGCTTCATGGGTTCAATCTGCGCATTGATATACAATTTTCATCACCTTTCTCATCTATTTGAATAAAAATATGTTAATTAAATACCTTTGTGTACCTTTCAATAAAAAACTAACTCTAACGTCAAGAGAACAAGGGTTATTTTTCAATGAGTTGCAAAGCGGCCGAGAAGTAGTTGATATAACGGCCGAAAACTGAATGAAGTGGCCGAGAACCCCCTAAACAGCTATTTTCGGATATTTTATTTATTTACTCTTTTTTCGTGCAGTTTATAATAAAATGCTATTTCATTGCAAAAACTATAATATTTGCTGAACTCTAAATAATTTTTTGCATATTTCTCTACCCAACTTTTGATCCAAATATATTATCTTAAAGTCAAAAGTTCGCAAGATTGGCCGACAACCGGCTAATTTACCCTAGTAGCTTTCTTACGGATGTTTAAAATTAAGCAGTCCGGCATATGAGCTCTTCGTGAAATACTTGATAATAATAATTTAGAATGTCTGACTGTCTTACAAATACTAACAGTTAAGTTTTTAGTTTGTCAAATCCCACAATTTCGGACGCAGTTAGCTCAACGTCTAGGTCGCGGGTCGCCGGCCACCGCTTGGCGTGGCACGCACGGCTCAAATACATTTTGCCTACACCAGTACACGCGTGTCAGCCTCACCAAACCGAATTATAGCGTGCCAACAACCAAAACCTTGTACATTACATACCCGTTATTAGCTACAACAACCAACACACAATTCGCGGAAGCGTGACTCATTTGTCGAAACACTGATATTTTCTATGTTTCAGACTTCGTGATATGTGGCCCATTAAAAGATAGGCAGGTCCTTAAAGTTTAATATATTTAAGTAGGGGTAGTTGTAAAGGTTATAGTGGAGTCACGAGAGGTTGCGTGCGGGTCTACCACCTGCCAATAATCACGGCCTATTGCGCCACACTCATAATTAGGCGCCGACTGAAATTGCAACTGCCAGGACTGCCACTCAAAGGGAAGGAGAATATTTAGAAGGAAATCTACGAACAGATAGAAGTTGCTGAAGACTCGTCGCACTTCAACTCTTTTGATCTAATACAAAAATTACTAAACATGCAAAATATTACATTGAATTTATAAGGTAGAGAAATATAGTACGAAAGAAGTTTACAAAAACTAGATACCTATCATTGAAAAGGTTGCCGTATCAAATTGCGGTTATCACAGTTTGTCATTTATTTGGTAGCTGTCACAACCCGCAAAATTGTGCGTGTGCGATTCATCTAGTTTTATACCTTTTATTATCTAAAACTATTCTTCATCGCAATGAGATCTGCTAGAGTTTCTTTCGTGCTTACAGCTAGACAAATTCACCTTTTCCGTAAGTATTGGTTAGAGCTTGCTTGGAAATAATTAAGCTCTATTTCGTGCTCAGCTTTTTTGCAGCTAAATTGAACTCTCAAAGCAAATTACCAAAGTCGGTCAGACGAAGAACTTGATTAAGTTCTTTATGAATTTGAAATAGGGTGAAATTGCCCCTAAACATTTGGTAGATCGAATACGCTCTGCCTACCCCGCAAAATGTGATGTGGAGGCTAATACCATCTTATTTAATTAGGACTATTGTATCGTTTTCAGCCTTCCTGAAACGCTTTTTTATCACTCCATCGACAAAATCCTTATTGACAAATAACGATGCCGCATTTTAGTTAATACAAAGTCCCAATTAATTTAATAGAGCTGAACAGCGTTGCCAAATCGCGTCGTAAATTAATTTCCCCTAAATTGGCAATATGGGTAAGTGGGGGTTAAATGTAATGCCATGGTAACGAGGTGTAGTGTAGCATCGCCGGCAGGGCAGCTCTGACGACCGCATTATGCAGATAGCATAGTCGGTTAAATACCGCAACAAGTACCATAGCTTGCAACTCCAGTTTCATATTCGAGGGTTCAGTGTAAGTTGGTTTCCCGCACGGTTATTAAGAAAAACCAGAGTAGGATGATCCCTTGAACAGGTAACTCAAGGTGTTGTGAGTACTTTGATACTCTAGCGAAGTCAAGCTGGTGCCAGTACTAGTGAACTGCTTTCGAACGAGTAGCCAACAGTTTACTGAAAAGAGCGCGCCACGACGCCCCGCGCTATATCCTCACTTTAAAACCATTTTAATAGAAATTGGTCTATACTAGTTTTTAGGTCATAGTCTAGTGTAATGTAATCTCTGACGGTTTTGCCAGTATTCTAGTGAATCATAGTGAAAAGTCACCAGCAGTATTCGTAAAAGTGATCACCGCGACGGCAACCGCGCGATCTCCCCACTTTAAAATCATTTTAATATTTAAATGGAATTGTTTTCACTCAGTCATTTACATGTCCCGCCGCCGCTCAACGGCCATTGATTGCCAAAAGCAATAAGCAACGACAAAATGGAAAATTAATTTGTACGCTATATAGATTTCAACGAATTAAATTGGGACTCTATCATCATGACAATTGCTATCAATTTTTGATATTATGAAGTGTATTTTTAAACAAATGACCTACTTTCTGTATCAGAGAAAAATGTTCCAAACAAGTAGCGCTTTAATTCAATTTAAATACCTATTCACATAAACTGAAATCTATAATTTGTACAAAGCGGAAAGTTGAATTTTGTGAAATCAGAATCCAAGTGTTAGCCTTTTATGAGAATTTCAGATAGAAAAACGAAGTTCGGTGTGTCGATATTTGGTTTGTTCATTCTATTCTTTTGAATTTTTGTTTTGGTATGTTATTTAGTTTCTACTTAGGTACATAATTTTTCCATAGAATCCTAAATTAGTACCTAACACAAAAAATATTATAAACATAATTTTATTAATGCATTTCAAAGTATCTCACGTCGAAAACTATTTAATTAATTATTCAAAGAGAGCGTCAGTCAAAAAACTGTAAGTAAAGCTTTAGACAAATAACTAACAAAATTATTCGTAGGCGGAAATTTCTCTGAAATAAGTACTCAAAGGACTCAAAACGTCCCTGAAGCGAAAGTAAATCAGAGCCAGTTCAAATAACATAGTCCGTATTTACAAAGAGCTCACAGAATCTGTCAACGGGTAGTTACAAAGCGCTCTAAAATTCGATGTTCTAAATAATTCACTTTGTATGAACGAAATTATTCCGCTCTTCAGAAAATTGTTACCTAGATTTGATTAGTACACCTCGGTAATTAAATTCTGTTGTGGTCCGAACATGTTTGAATTGAGTCAAAACTGATATTAGGTATCCATGATTGAAGCATAGTTGTAGCAAGGGCAATGGTTGTAATAACAGTTTAGCACAAAGAGCTACAATCTTCCAGTGATATTTTATTTGCCTTCTGAGATCAGCCTAGAGTCATAGAATAGAATTTGTATAGGCGTATTAAAAAAAATTGTATGTTCAAAGTTTCCATACACTTAGGAGCAAAGCGGAAGTGTGCTAGTCGACGGCTTTCTCACAGGAGGGCCCCCTGTGTACTCAAAAAGAACAATTCACGGTAAACGTTTTACCAGAGTTTGGGTAAAGTTGGCGGCCTTGCTGCTAACGTTGTTTAAGAGAGCCAAACTGACAGCACATTCCTTAAGGACTTGTGCCACCAACACGTAAAATTAGTTATTTTTAGAAACAAAATAAAGAAAAAACAACTGTACCTGAATTATTAGTTTGTTGCCCAATGTTGCTTGTTAAAGTGTTTTGAGAGCTAAGAATTATACGAAAGACGAAAATTTTGGAAAGATGACGCTTATTATCAAGTCGACAAAAGTTGTTTATTTTCTAAGAAAATATTTACCTACCTACCACTTTTAGGTCACATTTTTTGCCACCTAGACTTACAAAGCATCGCATCGGTTAAGTTTATGTACTCAGTATTTCTTCTTCTATTTATAAAATGCGAAAAGCAAGAAAAAGACGGTCTATTTTATTCAATGTGTGACTACAATTTCTCGTATCTGGCCGTAGATGTGTCGGGGATCTCGCGTAAATCTGTCTTCCCGTCGAGATAGCCACCGCAAGTCCGCTTGCGCTCGGACCCGCTTCAAAAGGGTAGTCGCAACTTACTTTTTGTTGTGGACGGTAAATATAGTTTTTGTAGAAAACGTACCAACTACCTAGCATATTTTGGTTATTTTGGCATCATAAGAGTACTTATCTTTAAAACAGTTCTTGTGAAATAATCTACCCAATAGAAATCTGTCTTCCCGTCGAGATAGCCACCCACCGCAAGTCCAAGGCTCGGACCCGCTTCAAAAAAGGTAGTCGCAAATTACTTTTTATTGTGGACGGTAAATATAGTTTTGGTAGAAAATGTAGCATGTTTTGGAACTGCAAGAGTATTATTGTATGTATTATCTTTTAAATAGAGCACAGGTAATTTTCACCTTCAAAACTTACTGTAAAATGATCTAATATTAAGATAACTAATATATCTGTCTTCCCGTCCAGATAGCCACCGCAAGTCCGAATAGCGCTCGCTTACTCAAAGAATCGGTTGCAACTTACCTACTTTTTGACTTAACCGCAAAAAAGCTTAGATAAAATAAATAACTACTATTATATGTGGTAGAATTGCTACACACTTGCGTATTTGAATTTTAGACATGACAACTACTTAGCGTGAAATGTCTTTGATGTTATGGTATTCAAAATTGTCCTAAATTATTGTATTTGATAGATAAATGAATTTCTTTGAAGTAACATTTTGGCATACATAATTGTTTCAAAATGTTATTTGACAACGTTTGTAGAGCTATAAAATCCAAATAGACAAAATACATCACTAGATTCAACCATACTGTTTTGTCTCTAAAAGTACACGCCTTTTTCACATCTAGTGTACCTATTCACCGCTCTATGTTCTAAATCGCCTTTTTCTTGGCCCTCAGCACTCGCCACTGCACTCCAACCGCTTACATTGATTTATTGCTAAGTAGTCTTAAGAATACTTTAAAACCTAAAACACTTTGAGCTTTATTGCATTTCACTGAAAAATCCTGTTCACAGAGAGTCCAATTTGAAACTATCAGAATCAGTGCTCAATCTAAAAGTTCGTATAAAAATCGGAACTACGTGCACTTTATCTATTAAGAAGACGTCTGCCTTTCAACTAATAGAATTTTTAATCAAGTTGGTTGCGGCAGGCGGAGTGGCGCGGGCGCGTCGCTAGGCGCTGCGACTACGCGGGATTAATGTAATTGGACGACGCCATCACAAAGGCAAATTGTAATCCCCCTCTTTCATTAATATGTCTGTAACGTGGCACTCCGACAACGTGTCCCATTTTAACTTTATTCCATGCCGGAATGCACCGCAGCGGCAATTTATTTTTGTGAAACATGAAAAGTGCTTCACTAACAAACGCCTGAATTGCAAAATTACAAAGCCGTTATTTGCATAACGTCATCTCCACTGCGGCGCCTGCGGCCGGTGTTTCTGGCGCAAAGGTTACGCGGGCCGGTCACAGTGCAGTGTCTACCCCCTTAAATCGGCGATTGCGGCACAATCGTTAGGAGAGGCCCGAAGTGTCGGCACAATTAAGTTGAAGCGGCGATTGTGAGCGGTGCCAAAGCGGATGTAGGTCAGTAAGTAAGCGGAGTGGACCTGTGAGGTGCCGCCAGCGCCCGAGCCGCGACCTGTGCCCCCGTGCCCCGCGCCCCGCTCGACCCCCCTGCACCCTTTGCTGCCAATCCGCTCCACATTCGGAAACGCTCGTCAAATAAAACGCTCTGATGAGCTACGAGGACCACTTCACTATGGACCGGTAACTGTTATTGCTCTATCTACACCTACATTCACAACTGTATAATCCCGAGCTCTCTCCTCGAAAACTGTTTTATGTTCTATTCAATTCATAGACTGAGAGACCCTCACAATGCTTTCTTCGACAGGCATTATTCTGAACATAAAATCTTATCTGCGAAGTCCTTAAAGATGCATTCTCCGGAAGACGTTGCCATCTATCTAAACAAGTAGGGGAGATAAGGCGGTTTAGTGCACTCTCTAATACGCCGTGGCCCCAAGCGCACGATTTTCGAGGCTTTAAATTCCCCGCTATGTCAGAAGGCACTCCATACCGAGCTGTTTGAGTATATTTGCTTGATATAAGCATAAAGACGAGACTAAATCCGATTATTTACCCACTCATACGACTGAATAAGTAAAAATGCAAATATTAATCTACATAAATGTAAAGACACACAAGAAACTCCATGCAAGAGGATAATGTAAAAAGTTTTTTGTTCATAAAGAGAGACACATTTAATAGCAAAGTGTTATAGTAACAAAGTAAGTGAAGGAACTAGGTGTGTACAAAACAAAATTACGACGGCATAACAAGTTTCATAATGTGAAGTTACGACTTTCATTCTTTGTTCCAGCACACGCGGGCATACATTACGTCGAAACTAGACCATGTAGTAAAGATACTGTTGAATTATTAAATTGGTTCCAACTATACTAGCCTCCAAAACCCGGCGCTGAAAGCTGTAAATACTCTGGTAAATAAGGTTTTTGCTCGGGAGTAAAAGTATTTAGGATAGTGTAAAATATGTGTGCGACACCGTGAAATGAGCTCTGGGCTTCCGCCGCCGGCAGCTCGCTGCATTCTTATAAAGAATTTTCGGTAAAAATACCCCCTAATGTTACAAGCTTATTTAAGCTAACGTATACTTTGACGACATATTTCTTTTGTTTATTTAGGAAACACTATTATGGCTCTTTATTATTAACAGTAGATCATGTACCGGATGTGTTCCATCTAAATTAAGAGCGATCAACTACAGCATTTTTCAAAGTCACTGTTCAAATAGAATAAAATTATGGTACACCTTAAGAGAAAATTTTTCTTCTAGTCATAAAGCATATTTATTTTATTACACAGCCAACTTTAAAGAACAAAACTTGTTATTCATGTCTTAAATGTTTATTATTTTTGGAAGACAGTTCGGTCGGAGACCTAACAAGACCTCCTGTGGGGCGGTAAACTTATTGCTTTTATGGTGTTTGTACAGACCTGCGTGACAACGGTCCAACTATTTAATATTCCCCTTGTTGTGCCGGATAAACTTACGTCTAGTACCTGATATAAAGGAAACGCGTGTGTCTCGTTCAATAGTTTATTCCAAGAGAGAAAATATCGGCCTACCTACATGTAGCCATAACTAGGTATCTACCCACATAACACCTCCACCCTTAACTAACAATACCTACTCTTAGTAAGTACTAAAGAAATACAAACACAGTGTGTAACTTAAATTATAGATAAGAGAACAATGAATGTTTTCCGGATTATATGATTATAAACTTTACATGTTATTTTATTTTATCCTATCTTTATTTTGAAACCTATATACTATATGTTCTTTCTTTTTAGATAAGTTACAGCATATATGAAATAACTATTATGATTAAAACTAGCTAGCTCTGCGACTCAGTCTTGACATCAGAATATACTCAATGAAATCCAGCACATTCTACAAACTTGTAAACAACTAGGTAGTTCAACATTAAACAAGACACTTAGTATTAAGAGAACACGTATAAACACTGATTTTTATAATTACAACTGTCTGAGTTAGCCCTGCGACTTAGTCTTGGGATCGGAATATACTGAGAAACAGCAATTCCACTAACATTTACATCAACTAAATTATAAAGGCTTTTATACAATACAATCATCTTTGACAATCATGAGTTAGCCCTGCGACTTAGTCTTGGGATCGGAATATACTGAGAAACAGCAATTCCACTAACATTTACATCAACTAAATTATAAGGACTTTTATACAATGCAATCATCATGATACAATCTAATCAATTTCAAACCCATAAAATTGAGGACGTTTACGCAACCGCTGAGGACGTTCCACCGAGAGTTCAGGTACACCCTGAGGCATGGGCGCCGCCTGCCCTCCGCAGCGGGCGCGCGATCAGGCTGCGGGGAGACCGCAGGCGTCACCACCCCGCGCTCCCCCTGGCCCGTCACCGAGTCCGCCGACACCTGCACCGGCTCCGATACAGAGATATTCGGATATATGAGATGTGACCTTCTTTTAAGACCCCTATTATCCGTCCTAGGACCCTGTTCCAATATAGTCTCTCTTCTAGTAAACCTCAACTTAATTTGATCGACATGTCTATGAACAATGGCACTATTATCTTCACTTAAAATATTATAGTCGGTGTGACCCAATTTACTCTCAATTTTGCCTTTCAACCACTTAACGTTGCCTCCTCGATAAGTACGATACCATACCAAATCACCTGGAGCGAAGTTTCGGCCACGCCTGCGAAGCCCCGCAGTAGCCGTCGTCGGTTGCTGAGTGGTTTGTGTTCTCTCAGCAACCGGCGGTCGCTGCGCGGTCTGTTGCCCCGTTGCCGGCGCCGGGTCGCAGGTCTCCGGTCTCAAGCAGTCGAGATGAGTTCGCAGCGGCCGACCTTGCAGCAGTTTGGCTGGAGTCTCTCCTGTAGTACTATGTTCGGTGTTGCGATACATAAGCAAGTACCTATTTAGTGCCAACTCTACATCTACTCCTTCAATGGTGGCCTTTTAATTACCCTTTACATAATTTCACAGCATTTTCGGCCGCTCCATTTGAGGATGGGTAATATGGTGAAGAAAACATTTGTTTCATCCCATTTCCTTCCAGGAATGTCCTAAATTCTTGACTAGAAAATGGCGGACCATTGTCACTAATTACTTGTTTAGGTAGTCCAAACCGTGCCCATAATTCACTCATCTTACTAATAACACACTTTGCGGATGTGGACCCTACTTTAAAAATTTCTATCCACTTAGAAAATGCATCGACCACGACTAGGTAAGTGGCTCCCCCTATTGGACCTAAGAAATCTAAATTCAGACGAGACCATGCCCTATCCGCTAATGGTAAAGGAACGGGCGCGTGACGGTTTGGCGCGTCCGCGACGCGCGCGCACACTTCGCAGGCGCGACACACCGCCTCCACCGCTTCGTCGATCCCGGGCCACCACACATAACTTCGAGCTATTTGTTTTGTCTTCGTGATCCCCATGTGCACGTGATGCAATTCTTTTAGTACTTGCCTAATGCAACTCCCTGGTACTACAACCCTATGACCCCACATGACACAACCGAGTTCCTCGTAAAGTTCATTTCTTCTATTATAGTAGGGTTGTAATATCTATCTTCAATTTTATTTATTTCTGAACAATATACATTGTATTTCAATAACATATTTATTTAATTAAATTAATACAAATTACAATATAAAACACAATAAAATACATAAGAAAAATGTCAAATACAAGTAAAATCCAACAAAGTTTTCGTCACTTATTTAATTTAATTTAATTTGGGTTGTAATTGTTTTATTTCAATTGTTTGTGGCCATTCATTCTGAATATAATACAAAACCTTACATAATAAAGGATCCTTTAATGTCTCTGACTTCAATTCATTGAAGTCTAATAGTAGGGCTTCTGAAGCCAGATGCAAAAAAGTCTGTTCCGGGGACTTGGGTTCACTGTCAGCTTTCTCCTTATGACATGCAATCATACGTGATAATGCGTCAGCCACATTCTCACTAGAACTAACATATTCTATTTCAAAATCGTATGCTGTAAGTATGAGGCCCATCTTTGAAGTCTACTCGCTGTCATTTTAGGAATTCCTGCTGCGGACCAAAAATAGTTACTAAAGGTTTATGATCTGTCCTCAGAGTGAACCGGCGTCCATATAAATACTGATGAAACTTCTTTACTGCAAATACTATGGCTAGGGCTTCTTTTGAATCTGACTATAATTTAGTTCGGCTGTGGTGAGGCCCGTGACGCAAACATGACCGGGCGCTCCTCCCCGCCGGCGTGCGCTGCGCCAGCACCGCTCCGAGCCCCCGGCTGCTGGCGTCACAGGTCACCACCACTGGTGCCCCTGGTGAGTAGTGTTCAAGGGCTGTCAGCGAGCTTAATCGCCTTTTTACTACATCAAAAGCCCACTGTTGTTGTTTGCCCCAGAACCAGGAAACATCCTTTTTTAATAGTTGATATAACGGCCATAAATAATTACTCAAGTTTTTAATAAACCTCCCATAAAAGTTAACCATACCTATGAATGATCTCAACTCTGATACATCCCGGGGGATCGCCATATTTAAAATTGGTCTAATTTTATCTGCATCAGCATGAATTCCCTCTTTATTGATAACATATCCTAAATACCTAACTTCATTTACAAAGAAGGCACATTTTTCTTTCTTAAGTTTGAACCCAGACTCCTTCAATCTACCTAGCACTTTCTCCAGAGTACCTAAATGTCCCTGTTTATCCCTGCTATAAATCAAGATATCATCTAAAAATGTGATCACATCTGGAATATCCTTAAATAAGTTTGCCATTATTCTTTGAAAGATACCTGGACTAGAAGAAAGACCAAAAACCAATCTATTATACATGAACAGTCCTCTGTGAGTGTTTATGACGGTATACCTTTTTGTCTCATCCAACTCTATTTGATTGTATGCCTGAGAGAGGTCAATTTTACTAAAATATTTACTGCCACTTAATCTAGTCAGTAAGTCATCTATTTTTGGAACAGGGTACCTATCGACAGTTAATACTTTGTTAAGGGATACCTTAAAGTCTGCACATAGCCGAATATCTCCATCCGGCTTATTAACGGGAACCAATGGTGCCCACTCCGAGCTGTCGACCGGCTCAATGACCCCGGCCTGAAGCATCGCATCCAGCTGAGCGTCTACACGGTCACGCAGTGCGTAGGGCAGGGGGCGCGCGCGGCAGAATACAGGGACGGCGTCAGGGCGCACGTGCAACCGTGCCTTACCACCGGTGAAGCGTCCCAGCTTTCCATCGAACAACTCAGCATGACTGGAAAACAAATTATTCATCTCATTAGCCATACTTTGTTTGCCCACTACATTTACTGAGTTTACACTGAATCTTGGAATGTCTATATCCAACTCTGCCAACCACTGCCTGCCTAACAATGATGTTGAGCCATTGTTGATTACATACAAGTCTAATAGCTTACTACAATCTTTATAAGTGACCCAAGCCTTGCAATAACCTAAAGGTTTGGTTTTCCTTCCATCATAAAACCTAAGAATTAAATCACATGGTACTAAGGGTAAATTGCTGAACATTCTTTCATAGGTTTCATTACTGATGCAGGCCAGGGCAGATCCTGTATCAATTTCCATACCTAACTGTTTGTTATCTACCATCAAGTACATAATTACCGGTTTGTATTGTGACAGTGACATTTGCATCACTGGTTCCTCATCCTCTTCGTTACCAAACCCTTCGTAGTAGTTTTCGGCAGAGCCATGTTGATCCACATAGTAAGCGTTGGCTGCTGAACCGCTGCCACTGCTTCTTCTTGAGCCCCTGAATGCGGCCCTGCCGCGCGAGCTGCCGCCGCGCCGGCCGCCTCTCCCGCCGCCGCTCGGCGGAGCCTTATCCACGGAACACACGCGCCTCAGATGTCCCAAAACACCACATTTGCTGCAGGTGTAGGTATTGAACTTGCAATCCCTTGCCAGGTGATCCCTTGACCCGCAAGACCCACAAATGTCTAGTACCCGTAGTCCAAAAGTAGGGTTATGGCGCCCCGCGCCCCTGGCGCCGCCGCTGTCATTCATCGTTGAAAAGTGAGGGCGACTCGAGCCTCGATTGCCAAACTGGGCACGCACCGCATGCACTTCATTGCCCGGCTGATCCGCCGATGACACCGCATACCTCCGCGGTTCCACACTGGCTGCGTCCCTCTCGGCCGCCTCTAACGAGCATGCCAAGGTAACCGCCGAATCATAGGTTAGTTTTTTCTCTGCGAACAATCTCTGTCGTATGACGTCACTCCGCAGCCCACACACTAGCTGATCCCGTAGATTGTCTTCCAGCACAGTTTCAAACTCACAGTCTTTTGATAATTTTTTTAAAACAGTGATGTAGTCCGTAACAGATTCGCTGTCTGTTTGACGTCTTTGTCTAAATTTGAATCGTTCGGCCATTATCGACGGCTTGGGTTGCAAATGCTTACGTAACAACTCCACTGCATCCTTGTACGTCAATTCCTTTGGTTTTTTAGGGCTCGCCAAAGTCGACAACAGTTCATACGCACTTTCACCTATAGCTGCAATTAATACCGCTAATTTCACGTCTTCTTTGATACTGTTCGCGAGAAAGTACATTTCTAACCTCTCCACGTATGCAGTCCAATTTCCTCCTTGCACATCGAACTCGCTCAGTTTTCCGACTGACATCGTGCACGATTTATTTTCCGTGTTTTGTGGATCTGTTTCTTCTTGTTTTACCATCACTGACTATTAATTATCCTCGTTCGCCATTGATATAAAGGAAACGCGTGTGTCTCGTTCAATAGTTTATTCCAAGAGAGAAAATATCGGCCTACCTACATGTAGCCATAACTAGGTATCTACCCACATAACAGTACCGGTTGCACAAGTTTGTACTTTGGGCGTTGTTTCGTGATTCTAAGTTCAGAGTTGAGGGTAAACATGGTGAATGAGTGCACATCATACTGGCGGTATGGCGACGGCGGCGGCAGCGGCGGCGCGCCGGCAGCGGTGCAAGCGCAGCGGAGCGTGATGCTGATAGCCTCCAAGCTGCCTCGCCCGCCATCACCTCGCTCTAGGCAAATAATTCCGCATACATTACCCGCCACATCCATAACGCCAGAAATAAACCCACTCTCCATCCCAAATAGCCGACAAGACGACGCTAAATGAAAATCAAAATGATATTATGCAAAGCTTGCTTACGCTGTTTGTTTCGCTTTTAATTTACTATCGAGCACAACAAGCCCCAGCGGATCAATTTGTTTTATAGGCCGTCCTGTCTATAAAAGACGGCCAACGAAAACTCTCCCGAGGACTGGCTTAATAATTTATGAACTTACAGAAAATTCGGAATACGGCTTTTTATAACCAAAAAGTTCATTACCATTACGTCCGTGCTCATCCCACTTATTGAAAAGAAAAGTTTGATCAACTTTACACAGAATTATCCTCAAGTAATCCATCATAAATTTGTGCAAATTTAATGTTGAATAGCGTTTCCATTTCATTTTCTTTCTTCATTGTAGACATTTTTGTTCCAAATTGTTGTTAAATCAAAGAGAATAAAATCGTCTACATAAACGTGGGAGGAAAATGTGAAGGCTCGCGTCGCACGCGCCAAATAAAGAAGAGTAAAATTCAATTAGAGGTTTGAGGGGAAAGGGGTTGCGGGTTACAGAAATTACTTCAATAAGCACGCATGATGGAGGACGGGGTTCGCGAAATGGCGGAATTCCATCCGCGGTGGATGCGCTACTGAATACAAATTCACATGTACTCCAATTATAGGAAAACGATTTGGTACGAATATTCTTGGCAGACTTGCAAATTTCGCGTGGAATCAGCGAAATATATTTATTTTGTTGGGACTCCGGAATGGCCGTGCGATGAGTTTGACTTTCCTTTTCTGGAGGAGGTAGGTAACTGCCCTCCTGAGGACAGCCGGCTGCCGAAAGCCTCGTAATTGAACGATCTAATCTCACCAGCTACGCACTGACTACATGCAAAATCAGAGCTAACTCTCTTGATGCCCTAGTTTCGGTTGCCACTATCTAGGAATACCTTTTTAGACAAGCCTGAAACTAGTTCGGTGTTGGGTTTGTGTCTCTATGGATTAATCTATATCACAGCTTATATTACAAGATTTTGGAGATAAAAATATAATACAACTTTAAACTTTAAATTTATTTTACGTAAGTAATACTGAACACGGATGTATATTGAATATGCCGTTGAAAATGTTCAATAGGTATAAAACAAAATGCGATTAAAAAACGGAGATTAGATAAAACTCTGTTGCGAAAATTTTCAGAAACATGCCGCTACTAGGCCTGCTGGAACCATACGATTAACAAGCAGTAGGTAAGAGTAACGCAGGCGTTAATCCCCGAACATTTTTGCAGCACTGCGCCAGCGCATTCATTACCTGCCTGGATCCGGCCTAGCGCAGGTCGGGCAGCAGGTTACATAAAAAATTTTATAACAGAATATTTGCGTTTTGTTTTAAAACATTCTGTCATACCGTGTCAAAGTATAAGTCTAAGAAATAAACAACTGCTTGTCGCAAAACAAGCCTGTACGTAGCTATTAAGCTTTCTAAGCTGGGGAGGTATTCGTGTATGACAAAAGGGGGCGTTAATCTCGGATGTCATTAACGCTCGATTTTTTGCAATTACAAAGTTAAATCTTCATGAAAGGTAAATAACTACCTAAATAAGAACCCGTCTTTTTAAACTGCTTTTGGGATTTGAACACGAGACCGTAGAATACCACTGCTCTTTCCCACTTAACACTTTTGCAGCAGTGCGCCAGCGCATTAATAACCTGCCTGGATCCGGCCCAGAGCAGGGCAGGTCCGGCAGCAGGCTACCGGCGCCGGCTAAAAGCTACCGGCAATTAAATGAGCACTCGCCTGAATAATGTCCGTCCATATACCAAACGTAAGCACTGTGCATTTCCAAGATCACCTCTTCCCAAATTTTTATCCCACTCTATTTATTTTACATTAACGGAGAGTATATCATCTTCATCGTTCAAGAGTCGTAATTTATAGAGCTTTTGCCTCGAATTTTAACAGTGGCTGCAATATTCATTAAAAAAAGTGGCCATTTACAATGTCCGTGCATATACCAAAAGCTCTGTGTATTTCCAAGATCACCTCTTCCCAAATTTTTATCCCACTCTATTTATTTTACATTAACGGAGAGTACATCATCTTCATCGCTGTAAGAGTCGTTATTTATAGACCTTTTGCCCCGAATTTTAATGTTCACTAAAGATCAGAAAGTGGCAATTTAAATGTCAATGTCAATGGCCATCCATGTACCAAACGTGAGCAGTGTATAGAACAACTTTTAGCAGTTTTTCTTCACGCTCTATTTATTTTACATTAACGGAAAGTATACCAAGTAAGTAACTATTTCATCTTTATTGTATATAGTAGCTTTTTAGTCGAGAATGAATAGACGCTACCATCGTTCAAAAACTCGCATATCTTAGCGTTGCCTACGCAATCGTTCAGACATCGAATATTTAGCTAGTAAGGAATATGACAGGACAACGCATGCGAAAAATTGGAATTCAGTGGCGCTAACGGTCTTCGGTAGCTCTATCTTTCCTGAAACGTTGGATCCTGCGCGCACACAGATACAATTCTGAAGGTACGCCTCACCCTTGTCTAACCAAAAATTATATGTACGACCGCAGTTCTCACAAAGTTTGTACAAACGTTACAATGGATGTCACGTGCATCAGACACGTACGATGGGTGAGCACAAAAACTAGCTGTAATTTTAATTAAAACGTCACAACTTTTGAACCGGTAATACAATTACACGTCCCAGAGTTTGTACGCCATGTATTAGTAATAACATCTGATTCAATTTCAGATAAAACTTTCATATTCACAGATTTACGAGAACTCTTGACGTCAGAATAATTATCATTAATTAGTAGCCGCCAGTTACACAAAAAACTAACTTACCAAAAATGTAGTGCAATTTTCTTTATGAAAGCTAAAGCGAAAAGATGGTCTAGATAAATATGATCTTAAAGGCATAAAGAGGTTGAGCTCAAAGAGCATAATAAGTAACGCGGTGCAAAGCTGACGGCGGCGAAAAAGACGAGAGGGCAAACAGCTCGCGGCCGAGGTGCGGTCGCAAGTAGGAGTAATGAACAGTAAGTCGTCTTCATTAGCCAAAGTTCTCTGTGAATAAAATGACTAACCTGAATACTGGTTAACAGCAAAATTAGAAACCGAAGGATTAGTCTTCGATTTCTATTAGCCAGAATTAGATAACAATAAACCATCGATGATAAAAAAAATGAAACACAGAAATACTTAAAGTATTCAAAGCAAAGTGACACTCTAATAGCCAGTCTGTACTCAAACAGGACTTACAAGAATTTTCAATGCCTCATCATCATCATCTTCCTGCCCTTATCCCAATTACTTGGGGTCGGCGCAACACGTTTTGTTGAACACAAAACGCGAACTAAAAGAATGTTCAATGCCTATTTACTTGTTACGTAAAGGACGCGTAGTACTGCTAGGAGGAAAAAATCTGTACTGTGAACTGTGGCAGAGGCTCGGGGCGTCCGGACTCGCGGCTCGGGGCTCAGTGCTCGGGGCGCGGGGCACGCCAGCCCGCTCGCGTGCCTCGGTTTTAATTAGCCAGCACCGAGCCAGACTTTAATCTTCCAAGGCGCAAAATAAGCGCCGCAAAACATCCACAATGTGCTGCTAAAACCGCGTTCCACAAGAAATCTCGTCGACATTTTTACTTAAACTTACTTCCATGTCTTCCGACTATTTTCTTACCTGTAAAATGAAATAGCCAACGTGAACTTAGATGAAGACAGTGAATGATGTAAGCCAGGGACTCCTGGGTGAAACATAAACAGAGAGTTCTAATAAGCAACAAAGTTGCTCAGCGTAAGCAAACATTAATAAACAAGCTAGGTTTACTTCAGAACCCGAGATAGCTTCCGTGGCGACGTCAAAAGTAGCGTTCCGTTTGGCTGGGAAAGTGTACCGGGGATTAGTAAAAATTGGGGTATCTGGGTTGTCCCGCGGTTTGAGTCGCGTTTGCGGGTCGCTGCGAAAAGACGGTCGCGGCTTTGTACGAGTCACATGCACTCGCATTGCGGAACCCGGGCACGTCCCAAATCCGACACTTGGCACAGTCCACATCCCGCTCTCCAGCTTCAGCCATAGTACAAGTTTTAAGTTTTAATTACGCCTTCGTACGCTCCAGTAATGACATTTTGTTCCCCAAGAACTTTTCTTCTTGAACTTCAATCTACGATGCTATAATATCGTCAAATTATGGAGCTTCAAAATTAAGACATTGACGACAGCATTATACAGCTAAACAAAACAAATCTCGAAAAGTAAATACAGGAATCGTAGCACAAACAACAAGAGTAAAACTGACAATAAATAAAACGGAGCCGAGGTCCGACTCCAATTTCTGCTGCGATAAAACGCGAAAGGAGCGGTATTTAAATTGAATACCCCGTAAATAAATGCTAAATGAGACAAAGGACTGTGAGAGAGTTCGCAATCTAAACAAGAATAAAAGGGGTAATGTATCTTTTAATGAAAGTGGCGAGGCGCCGAGGCTTGCGCGTTATGGGGCAATTTGCCGTGGTCATCATAGTTAGATGATGCCACTTGTTGCAGGCACGATAAGCTTTGTATTCTGTCTGGTATTTTTAGACATCAGATCCAGACACACCGAGAATTAGGTCACATGAATAAATCCTTCCGATAATCTGTTCTTGAGTAGAAAATGTGAAAATGAAATAACGAGGTCGAGTGGAAAGTAGGTTTGAATATTAAAGTTTGTTTTAGTTAGGCACCAGTCAAAACAAAACTGACATCAGAAGTTCAGTAGGTAGGTATAATTTTATCGCCAGCAAATCCACCTACCTATTTAAGGGACCAACTTATAGTGGTTTTTAATACAAATACTAAGAAAAATCAGTAAAAGTTGGTAGATCCCTTAAATTGATAGGTGGATTTTCTGGCGAAAGTAGGTATTTTAAGTGTTACGGAAGTTCAGTCGCGTAATATAGAGTTAGTTTGGAATAGGATATTTTTGCTGAATATTGACGTCATATTAATACAATTTTGCAGCCCTGCACCCTGATGATGACTTACGTCATTTTTGCACGACTAATCGAGCTGTCAAATTATTAGGATTCTTAACTTTGATTTATCAATCGTTATCGCTACCGGTCATTTCATTATCATTACCATACCAGTCTGGCAACTTCGGATAAGATCTGCTGCTGCCATTTCCACTTTTCTAAGTTAAATAAGCTCGGTTTTCTAGGCACCGACTAATGGTAAGTACATTAGCTCAGACAGCCGCAAGAGCGATCGTTTATTATTCATTGTAATCTGATACATCACCCGGTTTCACTACCGACAGAGGAATGAGGGATTCACAGAAGAACTACGGAAGCTTTTAATAGCAGTTTCCTTTTAGAACAAATCTAGAATTCTTCATCGTCTTCCTACCTTATCCCAAATCAGTAGGTGTTGGCGCAACATGTTTTATTAGAACAGAAAATCATGTATCAAAATGATTTGGCTACGTGTTATGACCAGCACCCTGCCTGACTTCAACACTGTTTTGGGAATGCTATTGTAAAATAAAAACGCTACAATAATGTAGAAGTAGACCTCAAAGTAATAAAAAGTAATCTAGCTATTAATATAGCAGAATTTCCAATTTGGAGCAACTATCGTCGTATTATCCTCGTAACAAAATTCCTCGGCTAAACTTTCGTCCGATTAAACAACATTATGTATTGCGTGTGTAGAAAAGCAAAATTGTTTTTAGGACTCCAAAATGGCCCATAATGCGAGTTCTAAACGTCAGTCTTAATAACCCCGCCGACGAATTCATAAAGGAGATATTTCTGTCTAGCGCAGCTTGCTTTGTAATACAAACTTGGATTTATTAGAAGGCAGGTCGAGGTGGCTCCGTGATTTACATCCAGCATTATCTCTAGCTACAGCGATCTCCTGGTTAGCTGTGAGCTGAGAATAGGCTAGAGAGACCCCTGTATTGAAAAAGGTTGGTAGGTGTTTGAAGATGGAAAAATCAGAACGGGGCGCAAGACCGTGTTGCTCAAAGGGAAAACCATTAAATAAAATAAAAACTCCAAGAAATTCTATCTATCAATCGTATACGATTGGCGTTCGGTTTGTGAAAGGTAGAGATTTATTGAATTAATGAGTAGTTTATTCAACAACTCTTTCAATAGGTACGGTCCAGACTACAGTCTTTTATAAGTTATCAACAATGAGCGCAACCCAAGTATAACATGTTGGGGCCTCGTAGGCATTTTGTAAAACTAGGATTCGGGCTTGTATCCGCGTGTGGCTTCATTTACATAGTTTGTTCAGAACGCCTTCTGTATCTTATTTTTCGCTCATTGACCCAGCATTATCGCTGGCTACAGCGATCTCCTGCCAGGTTGCACCGGGGGCCCATTTTTCATCCAAAACAGATTGCCCTTTACTTATCTTTGGCTGACATTTTGATGGGTGTTCAATTAAATTTTATTGAAGTTTCAATCTATTTCTTTGAATTCTTGCAGCTCCTATCGATATTCCACAAGTTTTAACGATTATTTCTGGCCCAATAAAGTCAAGTCATTAATCAATTCAGGCAAGGGAAGATCCGATACCATCCAAGGTAGGTACTTGAACGATCATAATGATAAAATACAAATATTAATATATTGGAAATAAAAATGAACACATGCTGTTTCTGTTGTAGTGCAAGTAATACCTGTCTTTTTAGGGTTAGGAACATTGATATTGATGATACTGTAAACAATATAACGGTATCTGCACAACTACTTAACTATCCGTTTGTTGTGTCTTTGTACCTTACTTCAATTCAGAAATGAAGTTTTACCTGTCCTAAAATACAATAAAGATGAGTAACCGATCATTCTTTCCTGGTAAACATGCAAGTATCCTATCCTGCAGTATCCCTCGTTTCTCCCACGATGTCAGCCAAACTGAATGACGTCTAGGAAAATAGTCATAACCAGTCTAAACAGAGGCCGTAGCGCGGTAGTTGGTGGTGGTTGTCAGAAGTTTGCCTAACCGCCGCCGAGTTCGAATTTCGAACTGCAAATGCTGGATGCTGGAGATTCTGCGCGCGTCTGACTGGCCCTCGCTGATGAGACAGCCCGTTTACACAACAGTTTGTTTGTATCTGTATTTTAGAATTGCAATAGACTGTTTTAAACCTATTTGAAGTTCAAGTCAGACACCGTTGCAACATTAAGATGCCTGTTGTCCTTTAGAATGACACAATAAGAGACGCGACACATCTTGAGGCTCCTTCAAGCGTCATCGCGTTGCGGTGTGATTTGACTCCCTATATCAATTTATTTAGGACCAAGTTCTTTACCCAATCTTAAATTTATTTGTCCTTTACACATTTCACTTTTTTAAAAATACCTACGCAGTAGCAAAAACATACCTACTAGGTACTACTCAATCTCCCATCTCAGCTCATTCTATCAAGAAACTTTGGCAAATTCTAAATCTAGTTTTCCAAAATACGTTCCCTAACGTCAGTTCACTTACCATACACCTACCTACTCCGATCTTGCATCCTTAAGTTTGGTAATCAAAACTTCGACTATCTCATTTTATACAAGCGAGACAAGACGAAAAGTTAAACCGACGAAAATTCCAAAGCTTTTGGAAATCGAGAGACGCACGGTGTCGTCCAACTTGAAGTCGGTCCTACAGGATACAAAACGAGATACTAGAAAAGGATTATCTTAGCACACAGAGTACAGTTTTAATGCTTAAAGCGGAGCACCTCCAGTTTTACTTAAGCAGAGAATGGAAAGCGCGGAACGGGGAGAGTTAGAAGCTTTCTGAAGCTGGCCGTTTAGCGAAGTTTAAGTAGAACCTCTGCGGTTCAGCGCATTCTATATCCACTATGTTTCCACTACTCCGCTAATGTACACACAGTGCCCTGTTACGCCTATCTACGTTATCTTTAGTTACATGAGTTACGCGCAACAAGCTTAATCGTATTCTTTAGGTCCCATTTATATATATACGAGTTCATATTTACAAGAAATATAATTAATTTTAATATTACATCCAAAAAACAAAACTCATGTAACTCAGTTTTTATATGGAGTAGCTTCGCGTATCTACTATAACTCTAGATACATGAGATAGGCAAAAACCGTACGCATTGAGACGAGTCGCGCGGTACTCCAGCATATTGAGTTACATGAGATAGGCAAAACAAAGCTTGTATGGACTTCTCGGCGTCCGGGACGAATTGGTATTAGGAGATAAAGTTTCGCATGCGTCGCCAGTCGCCACATCGAATGGTCGCCACATCGAAAGATCGCCACATCGAATAGTCGCTATATCGAATGTTTCTATTTCGCCACTTCGAAAGCGAACCACAAGGCTTTTATTCCCTTTTCAGGTGGATAACCTGCCTCTAGTTCCTACGCCGTATTGCTACGGCTAATCTCTGCACTAGGAAAGACCCGGACCTCTGCACTAGCAAAGACCCGGACTTCTGCACTAGGAAAGACCCGGACTTCTGCGCTAGGAAAGACCCGGACTTTTGCACTAGGAAAGACCCGGACTTCTGCGCTAGGAAAGTCCCGGACCTCTGCACTAGGAAAGACCCGGATCTCTGCACTAGGAAAGTCCCGTATCTCTGCACTAGGACAGACCCGGATCTCTGCACTAGGAAAGTCTCAGACCTCTGCATTAGGAAAAACCCGTACCTCTGCATTAGGAAAGACCCGGCGTGGGCATCGCCACCTCCATCTATATGCCTCCGCCCCAATTTGTTTATAAAGTCTATGGCCTCTACCCCCCCCCTCAGCAGTTCGATGTTTCAACGGTGAACAGACAAAATCACGCTTGCAGGATGACCAAATATTTGCTGCGCTTCTTAAGGGCAGCCCAGGGGGCACCCACTTCCAGGCGCGCGTGGTGTAGGGCAGGTGGCTTACGGAGAAGGTGCTGACGCAAGTTGCGTCCCAAATGAAGCACTTTCCTTTCTCCCAAGGCACCAGGGTAAGACCGTCCGGCCTCTTACCATCGAAACAGCAGAGACCGGAATGCTTGGCACGCGAGGACGTTTGCTAAGACCAGGGCCAGGGCCTGCCGAAAAGATCATTCAAAGCTTAGTGGGGGAAACCTTCCAGAGCAGCATTGGTTTCGATCTATGAACTGCATATGCATAGGTTTGGGATTCGTATTGCTACCTATGACGAGGCACTGCCACACGGAGAGTGACTGGCTAGAAGTGTTCCGAAGTGTGGGGATAGCCACGCCGTTGACTTGCTCTGAGATACTGCACGAGTCTAGCCAGATCCACGCCCAAAGAGCTTTCCTATCGATCAAGTGTGCCCTTGGCCCCACTATGATCATCCCACGCATGCTGAAAAATACGGTCTTTAGGAGGTGAAACATCTGCCCCAAAGGGAATACTGGCCCTGCCACCAGCAATAGATAAAATATCAGTGACAGGGTACGCTACCTATGCGCTGATGCCAAGAAAGCATTACTCCGGGGACGATAAGGAGCAGGTTATTCGCCTAAAGAAAGAATAAATAAAACCCCAACATTATTCGATGCAGAAACATTCGATATGGGGACTTTCGATGTAATGCACATTCGATGTGGCGGCCTTTCGATGTGGTGGCTTTTCGATGTGGCGGACTTTCAATGTGGCGACAATTAGATGTGGCGACCATGCGATGTGGCGACCATTTAATGTGGCGACCTTTCGATGCAGCGTTGTCGATGTTGCGACATACCATGTAACGACCTCGATGTTATAATCTGGACCCATAATAAATTGTTGTAGGTGCTTTCAGACTTCACTAATTTTATCCACCCAAATAGATCACACTGTATATTAAGATACATAGCTTACGTTTAAATCTGTTTTTTTTTTTTAGATTTTTACATAGGTACTACCACGCAGTAATTGAACACCCTGTATACTACCCAAGATTTAAAATTATTTGAGATAATACTGTTTGCCTATGTCCTGTAATTATACTTGCAGGAGATTAGAATTTCAATAAAATGTAGCCGTTGTCGCGGCTAACTCATGTATCTTAGATACAGTACCACGCGTAACACGATTTGTATGAGAATTAAAGTAGCAAAAATATTAAAATCGTTATATTTCACTACACACTTAAAAATTTGAAAAAATTTAAATGAGGAATGCATTTCATGATTGTTCTGTTCCAATTCCTATAAAAAAAAACTTCATAGATTCAATATTTTGTTAGTTATGAGCAAAAATAATTTCCAAAATAAAAAGTGGATTTGTGGCAAATGGCAGTTTGAGAGATACATGAGATAGGCGTAACAGGGCACTCATGAAGGTTTAACAATTATTATATCCAAAAAGTTTTATCTAGTAGATATTTTAGCATCCTATTAAACAAATTGTACTACAGTTCAGGTTTCTTTAATTGTAAAATTACCTGCAGTATACTACTTGCAAGAACATTAAACTCTCGTAAGTTCCTTACCAAAGTTAGCAACTATATTTAACTGTAAATTTTTTGATGTCACGTATTTCAAATATTTCTTTTTATGATTTTTTTTATATTCCACTTTCGTGTTCGTGTGTAGTCCCTCGCTAGCTCCGCTTAATCCCTCAGAATAAATAAACATCAACTGTTCCGCGTATCACTGCAAATCCTGAGAGCAAATGTTCATATATTTTGCCCGGGAGCAGTTTTGCAACTCGACTTTTTGGCACTATCAGCGCTTTAGAAGTTCCGCTTTTTATTTGCCCGCTTTGCTCTTAAACCACTGCACAGCTTACTGAAACACTTGCTTATGCTATGCTTTGCCTTAAAGTGCCTTTTTTAAATAAAAACTAAAGTAAATAAAACACAAAAACAATAATTAACTTTAAAGCGGCGTAACTCCACGCTTGAACAAGTATAAAAGGCATAATGGCTGCATCAGCACACATTATTATGCACATAAATTTTAATGTGTACGTAGGAACGCCTGAACATTTTCATTAACATTCTTTGAAGGAAAACAGTGGCTTTGCAAATCGAATGCGAGGTAATAAATGGAGCCCTTGCATTTGAATGAGGCCTCAAGACTCAAGGCAAAGCTCAAGCCGCACCAAGCGCTGATTGATTTCAGCCTCTCGAAAATAATTTCGACCTGTTTGGGATTCACAGGAGATCCTGAGAATCCCCTCTCGCCATTTACTTTTTACGCATGAGCGTTCGCTCTTATTGCTCTTAATTAAATCTTGATCAATTCGAGTAAATTTATCTCGGCCCAAGGCCTTCTCTATACAACTTTTGTTCTCCTTGAAAGGATTTTGGAGCTCACCCCAATCAAAGGTTCAACATAAACTCAGGATAAATGAAATACAAATAAATGTTGATGAAATTCAGTTTCAGTTTTGCAAATCATATTTAAAGGGCGTAACCTCTAGCTAAGGTTTATAAGACGGGAAAGTTTTGTTACTTGAGAATTTAAGAGTGCAAAAAGTTGAATGGAACAATGTATTGTTAATGAAGAGGCATCTCGCCGCGCCCGCAGAGACGTTTAGTGCCATGAAATATACATTACTGTGGGGCCGCTTTAATTAGCAGCTGGAGCTTAACGCGGGCGCCAGCAGACAATTCGCTACAATTCCAACTGCCACTGAACCCGCAAATTAAGAATTGCTCTTTCTAGGAACAGAAAACATCAAACCCATTAATCTAAGTTCTCAAATAACTCGAGATAAAGTCACGCGACACTCTATCATCGAGGAAGGGAACTGCAACTATAAATCCGGCGATATGCTAGGAGTTTTCTCCGAGTATGGGAACGCGGAGTCGCATCGTAAAGTATGGATGGCCAATTTATGGGGCCGTTGGTGTAACCCATTCCTGCAGAGATTTACGATACAGGTCCTCACGAATACGATTATCCACGCGGACATCCAGTGGACTCACGACGACCACTATAAAATGCAGTGACAAACGTTTTTACGTCGTTACCCGTGTGTTCACATAGAGCGGTGAATATATTACCTTTGAATACGCCTGTCTCTAGATTTAGTGCGCTGCCAAAGATTGATGCGAAACATTTTCCGCTTTTCAAAAACGAGGTATCATATCATGATATACGGCGATGCTTCATTCTACACCTCGGGCTAATTGCTACATGATGTTGAACTAACTGTATACGGATATACTATCTATGTCAACTACTAATCATAACCTTATCATAAAGAAACAAGGAGCATATAGTTTGTAAGAGCGGTGCAGCGTGTAAAACTCTCAGAAACAGCGTGGGTTGCTACGAAATGAGTGATGGATGCTAAAGGTTGCTTAATATCTAAATTGTTCTTCAGTAATTAAAAGATTTTATACTCAGGTGGTCTTAATTATTTCATGATGGATTATTATAACAAAATAATGAAGCAAAATATGAATTATTAAGGTAATTGCATTTTATACGCTCATCTAGGTGAGTTTGTGTACCTACAACATTTATAAATTATGTTTTATTCAATGTTTGATTGTGCATGCGCATAAATGTTTATAAATTCGGTTGTTATTTTGTATTTATCCGTGTTACATTGTAGGCAGACCAGTTTCTAAGCTAGAATTGTTCTGAGGCAGGTTGTGCGAATGGCCGGTGCGGTCGGTGGTTTTCTCAACTGCAGCTCCCCGCGACTGTGACTTGTCTATTGCTACAGCAAATCAAAGGAACAGTAAGCGCCAGCTTACACTTATAAGTACGATACAAAAAGTACGTTACTGTTATTCGCATTTCAGTGGAAATTGACCCCTAAGTTAATTCGTAGTTTGCGGTACAATGGCTAGTAGGCAATTGCTACGACACTGCGTAGCACCCGCGATATGTATTTACACATATTTTTGCCACTGCCACCATCGACCGACTGACTCACTAGCTTACCCACTCGCAAGCTAACTGGAAAGCAGAACATTATACTGCATCTTTGCCTCCTACTATAGCTATGTTTACTTGTATCTAGCTAGCTACTGGCTCACTGGCTCACCTACTCGCACGCCAACTGGAAAGCAAGACATTATACTGCATCTTTGCCTCCTACTATAGCCATGTCCACTTGCCTCCTAGCTAGTTACTGGCTCACTGGCTCACCCACTGGAAAGCAATTAAGACATTATACTGCAACTTTGCCTCCTACTATAGCTATGTCCACTTGGCTCCAGCTAGCTACTGGCAATGACCCAGTAGCTAGGTGGCTCTTCCACTCGCACGACAACTGGAAAGCAAGAAATTATACTGCATCTTTGCCTCCTACTATAGCTATATCCACTTGCCTCCAGCTAGCTAACTGGCTAACTGGCTCACTGGCTCACCCACTCGTACGCCAACTGGAAAGCAGAACATTATACTGCATCTTTGCCTCCTACTATAGCTATATCCACTTGCCTCCAGCTAGCTAACTGGCTAACTGGCTCACTGGCTCACCCACTCGTACGCCAACTGGAAAGCAGAACATTATACTGCATCTTTGCCTCCTACTATAGCTATGTCCACTTGCCTCCAGCCAGCTACTGGCTCACTGGCTCACCCACTCGCACGACAACTGGGAAGCAAGACATTATACTGCATCTTTGCCTCCTACTATAGCTATGTCCACTTGCTTCCAGCTAGCTTCTGGCTAACTGGCTCACCCACTCACACGACAACTGGAAAGCAAGACATTATACCTACGTACTGCATCTTTGTCTCCTACTATAGCTAGGTCCACTTGCCTCCAGCTAGCTTCTGGCTAACTGGCTCACCCACTCACACGACAACTGGAAAGCAATACATTATACTGCATCTTTGCCCTCTACTATAGCTATGTCCACTTGCCTCGAGCTAGCTACTGGCTCACCCACTCGCATGTCAATCGGAAAGCAGAACATTATACTGCATCTTTGCCTCCTACTATTAGCTATGTCCACTTGACTCCAGCTAGATACTGGCTCACTGGCTCACCCGCTCGCCCGACAACTGGAAAGCAATTTCTCACCTCATTGTTCTAAAATTGCATCCAACTCCAACTTCTCGCCACCCCGATCCAACAACCGTTCGATTCATACCTCACCGCAAGTGGGTAGTTCTAGAAATATTGCGGTCGGAAACGGTTATCAATCATACGCATATTTTTTTTTTAGCACTGTAATACTCATCATATCTCAGATGATACTATCACTTATACTACTGACCTAGATACTTTCTATATTTTTTAAATTAGAGACCAGTGACATTCATTCATTATCAATTGTGGTAGATCACTAAGTAAGTACTTGTCTTGTTTAAAATATAGCAATAATTTAGTAACTAATTATGAAAGAATTCGCAGTTATTTTTTATTTGAGTACCCACCTAATAACTCTACTCACTTAATTAAGGACGTTGACAACATAAATTAATGAATGCATAATTATTAATTAATGTCATATGGATAGTCTAAACTATTTATCATTCGAGTGGCGTGATTGTTTGACATTTTCATATAAATTAAAACTCTTGAAAACATAAATAACGTGCTTCCAAATAAATCGAAGGCGACAACACATTAAAATAATATATCGGAGTGTCAGAGCAAAATACAGTTGATTAAAAATTTATTAATTTGTGGATATCGAACTCGGCGCCGCCGTCGCACTGGACCTCGGATATCGAGTATAACTTTTGGATAAAATAATTATACGCTTGTTCGAATGGACCCAGAGAAAAGTTAATACAAAACTGTCACGAACCGTTTCGTGGAATGGAAAAAACTGTAGAACACCGTCGTCGAAGCTTTTGTTCGTCAGATGGATGGAAATCAATTCAGGCGGTCGACAGGCTGACAGGCACTCGGCCAGCCTATGAATACAAGTCGCCGCATCAGGACAGAATAGAACCGGCCGGCTAGAGCACCCTGCCACACACCACCGCTCGCTGCCTTGGAGCTAAATTAATTTTGTGCTGTGATCAGCCGAGCGTGAGCTTCACGATAATCGTCCCGATCTCGGCCGCCCCCGCAGCCACATTCGGCGGATAGTGCCACTATTAATCATTAGATACATTACGGGGTTATGGAAAGCCAACTTCAAAGACACAAATAAGCAAATGGATAGACCATAAATCAGACATCAAAGCGGAATCTCGGTATCGAATACCGACCGGCAGTATCTTCTGCTCGTATCATTGCAAATAAAGCGCTGCAATGTAGATACGAGCAAAGATTTACGAGTGCAATCAAACGTCAAGGCACGTCATTTTTCACCATCAATATCGTCCGATACAGTTCGTGACACATTAATTTGGTAACCGGTGCGCGGCGTGAGACGAGCGCGCGACGATCGCTTTTTCATAACACCAGCACCCAGCTCCAGCCGCTCGTTCCCGCCAAATATACGATATCACCACTAACTCAATCCTCTTTGAAAATGGTTTCACTTTTGCATGCTTATACTCGCGTGCATACAATGGAAATTCGGTCACAACACAGACCATTTTCAGATACTATCTTGTTGTATTCTCTTCCATCCAAATAAGCTTTTAAAACTCGCTGCTTTATCGTAATAACTACAGTAAGCTGATTCAAAATTTCGTACTCGGAGAATGAAACGCTGAATTTCATCTTCATGCGACGCTACATACTTTGACTGGAATAAACGTCATAAAAAGCTCATAAACCCTACCCTTCTTTCTGCGTTAGAAGCTTAAACGTGTAAGATACAGTTCCGCATAAAACACAATAAAGGTTAGCTTAAAATCGTGACCTGCGACTAATAAATGCGCTATGGGCAATAAAAGCTTAGAAAACAACAATATTTCAAAAGGAAGTGCGGTTTATTTCACACATGATTAACGATTCGCGTTTCTAATTTGTCTTTGTTTGTTTTATCGAAAACAATCAAAAAATAAGGTAGTGTTCCGGCGTGCGGCGCGGGACGGAAGCCGTGATTAACGAGACTGCCTCACCGACTTGAAAATGAACCCTATTACTTAACGAACTTATCGCCTGAGGAAAGTAAACTCTAATTGCTGACTTTCAGCCGGGCGCGGACGTTTAGACCCTTATTAGTTCCATTATAACGACCAAATAAAAGCGGACTTATAACGCTCCGATGGTTTTTATAAAATGGAAAATTGCTGAAGAAATTTTCAGATAAAATTAATTAAACACGGCTTTGTACGTAATCCGTTTTTGGATTAATTGGTTCGTTAAATACATATTTAATGTTTATCTTCGATGCTCTACTGGGAGATATACAAAACGTTTTGAAATCAACTTGCCTAAAATACGAGGGTCTCTAGGCTAGGTATAGATGTAGTATTAGGCAAGATGGGACCGCCGCGTTGTGACGATGATGACATCGCAAAAAAGGTTACTTCGCCCGTAATGTAGGTAGGTCCTCTAGATATGTGATACTTTTCTCAGGAAAATGTTTCTTTGCCTGCCATCAAAAATAGAACAGGGAGACGTCCGTAAACCACTTAATTGGTTTTCCAATTCATATGGAAACATAACGTACATACCTACTGGCTCCTTTCTGTTACTGTGGCTGGTCGAATCCCCGGGGATTCAAACTGACTACCGATGGTATCAGTGCACGACCCAGAGCCGGGTTCATTATGCAACCGGTATCATAACCCTATAATGTCTCAATTCCGATACACGAATGCGCAACGGACAATGCCTTTATTGCACAAGATAAATGTTTTGTTCCAATCCGATTTGCTTAATACGAATATCGAATACACATTGTAAGGGGTGAGTCAGCGTTCTCTGTATTATCCGAACACAATACACACTTGAATTTTGTTGTTCGCTGTAATTGAGTAGCTTATGCTACACAACAAAACATCGATCGTTAATCATGTGGGAAGAACAGTGGGCGTAATAAACTGTAACAAAATACAACAACTTTGTTAAGTTATTTTCTGTGTTAGATGAATTTTAGCCGACACACAAAAGTTTTTCAGTTTACGAAATATTCTTCGGATTTTTAGGAAAATCGTTTCTTTCATGCACACCATATTTTAAGATTAGAACCCAACCAAAAAGAGTAGAAATTCCCAATTTTATTTATAGAGCCAACGGTCGAGGCGGGTCGCGGTGCAGGCTATAGGTAATAGTTGGCTTCTTACCAAAATGTATCAAAGCTAGATTTATGTGGTGGCGCGACGAAGGCTGCGATCCTATCGCCGGCGCCCGCGCTTCCAAACCAGTATTGTTATTTCGTGGGAATTGAATTTCCCCGGCTCGTGGCCCGGGTGTTCCGCCGCGACAAACACCCGACAATAATGTATCTGCAAAGTTTAATAACCCGGATACAGAACCTCCATATTTCTTTGTAACCTCCGAACTTCCTCAACAAAATATGTTAGCAACTTAATCGCAAAACCTTGAAAGCTGTTATCAAAAGTTGGCGTACCAATTAATTTCCGATGGATATCGACATCAATTTGGTTCGAAGTTATCGAGATTCACTCTCCCATTTAATGATCTTAAATCGTTTAATATCGTTTTTCGGATTTAAGTATAAACTTCTTATAAAAGCTTATAAAAAATTCATAAAGCCGGCGATATAACAGCCGCCATCTCGGTTTATCGCCCCGTAATCAAGCCCGTCTGAAGAACGTTAATAATCCAATCTATCTCGAAACGACGTAAAATGCAAGATTCAATAACTTTATACGAGTACTGCCAACGACTTTGTTCACGATACAAACAACGGATGTGTTCAGTACAAATAAAAAGGAATCACAAAGCCGAAAGCAAGACAAGTGGGAATAGAATTCACATGAGCTCATAAATTTTAAAAATGAACGTCTTCACGCTCTTGTGATCGGGAAAATAAATGGATGCACGATTTTTCGTATTTCGTTGAGGCGTTAAATTATGCGTTTATCATTTAGGGATGTTTACATAGCGTCCCGCGGGATAAAATTGAAACGACTGGAGCCGTGCCAGGGCGCCCCGGAGCACGCAATGTTCCTCTATTACACGATGTTGTTCACATTACAAACATCCTTTATCGTATATTTACGCAAAGGTATTTGATCTATCAATTTATTTCTTTGTGGCAGCCATTTGATTTATTATATTGCCAATCCTGCGAGACGAGTTGTTTGATCGATAGATTTATGTATTTACGGATAATTTGTGTTGTGCTCGAAAATATTATGTTATAAATAGCATTACGTGCATTTTCTGATCCAACTGGAGTGAATTTGGAAACTTTAGTAAAGAGTAGAGCAAGCCTACCAAACAATCAATAATACTTAGATAGACATCATTAAAAGACCTATTTAAGTATCGAAAACTCTCTTGAGAGCTCGGATTGTCTCCTCCTTATCCTACTAATATTATAAAGGCGGATGTTTGTGTGTGTGTTTGTTACGACATCACGCAAAAACGGCTGATTAGATTGACATGAAACTTTGCAGAAATATAAAAGGGCATCTGGAATAACACATAGGATACTTTTTATCACGGAAAAATGTCTCATTCCCACGGGATCACGCATTTTCCAATATTTTTGAAATAGGTGGCGTGACTGAGCCGATTCGCGTTTTAAACGTTTTCGCCGAAAACTAACAGCGACATCTTTTGGCGAATAATGCTATTTTCCCGCGGAATAATAGGTTGCAGCGGGTGAAACCGCTGACGGGCAGCTAGTGTCAACTATTTCTTTGTATTTACCCGCAAAGTTTTTATGAAAGGACATAGACAGGAAAGTTGGAACGCCCGGCTCGGTGTCAAGATACCCTCGTCGCAGGTTTATCGCTTCCGTCAGATTACCGCGGTCCAGTATCGCCAACAGCTACAACACAATACAACATTACAGTGTAGTGCAGTGTTTCTCAAAGTGTACGGTGCGAACCCCTGAAGGAGATTTAAGAAGACTCGTCAACTTGACTTTAAATAGTTTTTAAGCTAATAAGTATGCATACAATCATCTTTCATGTTTATTTTCTGAGTTTTTTGGGTTATGTATGACTGATGCTCTTGGCTTTAGTTAGACGACACACAGTTAAAATGTTGGTGTCGGTAACGTTCGTTCCTCCATTCCATGACAACGAAAAACAAAAATCCTCAAACAATGTTAGTCTACGATGGTGTTACATTTTGAGGAACGTAAATTCTGTAAGCTAAGCATATCTGGCTCAGGTAAATTAATGTCAGAGTAGACTGCCTGCGAATTCAGTTTCTTGTCGTGCAAGTGATTGTGATCACGCGCGTACCTGTTTTAATGTATTAGACTGTATGAGATATGCAACAATGCTTGCGTGCATTTCACAACGCAAACGAATCGCAAGCTCTATATTTCTGCAGCTGCAACCAATGGATCTTAATATTCTGTCTGAATCTGTAACTGCATTGCATCGGGGGGGTCACACAGTTTGGGAACCGGCAGTATCAGCAAACAGTACGGAGAACTAACCAGTCGCCACGACTGAAATAACTCTCGATGTCACTTTCTGCGAATCACAACAACCGATGTTGGTTTGAAACGGACGCGGTTTAGTCCAATGTAACCGATATTGTCTCCGTTCTGATTCTTAGTACCTATTCTGTCAAAGAACTTGGATGAGAAACGCATTGTTCTTTTTGCAATCATCATTCAGAATTGGACGACAACTTTTATGCTGATATTCCGGGAGTTACAAAAATAAAATAACATGCCAAAAGGCCAAGGTACTCATGACACTTAACAACTTTTCCCATGGAACATGGGTCCAAATAGACCTCCGATCAGCTGATAGGCGATTTTGTATGGAATGGAATAGGTCTATTTCTCTCTTATCTCATGTGCCGTGGGGAAATTTGTTCAGTTTCATGAGTATTTTGAACTCCTTTCCTCCTATACCCTATAATTTGTAACTCCTGACCCTTTCTGCGAATCAGAACGGACAAAACGGACACGGTTTAGTAGATACTAATGCAAAGATCGTTCTCTGTATACTATTAAAAACTTGGATGCAGCATGCTCAATATCCCATTGTTTTTGGAATCTTTATCCCGATATTAGTACGACTAAGACTGATGTCACTTTCTGCGAATCACAACAAACGAAGTTGGTTTAATTGATGCGGTTTAATACCGTGAATTGAAAGTTGTCAATAAGTATCGTCTCCGTTCTCTGTATTCTTTCAAAGACTGATGGCGCCACTCTCGACTGTGCCTTTTTTCCTGCGATTGTTCAAAAAAAATCCATGTCAATGTTTAGCTAATTCTTATTGGTTGTCGTTACGTCATTTAAGCCCAGCGGCGTCTGCTGTCAGCAATAAGCTTAAATTATCTCTCCTACTTGCATTAATAATTCGGTTATGAACTTATCTATAACTAGTAAGTAAATCAGTACAACCGATGTTGTTTTGGAACTGAAAATGAGGTTTAGTATGAATATGAACGTAATCGATAAATTGTCTCCGTTTTTTTGTACCTATTCTGTCAAAGAACTTTGATTCGAAATACAGTACCTAGTCTTTATTTTCTTTTGTTTCCGCAATCGTCATTCAGATGGATGATTCACCTCACCAAAGCAAGCATTTTACGTCCTTACCCTAACAGCCACAACAGTCCACAGCTGGACAAGGGCCTCCACCTGTTGCGGAATTGTCACGTTCTCACCACGTTTGGCAGGCGGATTGGCGAGCGCAGTGCAAGATATTGCATTTACAGGGAACGATACTGCATGTTCCCCGGATGATTTATTATTATTATACCTACTAAAGCTTAAAAAAATATATCATTAACATCGTATGAATAAAGGTACAATATATTATTCTAAATACTATATACCTACCTCGAAGTATTTGATAGGCAATAATAATAAAGCGTTCTTTACTAAGTTTTCTGATGAAAATATACTTATCTTTTGTCTGCCTTTCATTATTCAAACCAGACAGGTGAGCTTCTTTCACAAAGCAAGTTATAAGAAATATTATCAAAATGTATCAAATTATTCATTTCGCAAAATTAATTTTATTGGACTAGCCATACGTCGCGTCGCGTACCTACCAACCTGTTTAATATCATTTTTCCATTTCAACAAAATTTCGCCTTTTGCTTCGAGAGGGCCAATAAGAATACTTACCTACGATTTCAGAAATTATTTTGTAAGCAATAAGAACGAATATTTTTTTTTGTGAACATGCGATTACCCTCTGGTGCACTGGCTTTGCAGGGTCCACTTATTTGACTTTATTTGAGCCGTTTGTTTCTCCCCGCTCCCGTTGGACGGGCTCCAACAGTTTTACACAATCATTCCACTCAACTAAGCGTTGCCATAAACACAACCCGGCGGGTATGAATTGCACAAAAAATTGGAAATAATTGCCAATTTATTGTGCTTGTTGCCTTGCCGCGCGACGCAATTTAATTTACTAGGCCCGATGTGAAATATGTAGCTGGCCACACTAAACGCTTTATGTGCCATACGTTTAGACGAACAGCGAAATACTGTCCAAATTTTCAACTTGTTTTTCCATTTTCTTTTGTACATTCGTGCCTACACTACATCTGGCGTTTCCATTATACTAAGTAACTCTTTATTTTTATGTAGAAATGCGTACCGTTATTCGGAGATAAATTCTTGTTTCATAGAGATACCACTATATTTGTTTAAACTTCACATAAATTACACGAAAACGACTACTAAATGCCTGCGCTTAACTCGTGTTCTTTTTCTCACATAAATTTCTACAATACAATGAAACACAAGTTGTAGCTTAGCAGCAAGAAAATAATATGCTTATTTATGGACTCTGGGGACAACAAAACAATGTAGCGTCGTATAATTATCGCCGTACACGTATTAACACTTTCTTCTCTGAGGAAATTAACGCCCGTCCTTTACGTCGGGTCGTAAAACAAAACATCTAATATTTCACTGCTTTTACAGCCTGTCACCGTTTCCGAGATGGAATAGTCTTTCTGCCGATAGGAAAGTGTTTACAAACGGTATACAACCTGGATGGATTTACGGTTGGCATGTGTTGGCCGAAAACATGTAATCTGAGATAAGCTACAAGACACTCGGCACGTCCTAGTGGAATGTAAGCTATTGAGTTGGCATCGGGCGTCGAGAGCTCAGATAGTGTCCGGCGTTGGCTCAGAGAATGTTTCTTAGGGAACGGGAATATAACCAGAGTGAGCGGTTAAGAATACTGCGAGTTCTTGACCTCTGCTGAATATATTTCGACTATGGTCAACCCCATCGTTGCATTAGTGGCGGTAATACAAATTACAATAGCATTCCCAGAAAGAGCTGACGGCAGGCGGCCGGTCATAAAATATAGCCAAATATTTTTTTCATCAATTCACAATTAAACATTTTGTTCAATCAAAAGCGCTTTATTATTCTGTGTTCTGTTACTTACAGAATCTGATTTGGTATCTACAGTATTCTAATGTGAAAAACTTATTGCAGTAGTTTTGATTGAATCTGTGATTCCTTCAGAAACATACCTTGTTCTAAAAGCGTTTCACATTGTGGAGTATCTCCCGGTGTATATTCTATGTTCACAGAGATCGTAGCTCGAGCGGTGTCTCAGTATCAAAGAGCTAGATCGGTGTACTGCAGAGGTCTGCAGTACACCGATCCTTCTTGCCCCTTGTGCGGCTGACAGAAGTGTCATGTTCCACGTTGTGGAATATTTATCAGCACTTCTCGGTGTCAGAGATCGTAGCCGGAGCGTCTCAGTGTCAAAGAGCTAGATCGGTTTATTGTAGAGGTCTGCGCATCTCGGTGTCAAATCTAGGTAGAGCTGTATAATGCAAGCCTGCCTGCCGTCCAACGTCGGCGGGCCCTTTTTGTGCTTCTTCTTCTTGTGATCGTAGCTCGAGTGGTGTCTCATCTCAGCTCAGTATCAAAGAGCTAGATTGGTGTACTGCAGAGGTCTGCGCCGCCGTGCCGTCCGGCATCGTCGAGTCCTCTTGCCCCTTATGCAGCTGACAGAAGTGTCCTGTTTCACGTTGTGCAGTATTTATCAGCACTTCTAGATGTCAGAGATCGTAGCCGGAGCGTCTCAGTGTCAAAGAGCTAGATCGGTTTATTGAAGAGGTTTGTGCATCTCGGTGTCAAATCTAGGTAGAGCTGTATAATGCAAGCCTGCCTGCCGTCCAGCGTCGAGCCCCCTTGTACCGCCGACAGAAGTGTCATGTTATACTCTTATCTTCACTGCCGCTATTTGAATACTAGTGTCAACAGTTAACCGGGCACTGTTTGTTCCCGACCGCATTGTTTGCTCACAAATACAACTGATAATTTTGTGTTCTACTCCTGGTAACATGCGCATAAAAATATCTAGTCGAAATGCAGCAAAAAATACACCAAATACACATAGGAGAAAAGTTTGAAAACCTATATCAAGAAAAATGAAAATCCCCGCTAATCCAACAAAAACACATCAGAAACTAAGACCATACAAGGATAACAACACAAGGACAAACTTTTGGTACACTTTCTCACATGCCATTTTAGACCACCATTATGTAAATTTTAGGATTCTGCGTAAGAATATGCCTTGAATTGATAACCAACCTACTTTTTGAAGTCAGTACAAAGCTTTTATGATTACCTTTGTGGTTCGCTTACATTACCCACATGTGAGTAGGTAATCCTGGCAGTAACCCAGCCTTATCCACTTTGGTATGGTTTTATTGCACGCCTTTCACAGCCTGTAATTGCATGGAATAGCAAACCGCGGCTGAGTTTTGTTTAAACCAGGGTTAGGGTGATTTACATACTCTACTAGAATACAATGGAGAGGTACCAATAGTAGTTTATTCTTAGCTTAGGAGTCTTCTAAATGAAATTAATAAATATTCATACATCGTCCTCTTGCCACAAACAAACCAACAGGAACTAGATATTTAATATGGCTAATGTTCTTAGCTGATATACTATCTAATAACATTTTTTAAATACCGACGGACTAATTATATTTATTTTGAGCACCAGATATTTTGACGCTGCTGCTGAACCTCCAAGTTTGTCCGTATTTCTGTAAACTCTTGACCTTTGTAAAAGCAGCAAATATCAGACGCTAAAAATAAATACGTTAACATAACTTTGACATAACCAAGAAAATTAATGCTACGAATAATGGTACAAAAGCCAGTGCAGCAAGCGTAAGTATTATGTTTAACGAACAGCTGCAACTAAATTGGTAACAATTTAAGAAGCCTTGTTTGGTGGTTTCGTGAGGTCTACACAGAACCTACCTACCTAAAAGACTCGATTCCGGGTTACTGTTTATTTAAATGAGACAAATGGCAAAAGTTCAACACATACTTATTCAAATGTTTCCCTTTTTCTCATCATCATTGGCCTCATACCTCTGTGACAGACGATTTATTCAGTGTCTACGGCAAGATTTTTCATGGCTGTATAAGCCGATACTCTAAAGTGCTAATTATTATACTACCTATTTTGTAATTCTAAAGTAGGTAGGTAATGCGTAAAATACGTGACATTGTTGTCAATTTTAATCAAGATTATCTTACATTTCTTTCGATTCCCAATTACCTAGTAGGTGATAGCACTATTTTAGTTAACGTACTACCTACTGAGACAGTAAAGCGGCATCAAGTCTAATGTTGTGTGCACGTCAGTCAGTCAATGAGGTGCATGTCTGCCAGTTCAATTTGAGCCCGGATGGGTGATTCTCCTACAACGCCCGGATGGGTGATTCTCCTGCAGCGTCGCAATAAAGCCCGCTTAGCATTGCCAAGGAAATCCTACACGACACAAGACACATTGCTATTGGTTAGGCTTTCCTTTGCTTTGTAAAGTGCTTCGTACGGGAAGCTTTAATAGTGTTTCAAGGTCTGGCACAAGCTAAGCTAGAAATGTTTAATGAAATTCAGACATAGGGAAAGAAAATATTTTGTTTCTTTTATTTTACAACTTAAACAGTAAGTAATAACATACAGAAATACAAGGAGTAAGAAAGAATATCCACAAGATCTTCATAGATTGGTGACGATAACAGCTATAAGTATAAAATTGTCATGACTGCTTATGACTAGATAACTACAATCTTGTAGTAAAACACGAACCTCCTCTATCTAGTAAATAGCACACCTACAAAGTTTGCAAGTAATAACGAGGTAACTAATAATAATGCCCAACACGTAAAACCTCTCGCCTACGTACAAAACAGACGATTTAAGTGCAGTTGTAAAGTGTGCAATTTACAGACACAAATGCAACACAAAATACAAGCCCTATGAGCGCATGTAATTTTGCGAAAGATTTACTCAGCAGTTAATAATGAGAATAGCCCTCAATAATTTTAAATTCTTACTATTTAGCCCTCAATATTTTAACTTTTTTACTACTTAAATTTGCATTCAATCTATTTAAAGTATGGGGCTCTGTCTGCGGCATGAGAGTAAAATAGTAACGCTTATTTCATTTTAAAGTTCATAAATATTAAAAATACAAGCCCTACTAGCGCATGTAATTTTGCGGAAGATTTACTCAGCGGCTAATAATGAGAATAGCCTTCAATAATTTTAACTTTTTACCACTTTAAGATAGGATAATTTGCATTCATTCTTCACACTTTTTAAAGTATGGGATACTGTCGGCGGCATGAGAGTATATTAGTACCTAACGGTTATTATATTACTTATTTTAAAGTTTGAAATCTTTAAACAAAAAAATGCAATAAAAAATATACACTATTATACACCATCCGAGCGTATGTAATTTTGCGAAAGACTTACTCAGCGGTACATGAAAGAAAATAGCCCTGAATAACTTCAACCTTTTTACTAGTATAAGGTCATAATTTGTACTGTAGGTACTCTGAAATAAAAGGCACTGTCTACGGCGTGAGAGTAAAATAGTAACGCTTATTTTATATTTTAAATAACGAAAACTTTAAATTAAAATGGCAACACAAACCCTCCAAGCCCATGTAACTTTGCGAAGATTTACTCAGTGATAAATAAAATGAGAATAGCCCTCAATAACTTCAACTTTTTATTACTTTCAGGTAGGTTAATTTGCACTTTACTTTGAAATATGGGGCACTGTCTTCGCTCTACGGCAAGAGAGTATAATAGTAACGCTTATTTTATTACAATTTAAAGTTCGAAAACATTAAATTAATAAATGCAATACAAAATATAACCCTCCCAGCGCATGTAGGTAATTTTGCTAAAGATTTACTCGGCGGTAAATTAATAAGAATAGCGCTCAATATCTTCAACTTTTTTACTAGTTTAAGGTCGGCAAATTTGCATGATCACTTTGTTTAAATTATGGGGCACTGTCTGCGGCATAAGAGTAGAATAGTAACGATAATTTCATATTGAAAGTTCAGAAACCTTGAACAAAAAAAAAACACAAGCCCTACTAGCGCATTAAATTTTGCGAAAGATTTACTAAGCGGCTAATAATGAGAATTGCCCTCAATAATTTTATCCTTGCTCTAAAATATGGGACACTGTCTACGGCATGAGAGTAAAATAGTAAGGCTTATTTCATATTCACAGCTCTAGCGAAAAAAGCTTTTATTAAATTGCGTATAGGTACGTAACTGTAACCTAAATTATGAAACTCAGTAGGTACAGACAGGGTATAGGTATTCGCATCTTGTCCTCAAAATAGGAATGTAAAATATCTACTCCACTTGTTAGCTGAACTTTAGAAATAGTTTAACATAAGACTATAGCATAGATTCCGCTTGCAGTGGGCGTTAGACGTATCAATATCTATGGGAATGCAAGTCGGTCAGACCCAGGGTAATAGGTTTATAAGAGCGATAAGATCAGCACAGCTTTACAGTTGGCTTATTCTGATGTATCTACGTATTTCTCACGTTTTTTTAAGAAAGTTTGAGGCATCACTTTAGTTCGTTTAACTTTAGAAATAGCTTAAGACTATAGCATAGATTCCGCTTGATCGTGCCATGGGCGTTAGACGTATCAATATCTATGGGAATGCGCGTCGGTTTGCGCTGAATACGGGCCCAGGGTAATAGGTTTATAAGACCGATAAGATCAGCACAGCCTTACAGCTGGCTTATTCTGATATTTAATAAATATTATCAACGATTATTGCACAGCTACCAAATGAATCGCGCTGTTTTCGATGTTTTTTAAATTGTTTTATTATAAAATGCGAGTGTATGTGCCCCTGATGATGCTTATTTAAGCGAAACCTGTTGGGACCAAATATAATTTTGTGAAACGAGTACAAGTGTTTTCTTCAAAATTCATTATTCTGATAAGTTTTCTTGATGTTTTTTTTAGAAAGATTTAGGCATCATTTTAGTTCCTTTAACTTTAGAAATAGCTTAAGACTATAGCATAGATTCCGCTTGCCGTGGGCGTTAGACGTATCAATATCTATGGGAATGCACGTCGGTTAACGCTGAATACGGGCCAGGGTAATAGGTTTATAAGACCGATAAGATCAGCACAGCCTTATAGTCGGCTTATTCTGATAGGTTTATTTGATGTTTTTTAAGAAATTGTTAGGCATCACTTTAGTTCGTTTAACTTAGAAATAGCTTAAGACTATAGCATAGATTCCGCTTGCCGTGGGCGTTAGACGTATCAATATCTATGGGAATACACGTCGGTTAACGCTGAATACGGGCCAGGGTAATAGGTTTATAAGACCGATAAGATCAGCACAGCCTTACAGTTGGCTTATTCTGATACGTACTTTGATGATTTTTTAAAGAAAGTGTTAGGCATCACTTTAGTTCATAGATTCCGCTTGCAGTGGGTGTTCGATGTATCAATATCTATGTGAATGCACGTCGGTTAACGCTGAATACGGGCCAGGGTAATAGGTTTATAAGACCGATAAGATCAGCACAGCTTTATAGTTGGCTTATTCTGATACGTATATTTGTTTTATTTTAAGAAAGTGTAAGGCATCACTTTAGTTCGTTTATCTTTAGAAATAGTTAGGACTATACTAGATACAGCTAGATCGAGCTGTGAGCGTTAGACGTATCAATATCTATGGGAATGCACGTCGGTTAGCGCTGAATACAGGCCCAGTAATAGGTTTATAAGACCGATAAGATCAGCACAGCTTTATAGTTGGCTTATTCTGATACGTTTTTTTGATGTCTTTTATTAAGAAATTTTCAGGCATCACTTTAGTTGGTTTAACTTAGAAATAGCTTACGACTATAGCATAGATTCCGCTTGCAGTGGGTTGGACGTATCAATATCTATGGGAATGCACGTCGGTTAGCGCTGAATACGGGCCCAGGGTAATAAATAGGTTTATAAGACCGATAAGATCAGCACAGCCTTACAGCTGGCTTATTCTGAGTATATTTGACGTTTTTTTAAGAAAGTTTCAGGCATCACTTTAGTTCGTTTATCTTTAGAAATAGTTTAAGACTGTAGCATAGATTCCGCTTGCAATGGGCGTTCGACGTATCAATATCTATGGGAATGCACGTCGGTTAACGCTGAATACGGGCCCAGGGCAATAGGTTTATAAGACCGATAAGATCAGCACAGCTTTATAGTTGGCTTATTCTGATACGGTGATTTGATGTTTTTTAAGAAAGTTTCAGGCATCACTTTAGTTCGTTTAACTTAGAAATAGCTTAAGACTATAGCATAGATTCCGCTAGATCGTGCAGTGGGCGTTAGACGTATCAATATCTATGGGAATGCACGTCGGTTAGCGCTGAATACGGGCACAGGGTAATAGGTTTATAAGACCGATAAGGTCAGCACAGCCTTACTGATGGTTTATTCTGATACGTAGGTATATTTATCGTTTTTTTTTATAGAAAATATTAGGCATCACTTTAGTTCGTTTAACTTTAGAAATAGCTTAAGACTATAGCATAGATTCCGCTTGCAGTGGGCGTTAGACGTATCAATATCTATGGGAATGCACGTCGGTTAGCGTTGAATACGGACCAGGGTAATAGGTTTATAAGACCGATAAGATCAGCACAGCCATCCGGTCGGCTTATTCTGCTATACAATTAATAGGCAATGATAATAAATACACTAAGGCTTGACTAAATTGTAGCAAGCAATTTCCTAAGGTTTACAGTCGAAGTTTATTGTACTTAATTAACATAGATAACACTGGGTATTCAAAATATTCTGCATGTTCAATAACTAAACATACAGTCTCAACCGGCTTAGCAATCTAAAAGAAGCCTCGGCAGGGCCCTCAATAGAATTTAGTTAACCAACCTAAAAATAGGCCTTTTAGGTTAAGAAAATATTCTTGGACAAGAATATTTAAAAACACAAATTGCTGATTCCAACTCGAATTATAATTATAAAATATGTAGGTACAACTGAACTTTACTTGCCAATAATTTCTGTAGCATAGGTATTTAACCTATACAGGGATTACAGTTACTGCAGGTTCTACCTATTTAGAATAAAAGTCTTAACCGTGAAATTGAATTTTTTGTCTAAACATTCTTGGATTTTTCGGACCAGATTACTTTAATTTTGCGATGTTTTGAAGTCCAGAAAAAGTTCTATGGAACATAATAATTGTCCATACTTACAATAGTAGAATAACCCGTCTAGCGGGCCTGTCAGATCGGCCGACGAGCCAGACCACACGCCAAGGCGACATTGGGCCTTTAACCACCAGACTGACCAATAAAGATTATCGAGATCGACTCCGAAGCGAGTTTTAAACAGATTATTATAACTGGGTGCTGTCGGTTGAAATGAGATTGGATCGGTCGGCAATCGACAGCAAACCCACCTACCCATCCAAGAGATCAACGTATACTGGATTTTTCATACAAAACTAAGAAAAACCAGTATGAGTTGATGCCTTAAATTGGTAGGTGGATTTGCTGGCGATATTACCTGGCAGATAGCCAGTGGTTATCCAATCTATCATCAAGTATATCGTACTTAAATTAAAATAATAATGAATATAAGCAGTATATGTAGAAGTATTTCCTCAAGTAGGTAGGTAGGAACCTACGTCAATCGATTATCAAAATACATGAATTATTGCACTGTCCCACACGAAGAGAGAGAAACTGCACTAAAATAGTATTATTGTGCAACAAGAGAGCAAAGATGTTTTTTCACAAGTGCTAATTTAACTACTACTAACGAAGGTTATTATACTACAATTTGAATCACGAGCGTAGTGAATATTCTGGAAACTATAATGTACTAGTATTCTGAGATTCAAAAGTTCGAGTTGTAAATGAATTTGCTCTCGTGCGGTACACACAACTTTTCACCTCTACCAGTAAGAAAATGCAAAAGCGCGCATTTTTATATGGCACTTGTGTACTTTGTGCCAATGACAAGTAAAAATGAAAACGGAAACAATGCAATGGTCGTTTATAATGAGATGTTCGAAATTCAAATCACTTTGCCTCAACGAGTGATTGAAAGTGATTTTTCTAAACTGATTTTACGCAGGAAACCTGTTATTTTCAAGATGGAGGGGTGAAGAAATATTGCATGCTAATAGGCCTATCATTCACGTTATAACTTTGTCTATACTATGTGACGATGATCTTATTACTATGATTGTTTAGCAGCCAACTATCGGAACCAAACTCGCAATGACTATTGTTACCACGATGTCGGAACTTTAACCTCAAAGCATTTAGTAAAATGTCAAAGGCGATAAATCATTCTTGATTGTCAAACTGGCTCCTAATTCCCAAGCTTCTTAAAAGCGGTCTACTTGCGCCGGCGCATGTTTTCACGGGTAATAATAGAGATGAAAGACGCATTATCTCCGCTCATTTGTGGTTGGCTATGACTTGGGTATTACTATCGTAATAAGGAGCACCATGTTTTTTAATGGACCATTATACCGGGTGGTATCGAACTGCCTCTCTCAAAAACACTTTGTACAACCCGTTAAACTAAACAACTTTTCCCAAAGAACAAAATACTTCCAACAGAAAGTTACTAGATCGGCAAATATTTTTATAGGGAATTCCAACATTTTTTTTTATTTTCCCTAAGATTTTTGAAGAAGCTTGTTCAGTTTATGGTTACAGGTATTATTAATTAGCTATTTTAAGCGTAGTGACTTGAGGTGCTACGTAAATAGGCAGCCTGAACTGTTGATGATATTACAATAAATATATACTTAATCGCTTCAAAAGTATTCAAGTTCTGTTTTAATAGAGTTATTAACTATAAAGAAATACACCGAAACACATCCAATCTTTGAACCCATTAAGTGAATCATTAAATGAACGATAGATACAATAAAATATACATAGTTTATCGATTCATAAACGATAACTTATTTATTGATAACTCAATTATGTTTCATTGGCACTACAACCTATACTATACCTACAACTAAACAAATGAAACCGGTATAATTAAGTTTTTGTTGATTAAAGGTATGCCGATTTAGGCAAAGACAAATGAAACCTTTGGGTACAATTATATTTTTGTTGATTACAGGTATGCCAATTTAGGCAAAGACTAAGCACTTTTGTAATTATTATAAAGAAATAAAATGTACCTAGATTGTTGCGCAGTAGGTGTAGAGAAAATTTAATCAAAAACAAACAAAGTATATTCACACTAACGAACGTGATAAGTAAAGTTTGTTTGGTGACAGTAGATGCTACCTCATTATTTTTCTACAAAGATAAAAACACAAAAATTAAAAGAGCTTGAGTAATTTACTGACCATTCACAAGTAACTGAACTTGAACTTGACTAGCTAGATATATGTTATAAAAAAATCGAGTCGAAACACGACAGGCCCTCAATAGAATTTAGATCCATCAAGAGATTTCAATCTGCAAAAAAGCATCATTTTGGACACCCAACGACGTGGTATGAAAAGAATAAAACTGCCGGTGATCGTTTATAAGTAGAATACGCGCCACAAAACGAAACATCCAAAGAACATCTATCATCGCGTGAAATTACTTTATTTAACACTCTATGCCACTTGACACAAGGTACAGTATGAAAGACTGCTTTGTTAATTTTTTTTCTCTGCGGGACTTCTTTCGTAGCGCGATCTCTACCAGCTCGTTTATAACTTAATTTAGCCGCGGCGAGGCGGAGTCGATTACCTGCGCGCGCGCAGCTGAGCCGGTTCGCGATCGTGGCTCCCCCCCGCGGCCGCACATGGCAACATAATGGTGTTGCCAGAGCATAATGGCTTCATTTAAAACGTGAGGCATTGTCTGAGTGAAAGAATGCTTATACATTCAGTAGCCGCGATAGCAAGCAGGTATCTGAGATACTGCGCATGAGCTATAATCTCTCTTCCAAAACGCTTTTCAAACGTAAACAAGTAGGTACTGCTTGGCGCGCTTGTGCTTCAGATATCAAACTAGAAAAGATCCGACTTATTGTTTCTTAGTTAAATTAAACTTCAAGGAAAATTTTATTCCCATAATGTAGGTACTTAATAGTACTACATATTATATAGGCTGATGTGATGTGACGATGTGTGATGTGAATCTACTGAGTCCGTCTCCTCAGTTTTTTGTTTAAGGTTATTATAGTCTATGCAACGTATCTCTGGCAACACGACGATTCGGACCCAACACACGTTGTTTTTTGTTCCATCTTACTTGTTGCAAGGCGCGGGCCCCTTAACGAATCCTTGTTAAAGCGAGTCCAGTTCGCTCGCCTCACCGCCGGTCGATCGCCTCTCTTAGGGTTACCATGTCGCGATTTCTTCTCAATGCATTAGCCCGTAACAAAGTTCAGGGCAAGGGTCCACAAATAGATTTGGAGCCCATCCACGCGAAGGTCGCAGGTTCAAATCCTGCCTGCGGTGAAATTTTGGAAGTTTTCCAAAAAAATTGTTTACCTAACACGAGAAGTGTTTTAAAATTTGGTATTCAAATAGATTTGCTTCCATCTATGTTCAGGAAAACGGTCCACTATTTTTTGCCCGTTGCTGTTCCAGAGACACAATGGTGATGGTGAATTGTAATGCCATTGCTATGAATGACTCGAACGTTTAGCGGAATACCAAACGATCAAAACTATTGACACTCCTTCGAGGAATAATAATTGAAATGATTTTCAAATTGCTGAATACAGGTATGGGAAAGTCTTTATCAGTAGAATATTATAAATTAAACTAGAGCACAAACATACGGATTGTCGAAACCTATCCCTTTCCGGCGGAAGTAAACTAAAGACGATAATGATGAAGATCCGACCTAGTTAAACAGCTGATCAAAAGGTTAAGGATCAATAAAATGCAAATAAAGGTAATAAAAAGAAACAAATCTAAATTTGATTCTTTGTACCTAAGTAACTAAATAAGTTTACCATTATTACCCGCTATAAATTCCTACCGCTCTACATTTCATCTGAATTTCATTTTCATATTAAACTTTTGACAGGATTTTTATTATCTGCTAACCCTATTTTTACCTCATCGCGTACCTCCGTGGGTACAGACAATAAATAATCTCCAACTATATATTTATGCTAATCGTTTCTGGGTGGATAATTGGAGATAACTCAATCAGCTCTACCAAAGCAATAATTACCGGCCATCGCGTAGATAACGCTTAATAAATAAAGTATACAATATATTTCATCAGCTGTGAACTGCCAATTTACATAAATCTATTGGGATTCTATTATCGGCAATTTAATTTTGATTTATCGATGTCTGGAACAGCAAATTTGCAAAGAATATTAAACAGGTAAAATAGAATATTTTAATACCGTAATTTTATTTGATCTGGCTAGGTACAAATATGTTGTGCTTGTACTCGGTTTGCCTGATTGAGGGTAGGTAGGAATTTTTATTAAGGCCCTCTCCGCACAGCGAATTTTATTCGCGTACCGCAATATTTTTTTTGTATAAAATACGAGCGATATTTTTTGCGTCAGTGCAGAAACTTGCATAAGATTGACTGGGTTTCAAAAAAGCAAGAATAATATCGCGCCAATTGAAATCGCTATGCCGATAGAGCCTAACAGCAAAATATAGCTACAACATGCTAAAATTCAGGCAGATTTTAAACCAACGAATTTTCTCTTTCGGTTAATAACGATACTCCTGAATGACTAAATCAGATACCCTACTACGGCGCATCTGCTTTAATACTTCTTTACCAAGCACGGTGCAATTTTTACTTAGTACCTACAGGTTTTATTTCTTACTTGTTTTCTTTACGACAACCTTGGGAAAAGATGCGGTATCAATCATATCCCTATGTGTCCTGTTTCACACAGAGATTGGACTCTACACCTCTACGTTTTTCTTTCCGTATCTCGATATAAAAGGTTAAACAATAGCCTCAAAATGTTTAAAGATTAGCTGCTCCCACATGGCGTATTATTTTCAAACAATACGTTTATAAATTCGAATCTTTGTAGTACAATAGAGTGATTTATCAGAGAACTGTAATCTTTCAATCGAGCACTTCTTAAAGCTTGCCGATAAATTCTTGATATTCATGTGCCTTACAAAGTAAACTTATCTACACCGTACCTACAATATACAGTTCAATGCACTCAAATACAAAGAAACGTACATATAAAAAATGTTGAATTAACCATCACAGTGCGCAGTTTTTTTTTCTACCTGCCACCTACTCATTGTGTACCTACCTATGTGGGATTCAAATATCTACTTAAGTACAGTTTACTCAAAGAATGAATAGACAGACAAGACAACTTTATTTGACTGCACGGCAAAAATTGAAGATCCTGCTCTATTAAATCAAAGTTTGTCCACCAACAAAGATGTCAGCTATTTAAAAATGCCTTACTGAAAATGCATTCCAACCAAATAAAGCCCCTAGAGAAGATAAATTCTTAAAACTGATCTAGTCCAGTAATCTTATCCGTTCTATGTCGGCGATATGATACGAGAGAATTACGCACCCAGGCATTTTAATAGGGCAGTTTTTCTACGCCGTCGCGTCAGCAAAGAATGCCTGTTACTGCTAATGACGAGATTTTGACGTCTGACGCCTATCTAAGAATTTTGCCGGCTATTCATCAAACAAAATTAAATACTAATCCAGAAAGGGAACTCAAAACCCTGGATGAAACTGATTCAGTCAAGACTTTGTCATCTTATTCGTGCTACATCGGCGGTATGATACGGACACAGGCATTATAATAGGGTAGTTTTTCTACGCCGTCGCGTCAGCAAAGAATGCCTGTTACTGCTAATGACGAGATTTTAACGTCTGGCCTGCCTTTTGACGCCTATTTAAGAATTCGGTCAGCTATTCATCAGGTAAAATTAAATATTAAGCCAAAGGGAACTCAAAACCCTGGATGAAACTGGTTCAGTCAAGACTTAGTCATCTTATTCGTGCTATATCGGCGATATGATAAGAACACAGGCATTTTAATATGGCAGTTTTTCTACGCCGTCGCGTCAGCAAAGAATGCCTGTTACTGCTAATGACGAGATTTTAGCGTCTGGCCTGCCTTTTGACGCCTATTTAAGAATTCGGTCAGCTATTCATGAGGTAAAATTAAATATTAAGCCAAAAAGGGAACTCAAAAACCTGGATGAAACTGGTTCAGTCAAGACTTAGCAATTTATTCGTGCTATATCGGCGATATGACAAGGACACAGGCATTTTAATAGGGCAGTTTTTCTACGCTGTCGCGTCAGCAAAGAATGCCTGTTACTGCTAATGATGAGATTTTGACGACTGACCCGCCTTTTGACGCCTATCTTAGAATTGGGTCAGCTATTCATTAGACACAATTAAATAATTAGCCAAAAAGGGAACTCAATCAAACACCTTGATGAAACTAACTTAGTCAAGCAAGACTTAGTCATGTTATTCTTACTATTTCGGCGATATGATACGGACACAGGCATTTTAACAGGGCAGTTTAACTACGCTGTCGCGTCAACAAAGAATGCCTCTTACTGCAAATGACGAGATTTTGACGTCTGACGCCTATCTAAGAATTTTGCCGGTTATTTATAAAACAAAATTAAATATTAAGCCAGAAAGGGAACTCAAAACCCTGGATGAAACTAATTCAGTCAAGACTTAGTCATAGCCTTAGCGGCTCGCTGGCCGAATGTATGGAACATGCTGCACCTGAGAGAAGAGTTCTGAAATTTGGTACACTTAATCATTAGGGTCAATGAATCGATTTGACTCGTAGTACACAATTTAAAAAATCCTATGAGGAGTAATGACGTCATCTTTTTTTTGTATGGGAAAAAAAAAATTTTGTTCCAAAACCTATCGTGTGTGGTATCAAATGAAAGGCCTTGCTAAGCCGATTCTGAAATATATGACATTATTATATTTAAGTCACTTGTATAACATTAAATAGGAAATAATTCTCGAAACATGCCACGTTTGGGCTTCTCCAGGTATGATACGGTTGAATCATTACTTATGAAATATACGTAATATAATGTGTAATATCCTCATCTCTAACCTCAAGAAAGGTACTACGGATTTTTTGTCTTTAAGTAATTTTTTTTAAATTTTAAAGTTACAGAAATTTATGAAAACACACTTAGTTGAAATTTGGCATCGAAAGTTCAATTTTGGTTACCGAGAATGATAAAAATAAAGCCAGATGAGATTTTAATTATATGTACATCATATTCGTTTTGCAAAAATAACATGTTATGTACTTCGGAGGGCACGGTTAACCCTCGGCCCCATCGCAGTCGCTCTCTATGAATAATTAGACGGCGGCGGTCGGTCAGGGTCGATAGATAGGGGCCGAATAGTAACAATGATTCATCGGGTCATTTGTAGACTCAGTGTCCCACTTGACAGAACAAGATTTATTATTTATAAGATGATAAATACAGATGCGAGAGGAGTTTTGGTTCATCTTTATAATGTTCATTTGTCTATACACACATTATTCCCACACCAGCATCCTTACATTTATTCCCAGGGTATCCATCACCTTCATTAGCTATTTGCCAGCAGAAATGTCCCGCCATGCTAAATATTCTTTTCCTTGAGGCCATATGTATATCTCATGTACCTATTTAAGCTGGGCTATTTTTGGTACTCCTGATGGTCTACATCAGGTTTTCAAAACCTTTGATTTCTAATTGCTAGCAGGAGGGCCCAATCAAGCCGAATTATTTTTTCTTCGGGGACGTATATGTATCTCCTGTAGTTCTCCAAACCTTCGATTCGACACGTCCCATCGCGCTAAACAATTTTTGCTTTGGGACTATATAATATGTGTCTCCTGTACTTTAGCTGGGCTCTTGGAGGTGCACCTGGTGGTCCACATAAGGTTCTCCAAACCTTCAATCTATGTTTGCCAGCAGGAGCATTCCATGATGCTAAACAATTCTTGCTTTTGTGCCATAAATGTATTTCCCATTGTTTAGCTGGGCTCGTGGTTGTGCTTCTAGTGGTACTCATCAGGTACTCCAGTCCCTCAAGTGGAGAAAAAAAATTGCCTTTACCTTCTTCAATGCGATAGCAATCTTTGTACCAAATTTTATCAAAATCCGTTCAGTAGTTTTTCAGGATGCTGTCACATACAAACATCTAAACGGAAAAAATATGTAAAACTTTTGAAACGTGTTTTGTTATCAATTTCAAGAATTCGCTGACAATTTATTTTCCAATATCTTTTATGTACAGGCTTTCGACCCTCTACAACTTTATTATTATGTATAGATTCCGTTAATTTTGCCGGTGTGTATATAATGTGTGTATAGAGAAATGATCACTTTAACCATCAATCGAAAACTTCTCTCGCATTTGTATTTATCATCCTAATATTAATAAATCTTGTTCTGAAAAGTGGGACACCGAGTCTACGAACGACCCGATGAACCATGGTTACTATTCAGCCCCTATCTATCGACCCTGACGGACCGCCGCAGTCTTATTATTCATAGAGAGCGACTGCTATGGGGCCGAGGGTTAACCGTGCCCTCCGAAGCACATAACATTCTTTTTGCAAAACGAATATGATGTGATGTACATAATAATATGATTGTAATCTCAACTGGCTATATTTTTATCATTCTCGGTGTCCAAAATTGAACTTTCGATGCCAAATTTCAACTAAGTGTGTTTTCATAAATTTCTGTAACTTTAAAATTTAAAAAAAATTACTTTAAGACAAAAAATTCGTAGTATCTTTCTTGAGGTTAAAGATGAGGATATTACACATTATATTACGTATATTTCATAAGTAATGATTCAACCGTATCATACCTGGAGAAGCCCAAACGTGGCATGTTTCGAGAATTATTTCTTATTTAATTTTATACAAGTGACTTAAATATAATAATGTCATATATTTTTAGAATCGGCTTAGCAAGGCCTTTCATTTGATACCACACACGATAGGTTTTGGACCAAATTTTTTTTTTTTCATACAAAAAAAAGATGACGTCATTACTCCTCATAGGATTTTTTTTAAATTGTGTACTACGGGTCAAATCGATTCATTTACCCTAAAGAGTAAGTGTACCAAATTTCAGAACTCTTCTCTCAGGTGCAGCATGTTTTGAACTACCGCTAGGACTATCATCTTATTCTTGCTATCTCGGCGATATGATACGGACACAGGCATTTTAATAGGGTAGTTTTTCTACGCTGTCGCGTCAGCAAAGAATGCCTGTTACTGCTAATGACGAGATTTTGACGTCTGACCCGCCTTTTGACGCCTATCTAAGAATTCTGCCGGCCATTCATCAGGCAAAATTAAATATTTAGCCGGACATGAATTCGCGCTTAGCAACCGGACGGAGAGTATTAATATGACAGAATATTTCTAAACTTTTGAGTTTGGAATTTTGAACGATATAAACTTTGGATCTCGGGTTAATTATCTATCTGTCAGATACCTTTTATCCAATATCTATGACAAACACATACCGTTTTTAGACCAATCCTCGTATGGAAAAAATGCAGTATTTAAAAATGAACAAACATACAATGAATCTACCTGATACATCAGTTGAGTGCGAATTTATTTAAAAAAGACTCTATAAAAAACCTGCCTACTCGTATAAAAGTAAAACAAACGTTAGTTACAGAAGAATTTCTTGATTATTTCTAAAAACAGTTCCGTGCCGTTTTGCGTGTGTCGCGATTTCCGGTACACGACGGTTGTTAGTTGAATGGCTTGTACTATCAGCAACACATTGAGTTAAACATTCAAGGGGGCCTTAGCACTTCTTTCTTTCGATTTTGTTTGGCTCCTACTTTAGTTTTGACGATACGCGACTGGTATTTTTCTGAAAAAAACCCTGAGAAATTTGTCAGATGTGACGGTATTTTACGGCCGTTTCTGCCTACCCCGCAAGGGAAACAGTGGGTTTGTGTATGTGTATGTATAGTTTTGACTATACTATGACTTGACTTGACATTCTGTTGTGTCATAACACAATGTTTGAATGCCAGTGCCCCTGAGGGCTTCTGGATATACGCGGTTTATCTTCGACTCGGTCTTAACCTTATCTGACCCAGAAGTCCCAGAAAGGGGCAAGAGCTATAACAAAACACATGTTTAAAATTAAGTCGCTTTTTGAATTCCGTTGTCTGTCTGTCAGTCGTGGAATTCTTTTTATCTGAAGGTTTTTCTGAAAGTATAGATTTATATGTAAGTATAACAAATGCCGGGAAAATTTATTGCAGCGAGTGAAACAGCTAACGGGCCGCTAGTTAGCGATAAAAATGAAAAGCTTACTTAAGCGAGTAGGTTTGATTGAGGTGCTACTGTTAGTATGTAGAAGTTTGTATGAGACTGTATCATGCGACGATTCCATGGTTCCAAACTTCCAAATTACAGGTTATTCTACTGATGGATCCTAATGGTGGATAAACGTTACAATATACCGTAGATATTAAAGTATGCCTACCTGAGTATTGTCCTGAATGATTTACAGTAATGACTAAATCCTAGTACAATATTAGCGTACCGCGACCTATGTTTGATACCAAAACCATAAGATTAAATCACTGAATCATACATCTACTAAACAATACACAAAAGTAGAATAATTTTGCTTAGGAAAAGAACATTTCTGAAGGAAAATACAATGATCGTTCAGAATTTGTAATCACAGCAACCAACAAGAGGAATGGGTATTATATTATATACATATATATATAGCACATGGCAACCATAGACTTTAATATCTTTTGAGAAATATAAGAAAAAAATCTGATAATAAGCCAATTCAAATTTATTTCCATTCACTTTAGTTTTCTAGTTATAAAGATGTAGATATACAGGGTGTTAATTTAAATGAGTGTCATAGCTTCATGGTAGGTTAAGTATCGATTAGGAATGCCGTAAAAAATTGTGAAAAATTCCAGTCAAATTAAAAAAAAAAACATATTTAGTTAAATCTTTTCTTTGAAAAATCAATCTTTGACACTGTTGTTTTTTACAGAGTTCCCATACAAGTACTTTCGTTTAAACAACTTTGAGATTGAACGAATTTCGGCTGAGATATAGGCATTTGAATCAAATGTCAGCCAAGTAAAGAAAAAAGATAGGTCAATATTTTCACGGCATCCTTTATCGATACTAAACGTACCCTGAAGCTATGGCACGCATTTAAATTAACACCCTGTATTTAGGTAGGTAACCGTGAGTATACCAAATGTTAATGTAATAAAAGCCGTTCAATTTTAGTTACCTACATTCCACCTTGTTGTTTGTATTAAAAGTTCCTACCTATTCTTTTTATCTTATAGCAGCAATTAGCGCTGCCGCGGTAGGTACCTATCTGCTTGTGTTACAGTTCATTTCCTTAATTAAAACAAAATAAAACTAACTGATGTTTCTTAGTATTTGATAGTCTCTTATTACAAGAACAACAAAGTTCTTTTTCTTTAGGTTTTTTTTTGGGTAATTTCCCTTTTGATAAAAAAGTAATAAACAAACAATTTGAGTAACAAAATACTGGTTATTACAAATAGATTAGGTCCTTCGGACAAAACATGAGTTTTAAAAACGTATTTAGGAACCTATAATCATCGTTAGGCTTTGCAGTTGTTCCTCTGTCTTGTTTAGTCATTTCTAATTTTAGGTATGTATGTATATGAGTAATAATATGTACCTTTAGTTTACCATAAATATGGTTTCACCAGTCGTTAGTCATTTACAATGATAATTAAACATCTTTCAAATAATTTTCTTTGTAAAAAACTATATTCTGGCGGCATGCAGATTTATAGAGCAGTACCATATAAGAAACCAGTATAACGTGATTCTCGAAATAGATAGGTAACTCGTTAAGGCTACTAGGTATCATGCCTGGACGTAATAAGACGTTCCGTTGTGGCCAGAAAGAACATAGGTTTTAAGTTTTACTAAACAAGAATTACAAGAAAGCAGATATCACATTATACTTAGCACCTTTGTAGGTAGGTAAATTTAAATGTTTACAAAATGACTCATCTGGCAAACATTTACCGGCACACTGTATTATCGGCCGACGACTTTACCGTTACTCAGACTGTAGTTAGTGGGTCCGACTCTTCCTACTTGTTTTGTTATTATTATTACCACAGTAATCGCTTGCTTGAATAATGATTATGATGGTATGCGGTTTTTAAATGGGTATATTTTCTTTCTTCTGTGATATTCTAGTGATATTCTATCGGTATGTTGAAAGTTGAAAAGGTTGTTTTACAAAATGATGATATTGATTTTTTTTGTCAAACTTGAAATTAATACCAAGGAAGTGAAAAAATCTGTCAAAATATCAAAATATCTTCAGCAGATTTTTGTAACCTTATCATCATCAATCAATCATATTAACAGAATGGATAAGTCCTTAAACAAAATACACAACTAACTTAAAAATATTGTTATATTCAACAATGCACAGTAGAGTAGGTATAATGTATAGCTCTACAAACTACAAAAAAATCGAATACTCATACTTAATGTACCTAGAGTGCGCATTACAAACAGTCAAATAAACAAAACAATAACACAATGAGTGTCATATCCGGTACAACCCGCAGCATGGGGGAGCCGAACTCGGACCGTTTAGTTTAAACTGATAGCGTACCCGTAACAATAAAATTGTTCCTTGTGTACTCAAATTCATTTAGGATATTATAGGGGATCATTGACAATTTATATGGTTACTGTAGGTACAGTTTATCAAAACTTAACTTACAAAATGAAAAAGAAGGAATAAGAAATGGAATTAACACTCTCAGCCCTTACAGAAAGACATAAGGGTTAACAGGGGTGGAAGTTATCCTTTCAGTTCTGAAGAACCGGAGTTGGACGACTCTGCTGTTACATAAACATAAACCTAAGAAACCGAGACGTAGCGAATTTTATTTATTTTTCCAGAACTTACCTCGATGATGTCTTACTCGGTGGTGCGAAGTGGGCCGGCAACACGGCTGCTCCTGGTACGTGGTCCAGGAGTCAGCCCTCGCCGCCACCAGCAGGCCCAGCACCAGCCACCACATGCTGGCGGCTCGGGACATCCTTATTACACCCACCAGAACATAGCTGACAATGTCAACAACGATACACCAAAGTTTTTATCTATTTACATCACGCTAATCCGAAATAAGCAGCTAAGAAACTGCGGACTGTCCGACCGATTAATCACTGGCCGCGAGCCTATCTCATATCGAGTATAATCTGTTCGTGAGGGTTTACTTCTGGCGTGATTTATTAGTTAGGCAAGTATCGGCGCGATCCTCGTGTCGTGAGTGATGTGGGCGCGAGGCAACGTGCGGCTCCGGCATCGCAGCCACGGGGACTGGCGAGCCGGCACAGACGAGTGCTCGAGCTCTGCCCTCTGCCTCGCACCACCTACGACAGACAAGGACGACACGCGTCCGAAAGCTCGATCCACAAATCCACAAGCGAATGAGGAAGCTCCCCGCTCCACTCGTTCAAGAAAAGTTGTAAGTTTAAAAAGTTTTGATAATTTTGCCGATTCGTAGCCGTTACCGTTACACTGCGAGGGGCGGCCGGCCTGACCCCGCGTTC